>CM049890.1:607500-979766 GCA_027474245.1 Spheniscus humboldti
AGCAACTAAACCCAGAAACAAAGCAGCAACGCTTCCCCCACACCAGAGCAGTAACCCTCTTCTCCCCAAAAGAGAACAGCAACGCCCTTCGCCCCAAAAAGGAGCAGCATCTCCCTTCACCTCAGAACACATCAGCACCAGGTCTTCTCCCCAAACTGGGGCAACAGCAATACTCCTCCCCAGAACAAGGCAACAACTCTCTCCTCCCCAATACGAACAACAAGCAGTGCTCCTCCCCAAAGCAGTCCAGCAGCACCTCTCCTCCCCGCAGCGGTCCAGCAGCAGCTCTCCTCCCAAAAAGACAACACCACCTCCATTCATCCCGAAACAGAGCAGCAACTGAACACAAAAACAGAGCAACAACTCTCTTCTCCCCAAAACAGAGCACCAACTAAACCCAAAAACAGAGCAGCAGATCTCCTCCCCAATGCGGTCCAGCACCAGCTCTGCTCCAAAAAAGACAACACCAACTCTATTCATCCCAAAACAAAACGGCAACTAAACGCAAAAACAGAGAAACAACTACGCTCCTCCCCAAAGCGGCGCAGCACCAGCACCTCTCCTGCCCAAAAACAGGCCGGCACCTTTCTCCTCCCCAAAATATACCAGGCGGACCTCACATCTCTCCAAAAGACACCACCAGCAGCTCCCTTCCCTCCAAAAGAGACCAGCAGCACCTCTCCTCCCCCAAACACAACAGCAGCTAAACCCAAAAACGGACCAGCAGCTCTTCCCCCACCCCAGGGCAGTAACCCTCTTCTCCCCAAAACAGAGCAGCAACTTCCTTCTCCCTAAAACAGAGCAGCAAGACTTCTCCCCAAATGCAGCACCAACTCTTTCCTCCCAAAAACGGAGCAGCAAGTTCTCCGCAAAACAGACCAGCAGCTCTTCTCCCCAAAACAGAGCAGCAACTCCCTTCGAACCATAACAGGGCAACAACTTTTACCCAAAGAGATCAGTAACTTTGCTCCCCAAAACAATGCAGAGATGTTCCCTTCTCCCCAAAGCGGAGCAGCAACTAAACCCAAACGCAGAGCAACAGCTCTACTCTCCCCAACACAGAGCAGCAACTAAACCCAGAAACAAAGCAGCAACGCTTCCCCCACACCAGAGCAGTAACCCTCTTCTCCCCAAAAGAGAACAGCAACGCCCTTCGCCCCAAAAAGGAGCAGCATCTCCCTTCACCTCAGAACACATCAGCACCAGGTCTTCTCCCCAAACTGGGGCAACAGCAATACTCCTCCCCAGAACAAGGCAACAACTCTCTCCTCCCCAATACGAACAACAAGCAGCGCTCCTCCCCAAAGCAGTCCAGCAGCACCTCTCCTCCCCGCAGCGGTCCAGCAGCAGCTCTCCTCCCAAAAAGACAACACCACCTCCATTCATCCCGAAACAGAGCAGCAACTGAACGCAAAAACAGAGCAACAACTCTCTTCTCCCCAAAACAGAGCACCAACTAAACCCAAAAACAGAGCAGCAGACCTCCTCCCCAATGCGCTCCAGCACCAGCTCTGCTCCAAAAAAGACAACACCAACTCTATTCATCCCAAAACAAAACGGCAACTAAACGCAAAAACAGAGAAACAACTACGCTCCTCCCCAAAGCGGCGCAGCACCAGCACCTCTCCTGCCCAAAAACAGGCCGGCACCTTTCTCCTCACCAAAATATACCAGGCGGACCTCACATCTCTCCAAAAGACACCACCAGCAGCTCCCTTCCCTCCAAAAGAGACCAGCAGCACCTCTCCTCCCCCAAACACAACAGCAGCTAAACCCAAAAACGGACCAGCAGCTCTTCCCCCACACCAGGGCAGTAACCCTCTTCTCCCCAAAACAGAGCAGCAACTTCCTTCTCCCTAAAACAGAGCAGCAAGACTTCTCCCCAAATGCAGCACCAACTCTTTCCTCCCAAAAACGGAGCAGCAAGTTCTCCGCAAAACAGACCAGCAGCTCTTCTCCCCAAAACCGACCAGCAACTCCCTTCCAACCATAACAGGGCAAGAACTTTTACCCAAAGAGATCAGTAACTTTGCTCCCCAAAACAATGCAGAGATGTTCCCTTCTCCCCAAAGCGGAGCAGCAACTAAACCCAAAGGCAGAGCAACAGCTCTACTCTCCCCAACACAGAGCAGCAACTAAACCCAGAAACAAAGCAGCAACGCTTCCCCCACACCAGAGCAGTAACCCTCTTCTCCCCAAAAGAGAACAGCAACGCCCTTCGCCCCAAAAAGGAGCAGCATCTCCCTTCACCTCAGAACACATCAGCACCAGGTCTTCTCCCCAAACTGGGGCAACAGCAATACTCCTCCCCAGAACAAGGCAACAACTCTCTCCTCCCCAATACGAAGAACAAGCAGCGCTCCTCCCCAAAGCAGTCCAGCAGCACCTCTCCTCCCCGCAGCGGTCCAGCAGCAGCTCTCCTCCCAAAAAGACAACACCACCTCCATTCATCCCGAAACAGAGCAGCAACTGAACGCAAAAACAGAGCAACAACTCTCTTCTCCCCAAAACAGAGCACCAACTAAACCCAAAAACAGAGCAGCAGACCTCCTCCCCAATGCGCTCCAGCACCAGCTCTGCTCCAAAAAAGACAACACCAACTCTATTCATCCCAAAACAAAACGGCAACTAAACGCAAAAACAGAGAAACAACTACGCTCCTCCCCAAAGCGGCGCAGCACCAGCACCTCTCCTGCCCAAAAACAGGCCGGCACCTTTCTCCTCACCAAAATATACCAGGCGGACCTCACATCTCTCCAAAAGACACCACCAGCAGCTCCCTTCCCTCCAAAAGAGACCAGCAGCACCTCTCCTCCCCCAAACACAACAGCAGCTAAACCCAAAAACGGACCAGCAGCTCTTCCCCCACACCAGGGCAGTAACCCTCTTCTCCCCAAAACAGAGCAGCAACTTCCTTCTCCCTAAAACAGAGCAGCAAGACTTCTCCCCAAATGCAGCACCAACTCTTTCCTCCCAAAAACGGAGCAGCAAGTTCTCCGCAAAACAGACCAGCAGCTCTTCTCCCCAAAACCGACCAGCAACTCCCTTCCAACCATAACAGGGCAAGAACTTTTACCCAAAGAGATCAGTAACTTTGCTCCCCAAAACAATGCAGAGATGTTCCCTTCTCCCCAAAGCGGAGCAGCAACTAAACCCAAAGGCAGAGCAACAGCTCTACTCTCCCCAACACAGAGCAGCAACTAAACCCAGAAACAAAGCAGCAACGCTTCCCCCACACCAGAGCAGTAACCCTCTTCTCCCCAAAAGAGAACAGCAACGCCCTTCGCCCCAAAAAGGAGCAGCATCTCCCTTCACCTCAGAACACATCAGCACCAGGTCTTCTCCCCAAACTGGGGCAACAGCAATACTCCTCCCCAGAACAAGGCAACAACTCTCTCCTCCCCAATACGAAGAACAAGCAGCGCTCCTCCCCAAAGCAGTCCAGCAGCACCTCTCCTCCCCGCAGCGGTCCAGCAGCAGCTCTCCTCCCAAAAAGACAACACCACCTCCATTCATCCCGAAACAGAGCAGCAACTGAACGCAAAAACAGAGCAACAACTCTCTTCTCCCCAAAACAGAGCACCAACTAAACCCAAAAACAGAGCAGCAGATCTCCTCCCCAATGCGGTCCAGCACCAGCTCTGCTCCAAAAAAGACAACACCAACTCTATTCATCCCAAAACAAAACGGCAACTAAACGCAAAAACAGAGAAACAACTACGCTCCTCCCCAAAGCGGCGCAGCACCAGCACCTCTCCTGCCCAAAAACAGGCCGGCACCTTTCTCCTCCCCAAAATATACCAGGAGGACCTCCCTTCTCCCCAAAAGTCACCACCAGCAGCTCCCATCCCTCCAAAAGAGACCAGCAGCACCTCTCCTCCCCCAAACACAACAGCAGCTAAACCCAAAAACGGACCAGCAGCTCTTCCCCCACCCCAGGGCAGTAACCCTCTTCTCCCCAAAACAGAGCAGCAACTTCCTTCTCCCTAAAACAGAGCAGCAAGACTTCTCCCCAAATGCAGCACCAACTCTTTCCTCCCAAAAACGGAGCAGCAAGTTCTCCGCAAAACAGACCAGCAGCTCTTCTCCCCAAAACCAACCAGCAACTCCCTTCGAACCATAACAGGGCAAGAACTTTTACCCAAAGAGATCAGTAACTTTGCTCCCCAAAACAATGCAGAGATGTTCCCTTCTCCCCAAAGCGGAGCAGCAACTAAACCCAAACGCAGAGCAACAGCTCTACTCTCCCCAACACAGAGCAGCAACTAAACCCAGAAACAAAGCAGCAACGTTTCCTCCACACCAGAGCAGTAACCCTCTTCTCCCCAAAAGAGAACAGCAACGCCCTTCGCCCCAAAAAGGAGCAGCATCTCCCTTCACCTCAGAACACATCAGCACCAGGTCTTCTCCCCAAACTGGGGCAACAGCAATACTCCTCCCCAGAACAAGGCAACAACTCTCTCCTCCCCAATACGAACAACAAGCAGCGCTCCTCCCCAAAGCAGTCCAGCAGCACCTCTCCTCCCCGCAGCGGTCCAGCAGCAGCTCTCCTCCCAAAAAGACAACACCACCTCTATTCATCCCGAAACAGAGCAGCAACTGAACGCAAAAACAGAGCAACAACTCTCTTCTCCCCAAAACAGAGCACCAACTAAACCCAAAAACAGAGCAGCAGACCTCCTCCCCAATGCGCTCCAGCACCAGCTCTGCTCCAAAAAAGACAACACCAACTCTATTCATCCCAAAACAAAACGGCAACTAAACGCAAAAACAGAGAAACAACTACGCTCCTCCCCAAAGCGGCACAGCACCAGCACCTCTCCTGCCCAAAAACAGGCCGGCACCTTTCTCCTCACCAAAATATACCAGGCGGACCTCCCATCTCTCCAAAAGACACCACCAGCAGCTCCCTTCCCTCCAAAAGAGACCAGCAGCACCTCTCCTCCCCCAAACACAACAGCAGCTAAACCCAAAAACAGACCAGCAGCTCTTCCCCCACCCCAGGGCAGTAACCCTCTTCTCCCCAAAACAGAGCAGCAACTTCCTTCTCCCTAAAACAGAGCAGCAAGACTTCTCCCCAAATGCAGCACCAACTCTTTCCTCCCAAAAACGGAGCAGCAAGTTCTCCGCAAAACAGACCAGCAGCTCTTCTCCCCAAAACAGAGCAGCAACTCCCTTCTCCCTAAAACAGAGCAGCAAGACTTCTCCCCAAATGCAGCACCAACTCTTTCCTCCCAAAAACGGAGCTGCAAGTTCTCCGCAAAACAGACCAGCAGCTCTTCTCCCCAAAACAGAGCAGCAACTTCCTTCTCCCTAAAACAGAGCAGCAAGACTTCTCCCCAAATGCAGCACCAACTCTTTCCTCCCAAAAACGGAGCAGCAAGTTCTCCGCAAAACAGACCAGCAGCTCTTCTCCCCAAAACCGACCAGCAACTCCCTTCGAACCATAACAGGGCAACAACTTTTACCCAAAGAGATCAGTAACTTTGCTCCCCAAAACAATGCAGAGATGTTCCCTTCTCCCCAAAGCGGAGCAGCAACTAAACCCAAACGGAGAAAAACAGCTCTACTCTCCCCAACACAGAGCAGCAACTAAACCCAGAAACAAAGCAGCAACGCTTCCCCCACACCAGAGCAGTAACCCTCTTCTCCCCAAAAGAGAACAGCAACGCCCTTCGCCCCAAAAAGGAGCAGCATCTCCCTTCACCTCAGAACACATCAGCACCAGGTCTTCTCCCCAAACTGGAGCAACAGCAATACTCCTCCCCAGAACAAGGCAACAACTCTCTCCTCCCCAATACGAACAACAAGCAGCGCTCCTCCCCAAAGCAGTCCAGCAGCACCTCTCCTCCCCGCAGCGGTCCAGCAGCAGCTCTCCTCCCAAAAAGACAACACCACCTCCATTCATCCCGAAACAGAGCAGCAACTGAACGCAAAAACAGAGCAACAACTCTCTTCTCCCCAAAACAGAGCACCAACTAAACCCAAAAACAGAGCAGCAGATCTCCTCCCCAATGCGGTCCAGCACCAGCTCTGCTCCAAAAAAGACAACACCAACTCTATTCTTCCCAAAACAAAACGGCAACTAAACGCAAAGACAGAGAAACAACTACGCTCCTCCCCAAAGCGGCGCAGCACCAGCACCTCTCCTGCCCAAAAACAGGCCGGCACCTTTCTCCTCACCAAAATATACCAGGCGGACCTCACATCTCTCCAAAAGACACCACCAGCAGCTCCCTTCCCTCCAAAAGAGACCAGCAGCACCTCTCCTCCCCCAAACACAACAGCAGCTAAACCCAAAAACGGACCAGCAGCTCTTCCCCCACCCCAGGGCAGTAACCCTCTTCTCCCCAAAACAGAGCAGCAACTTCCTTCTCCCTAAAACAGAGCAGCAAGACTTCTCCCCAAATGCAGCACCAACTCTTTCCTCCCAAAAACGGAGCAGCAAGTTCTCCGCAAAACAGACCAGCAGCTCTTCTCCCCAAAACAGAGCAGCAACTCCCTTCGAACCATAACAGGGCAACAACTTTTACCCAAAGAGATCAGTAACTTTGCTCCCCAAAACAATGCAGAGATGTTCCCTTCTCCCCAAAGCGGAGCAGCAACTAAACCCAAACGCAGAGCAACAGCTCTACTCTCCCCAACACAGAGCAGCAACTAAACCCAGAAACAAAGCAGCAACGCTTCCCCCACACCAGAGCAGTAACCCTCTTCTCCCCAAAAGAGAACAGCAACGCCCTTCGCCCCAAAAAGGAGCAGCATCTCCCTTCACCTCAGAACACATCAGCACCAGGTCTTCTCCCCAAACTGGGGCAACAGCAATACTCCTCCCCAGAACAAGGCAACAACTCTCTCCTCCCCAATACGAACAACAAGCAGCGCTCCTCCCCAAAGCAGTCCAGCAGCACCTCTCCTCCCCGCAGCGGTCCAGCAGCAGCTCTCCTCCCAAAAAGACAACACCACCTCCATTCATCCCGAAACAGAGCAGCAACTGAACGCAAAAACAGAGCAACAACTCTCTTCTCCCCAAAACAGAGCACCAACTAAACCCAAAAACAGAGCAGCAGATCTCCTCCCCAATGCGGCCCAGCACCAGCTCTGCTCCAAAAAAGACAACACCAACTCTATTCATCCCAAAACAAAACGGCAACTAAACGCAAAAACAGAGAAACAACTACGCTCCACCCCAAAGCGGCACAGCACCAGCACCTCTCCTGCCCAAAAACAGGCCGGCACCTTTCTCCTCACCAAAATATACCAGGAGGAGCTCCCTTCTCCACAAAAGACACCACCAGCAGCTCCCTTTCCTCCAAAAGAGACCAGCAGCACCTCTCCTCCCCCAAACACAACAGCAGCTAAACCCAAAAACAGACCAGCAGCTCTTCCCCCACCCCAGGGCAGTAACCCTCTTCTCCCCAAAACAGAGCAGCAACTTCCTTCTCCCTAAAACAGAGCAGCAAGACTTCTCCCCAAATGCAGCACCAACTCTTTCCTCCCAAAAACGGAGCAGCAAGTTCTCCGCAAAACAGACCAGCAGCTCTTCTCCCCAAAACCGACCAGCAACTCCCTTCGAACCATAACAGGGCAAGAACTTTTACCCAAAGAGATCAGTAACTTTGCTCCCCAAAACAATGCAGAGATGTTCCCTTCTCCCCAAAGCGGAGCAGCAACTAAACCCAAAGGCAGAGCAACAGCTCTACTCTCCCCAACACAGAGCAGCAACTAAACCCAGAAACAAAGCAGCAACGCTTCCCCCACACCAGAGCAGTAACCCTCTTCTCCCCAAAAGAGAACAGCAACGCCCTTCGCCCCAGAAAGGAGCAGCATCTCCCTTCACCTCAGAACACATCAGCACCAGGTCTTCTCCCCAAACTGGGGCAACAGCAATACTCCTCCCCAGAACAAGGCAACAACTCTCTCCTCCCCAATACGAAGAACAAGCAGCGCTCCTCCCCAAAGCAGTCCAGCAGCACCTCTCCTCCCCGCAGCGGTCCAGCAGCAGCTCTCCTCCCAAAAAGACAACACCACCTCTGTTCATCCCGAAACAGAGCAGCAACTGAACGCAAAAACAGAGCAACAACTCTCTTCTCCCCAAAACAGAGCACCAACTAAACCCAAAAACAGAGCAGCAGACCTCCTCCCCAATGCGCTCCAGCACCAGCTCTGCTCCAAAAAAGACACCACCAACTCTATTCATCCCAAAACAAAAAGGCAACTAAACGCAAAAACAGAGAAACAACTACGCTCCTCCCCAAAGCGGCACAGCACCAGCACCTCTCCTGCCCAAAAACAGACCGGCACATTTCTCCTCCCCAAAATATACCAGGAGGACCTCCCTTCTCCACAAAAGACACCACCAGCAGCTCCCTTCCCTCCAAAAGAGACCAGCAGCACCTCTCCTCCCCCAAACACAACAGCAGCTAAACCCAAAAACAGACCAGCAGCTCTTCCCCCACCCCAGGGCAGTAACCCTCTTCTCCCCAAAACAGAGCAGCAACTTCCTTCTCCCTAAAACAGAGCAGCAAGACTTCTCCCCAAATGCAGCACCAACTCTTTCCTCCCAAAAACGGAGCAGCAAGTTCTCCGCAAAACAGACCAGCAGCTCTTCTCCCCAAAACAGAGCAGCAACTCCCTTCTCCCTAAAACAGAGCAGCAAGACTTCTCCCCAAATGCAGCACCAACTCTTTCCTCCCAAAAACGGAGCAGCAAGTTCTCCGCAAAACAGACCAGCAGCTCTTCTCCCCAAAACAGAGCAGCAACTTCCTTCTCCCTAAAACAGAGCAGCCAGATTTCTCCCCAAATGCAGCACCAACTCTTTCCTCCCAAAAACGGAGCAGCAAGTTCTCCGCAAAACAGACCAGCAGCTCTTCTCCCCAAAACCGACCAGCAACTCCCTTCCAACCATAACAGGGCAAGAACTTTTACCCAAAGAGATCAGTAACTTTGCTCCCCAAAACAATGCAGAGATGTTCCCTTCTCCCCAAAGCGGAGCAGCAACTAAACCCAAAGGCAGAGCAACAGCTCTACTCTCCCCAACACAGAGCAGCAACTAAACCCAGAAACAAAGCAGCAACACTTCCCCCACACCAGAGCAGTAACCCTCTTCTCCCCAAAAGAGAACAGCAACGCCCTTCGCCCCAGAAAGGAGCAGCATCTCCCTTCACCTCAGAACACATCAGCACCAGGTCTTCTCCCCAGACGGGGGCAACAGCAATACTCCTCCCCAGAACAAGGCAACAACTCTCTCCTCCCCAATACGAACAACAAGCAGCGCTCCTCCCCAAAGCAGTCCAGCAGCACCTCTCCTCCCCGCAGCGGTCCAGCAGCAGCTCTCCTCCCAAAAAGACAACACCACCTCTATTCATCCCGAAACAGAGCAGCAACTGAACGCAAAAACAGAGCAACAACTCTCTTCTCCCCAAAACAGAGCACCAACTAAACCCAAAAACAGAGCAGCAGACCTCCACCCCAATGCGGTCCAGCACCAGCTCTGCTCCAAAAAAGACAACACCAACTCTATTCATCCCAAAACAAAACGGCAACTAAACGCAAAAACAGAGAAACAACTACGCTCCTCCCCAAAGCGGCGCAGCACCAGCACCTCTCCTGCCCAAAAACAGGCCGGCACCTTTCTCCTCAACAAAATATACCAGGCGGACCTCCCATCTCTCCAAAAGACACCACCAGCAGCTCCCTTCCCTCCAAAAGAGACCAGCAGCACCTCTCCTCCCCCAAACACAACAGCAGCTAAACCCAAAAATGGACCAGCAGCTCTTCCCCCACCCCAGGGCAGTAACCCTCTTCTCCCCAAAACAGAGCAGCAACTTCCTTCTCCCTAAAACAGAGCAGCAAGACTTCTCCCCAAATGCAGCACCAACTCTTTCCTCCCAAAAACGGAGCAGCAAGTTCTCCGCAAAACAGACCAGCAGCTCTTCTCCCCAAAACAGAGCAGCAACTTCCTTCTCCCTAAAACAGAGCAGCAAGACTTCTCCCCAAATGCAGCACCAACTCTTTCCTCCCAAAAACGGAGCTGCAAGTTCTCCGCAAAACAGACCAGCAGCTCTTCTCCCCAAAACAGAGCAGCAACTTCCTTCTCCCTAAAACAGAGCAGCCAGATTTCTCCCCAAATGCAGCACCAACTCTTTCCTCCCAAAAACGGAGCAGCAAGTTCTCCGCAAAACAGACCAGCAGCTCTTCTCCCCAAAACCGAGCAGCAACTCCCTTCGAACCATAACAGGGCAAGAACTTTTACCCAAAGAGATCAGTAACTTTGCTCCCCAAAACAATGCAGAGATGTTCCCTTCTCCCCAAAGCGGAGCAGCAACTAAACCCAAACGCAGAGCAACAGCTCTACTCTCCCCAACACAGAGCAGCAACTAAACCCAGAAACAAAGCAGCAACGCTTCCCCCACACCAGAGCAGTAACCCTCTTCTCCCCAAAAGAGAACAGCAACGCCCTTCGCCCCAAAAAGGAGCAGCATCTCCCTTCACCTCAGAACACATCAGCACCAGGTCTTCTCCCCAAACTGGGGCAACAGCAATACTCCTCCCCAGAACAAGGCAACAACTCTCTCCTCCCCAATACGAACAACAAGCAGCGCTCCTCCCCAAAGCAGTCCAGCAGCACCTCTCCTCCCCGCAGCGGTCCAGCAGCAGCTCTCCTCCCAAAAAGACAACACCACCTCTATTCATCCCGAAACAGAGCAGCAACTGAACGCAAAAACAGAGCAGCAGAC
This sequence comes from Spheniscus humboldti, assembly GCA_027474245.1. Taxonomy (NCBI): domain Eukaryota; kingdom Metazoa; phylum Chordata; class Aves; order Sphenisciformes; family Spheniscidae; genus Spheniscus; species Spheniscus humboldti. Next base: position 618,237 of record CM049890.1, read on the forward strand.
CTCCTCCCCAATGCGGTCCAGCACCAGCTCTGCTCCAAAAAAGACAACACCAACTCTATTCATCCCAAAACAAAACGGCAACTAAACGCAAAAACAGAGAAACAACTACGCTCCACCCAAAAGCGGCACAGCACCAGCACCTCTCCTGCCCAAAAACAGGCCGGCACCTTTCTCCTCAACAAAATATACCAGGAGGAGCTCCCTTCTCTCCAAAAGACACCACCAGCAGCTCCCTTCCCTCCAAAAGAGACCAGCAGCACCTCTCCTCCCCCAAACACAACAGCAGCTAAACCCAAAAACAGACCAGCAGCTCTTCCCCCACCCCAGGGCAGTAACCCTCTTCTCCCCAAAACAGAGCAGCAACTTCCTTCTCCCTAAAACAGAGCAGCAAGACTTCTCCCCAAATGCAGCACCAACTCTTTCCTCCCAAAAACGGAGCAGCAAGTTCTCCGCAAAACAGACCAGCATCTCTTCTCCCCAAAACAGAGCAGCAACTCCCTTCTCCCTAAAACAGAGCAGCAAGACTTCTCCCCAAATGCAGCACCAACTCTTTCCTCCCAAAAACGGAGCAGCAAGTTCTCCGCAAAACAGACCAGCAGCTCTTCTCCCCAAAACCAACCAGCAACTCCCTTCGAACCATAACAGGGCAAGAACTTTTACCCAAAGAGATCAGTAACTTTGCTCCCCAAAACAATGCAGAGATGTTCCCTTCTCCCCAAAGCGGAGCAGCAACTAAACCCAAACGCAGAGCAACAGCTCTACTCTCCCCAACACAGAGCAGCAACTAAACCCAGAAACAAAGCAGCAACGCTTCCCCCACACCAGAGCAGTAACCCTCTTCTCCCCAAAAGAGAACAGCAACGCCCTTCGCCCCAAAAAGGAGCAGCATCTCCCTTCACCTCAGAACACATCAGCACCAGGTCTTCTCCCCAAACTGGGGCAACAGCAATACTCCTCCCCAGAACAAGGCAACAACTCTCTCCTCCCCAATACGAACAACAAGCAGCGCTCCTCCCCAAAGCAGTCCAGCAGCACCTCTCCTCCCCGCAGCGGTCCAGCAGCAGCTCTCCTCCCAAAAAGACAACACCACCTCTATTCATCCCGAAACAGAGCAGCAACTGAACGCAAAAACAGAGCAACAACTCTCTTCTCCCCAAAACAGAGCACCAACTAAACCCAAAAACAGAGCAGCAGACCTCCTCCCCAATGCGGTCCAGCACCAGCTCTGCTCCAAAAAAGACAACACCACCTCTATTCATCCCAAAACAAAACGGCAACTAAACGCAAAAACAGAGAAACAACTACGCTCCTCCCCAAAGCGGCACAGCACCAGCACCTCTCCTGCCCAAAAACAGGCCGGCACCTTTCTCCTCACCAAAATATACCAGGCGGACCTCCCATCTCTCCAAAAGACACCACCAGCAGCTCCCTTCCCTCCAAAAGAGACCAGCAGCACCTCTCCTCCCCCAAACACAACAGCAGCTAAACCCAAAAACAGACCAGCAGCTCTTCCCCCACCCCAGGGCAGTAACCCTCTTCTCCCCAAAACAGAGCAGCAACTTCCTTCTCCCTAAAACAGAGCAGCAAGACTTCTCCCCAAATGCAGCACCAACTCTTTCCTCCCAAAAACGGAGCAGCAAGTTCTCCGCAAAACAGACCAGCAGCTCTTCTCCCCAAAACAGAGCAGCAACTCCCTTCTCCCTAAAACAGAGCAGCAAGACTTCTCCCCAAATGCAGCACCAACTCTTTCCTCCCAAAAACGGAGCTGCAAGTTCTCCGCAAAACAGACCAGCAGCTCTTCTCCCCAAAACAGAGCAGCAACTTCCTTCTCCCTAAAACAGAGCAGCAAGACTTCTCCCCAAATGCAGCACCAACTCTTTCCTCCCAAAAACGGAGCAGCAAGTGCTCCGCAAAACAGACCAGCAGCTCTTCTCCCCAAAACCGACCAGCAGCTCCCTTCGAACCATAACAGGGCAAGAACTTTTACCCAAAGAGATCAGTAACTTTGCTCCCCAAAACAATGCAGAGATGTTCCCTTCTCCCCAAAGCAGAGCAGCAACTAAACCCAAACGCAGAGCAACAGCTCTACTCTCCCCAACACAGAGCAGCAACTAAACCCAGAAACAAAGCAGCAACGCTTCCCCCACACCAGAGCAGTAACCCTCTTCTCCCCAAAAGAGAACAGCAACGCCCTTCGCCCCAAAAAGGAGCAGCATCTCCCTTCACCTCAGAACACATCAGCACCAGGTCTTCTCCCCAAACTGGGGCAACAGCAATACTCCTCCCCAGAACAAGGCAACAACTCTCTCCTCCCCAATACGAACAACAAGCAGCGCTCCTCCCCAAAGCAGTCCAGCAGCACCTCTCCTCCCCGCAGCGGTCCAGCAGCAGCTCTCCTCCCAAAAAGACAACACCACCTCTATTCATCCCGAAACAGAGCAGCAACTGAACGCAAAAACAGAGCAACAACTCTCTTCTCCCCAAAACAGAGCACCAACTAAACCCAAAAACAGAGCAGCAGACCTCCTCCCCAATGCGCTCCAGCACCAGCTCTGCTCCAAAAAAGACAACACCAACTCTATTCATCCCAAAACAAAACGGCAACTAAACGCAAAAACAGAGAAACAACTACGCTCCACCCCAAAGCGGCGCAGCACCAGCACCTCTCCTGCCCAAAAACAGGCCGGCACCTTTCTCCTCCCCAAAATATGCCAGGAGGAGCTCCCTTCTCTCCAAAAGACACCACCAGCAGCTCCCTTCCCTCCAAAAGAGACCAGCAGCACCTCTCCTCCCCCAAACACAACAGCAGCTAAACCCAAAAACAGACCAGCAGCTCTTCCCCCACCCCAGGGCAGTAACCCTCTTCTCCCCAAAACAGAGCAGCAACTTCCTTCTCCCTAAAACAGAGCAGCAAGACTTCTCCCCAAATGCAGCACCAACTCTTTCCTCCCAAAAACGGAGCAGCAAGTTCTCCGCAAAACAGACCAGCAGCTCTTCTCCCCAAAACAGAGCAGCAACTCCCTTCTCCCTAAAACAGAGCAGCAAGACTTCTCCCCAAATGCAGCACCAACTCTTTCCTCCCAAAAACGGAGCTGCAAGTTCTCCGCAAAACAGACCAGCAGCTCTTCTCCCCAAAACAGAGCAGCAACTTCCTTCTCCCTAAAACAGAGCAGCAAGACTTCTCCCCAAATGCAGCACCAACTCTTTCCTCCCAAAAACGGAGCAGCAAGTTCTCCGCAAAACAGACCAGCAGCTCTTCTCCCCAAAACCGACCAGCAGCTCCCTTCGAACCATAACAGGGCAAGAACTTTTACCCAAAGAGATCAGTAACTTTGCTCCCCAAAACAATGCAGAGATGTTCCCTTCTCCCCAAAGCGGAGCAGCAACTAAACCCAAACGCAGAGCAACAGCTCTACTCTCCCCAACACAGAGCAGCAACTAAACCCAGAAACAAAGCAGCAACGCTTCCCCCACACCAGAGCAGTAACCCTCTTCTCCCCAAAAGAGAACAGCAACGCCCTTCGCCCCAAAAAGGAGCAGCATCTCCCTTCACCTCAGAACACATCAGCACCAGGTCTTCTCCCCAAACTGGGGCAACAGCAATACTCCTCCCCAGAACAAGGCAACAACTCTCTCCTCCCCAATACGAACAACAAGCAGCGCTCCTCCCCAAAGCAGTCCAGCAGCACCTCTCCTCCCCGCAGCGGTCCAGCAGCAGCTCTCCTCCCAAAAAGACAACACCACCTCTATTCATCCCGAAACAGAGCAGCAACTGAACGCAAAAACAGAGCAACAACTCTCTTCTCCCCAAAACAGAGCACCAACTAAACCCAAAAACAGAGCAGCAGACCTCCTCCCCAATGCGCTCCAGCACCAGCTCTGCTCCAAAAAAGACAACACCAACTCTATTCATCCCAAAACAAAACGGCAACTAAACGCAAAAACAGAGAAACAACTACGCTCCACCCCAAAGCGGCGCAGCACCAGCACCTCTCCTGCCCAAAAACAGGCCGGCACCTTTCTCCTCCCCAAAATATGCCAGGAGGAGCTCCCTTCTCTCCAAAAGACACCACCAGCAGCTCCCTTCCCTCCAAAAGAGACCAGCAGCACCTCTCCTCCCCCAAACACAACAGCAGCTAAACCCAAAAACGGACCAGCAGCTCTTCCCCCACACCAGGGCAGTAACTCTCTTCTCCCCAAAACAGAGCAGCAACTCCCTTCTCCCTAAAACAGAGCAGCAAGACTTCCCCCCAAATGCAGCACCAACTCTTTCCTCCCAAAAACGGAGCTGCAAGTTCTCCGCAAAACAGACCAGCAGCTCTTCTCCCCAAAACCGACCAGCAACTCCCTTCCAACCATAACAGGGCAAGAACTTTTACCCAAAGAGATCAGTAACTTTGCTCCCCAAAACAATGCAGAGATGTTCCCTTCTCCCCAAAGCGGAGCAGCAACTAAACCCAAACGCAGAGCAACAGCTCTACTCTCCCCAACACAGAGCAGCAACTAAACCCAGAAACAAAGCAGCAACGCTTCCCCCACACCAGAGCAGTAACCCTCTTCTCCCCAAAAGAGAACAGCAATGCCCTTCGCCCCAAAAAGGAGCAGCATCTCCCTTCACCTCAGAACACATCAGCACCAGGTCTTCTCCCCAAACTGGGGCAACAGCAATACTCCTCCCCAGAACAAGGCAACAACTCTCTCCTCCCCAATACGAAGAACAAGCAGCGCTCCTCCCCAAAGCAGTCCAGCAGCACCTCTCCTCCCCGCAGCGGTCCAGCAGCACCTCTCCTCCCAAAAAGACAACATATTCATCCCGAAACAGAGCAGCAACTGAACGCAAAAACAGAGCAGCAGACCTCCTCCCCAATGCGGTCCAGCACCAGCTCTGCTCCAAAAAAGACACCACCAACTCTATTCATCCCAAAACAAAACGGCAACTAAACGCAAAAACAGAGAAACAACTACGCTCCACCCCAAAGCGGCGCAGCACCAGCACCTCTCCTGCCCAAAAACAGGCCGGCACCTTTCTCCTCACCAAAATATACCAGGCGGACATCCCTTCTCTCCAAAAGACACCACCAGCAGCTCCCTTCCCTCCAAAAGAGACCAGCAGCACCTCTACTCCCCCAAACACAACAGCAGCTAAACCCAAAAACGGACCAGCAGCTCTTCCCCCACACCAGGGCAGTAACCCTCTTCTCCCCAAAACAGAGCAGCAAGACTTCTCCCCAAATGCAGCACCAACTCTTTCCTCCCAAAAACGGAGCAGCAAGTTCTCCGCAAAACAGACCAGCAGCTCTTCTCCCCAAAACAGAGCAGCAACTCCCTTCTCCCTAAAACAGAGCAGCAAGACTTCTCCCCAAATGCAGCACCAACTCTTTCCTCCCAAAAACGGAGCAGCAAGTTCTCCGCAAAACAGACCAGCAGCTCTTCTCCCCAAAACAGAGCAGCAACTCCCTTCTCCCTAAAACAGAGCAGCAAGACTTCCCCCCAAATGCAGCACCAACTCTTTCCTCCCAAAAATGGAGCAGCAAGTTCTCCGCAAAACAGACCAGCAGCTCTTCTCCCCAAAACCGACTAGCAACTCCCTTCGAACCATAACAGGGCAAGAACTTTTACCCAAAGAGATCAGTAACTTTGCTCCCCAAAACAATGCAGAGATGTTCCCTTCTCCCCAAAGCGGAGCAGCAACTAAACCCAAACGGAGAAAAACAGCTCTACTCTCCCCAACACAGAGCAGCAACTAAACCCAGAAACAAAGCAGCAACGCTTCCCCCACACCAGAGCAGTAACCCTCTTCTCCCCAAAAGAGAACAGCAACGCCCTTCGCCCCAAAAAGGAGCAGCATCTCCCTTCACCTCAGAACACATCAGCACCAGGTCTTCTCCCCAAACTGGGGCAACAGCAATACTCCTCCCCAGAACAAGGCAACAACTCTCTCCTCCCCAATACGAACAACAAGCAGCGCTCCTCCCCAAAGCAGTCCAGCAGCACCTCTCCTCCCCGCAGCAGTCCAGCAGCAGCTCTCCTCCCAAAAAGACAACACCACCTCTATTCATCCCGAAACAGAGCAGCAACTGAACGCAAAAACAGAGCAACAACTCTCTTCTCCCCAAAACAGAGCACCAACTAAACCCAAAAACAGAGCAGCAGACCTCCTCCCCAATGCGCTCCAGCACCAGCTCTGCTCCAAAAAAGACAACACCAACTCTATTCATCCCAAAACAAAACGGCAACTAAACGCAAAAACAGAGAAACAACTACGCTCCACCCCAAAGCGGCGCAGCACCAGCACCTCTCCTGCCCAAAAACAGGCCGGCACCTTTCTCCTCCCCAAAATATGCCAGGAGGAGCTCCCTTCTCTCCAAAAGACACCACCAGCAGCTCCCTTCCCTCCAAAAGAGACCAGCAGCACCTCTCCTCCCCCAAACACAACAGCAGCTAAACCCAAAAACGGACCAGCAGCTCTTCCCCCACACCAGGGCAGTAACTCTCTTCTCCCCAAAACAGAGCAGCAACTTCCTTCTCCCTAAAACAGAGCAGCAAGACTTCCCCCCAAATGCAGCACCAACTCTTTCCTCCCAAAAACGGAGCTGCAAGTTCTCCGCAAAACAGACCAGCAGCTCTTCTCCCCAAAACAGAGCAGCAACTTCCTTCTCCCTAAAACAGAGCAGCAAGACTTCCCCCCAAATGCAGCACCAACTCTTTCCTCCCAAAAACGGAGCAGCAAGTTCTCCGCAAAACAGACCAGCAGCTCTTCTCCCCAAAACCGACCAGCAACTCCCTTCGAACCATAACAGGGCAAGAACTTTTACCCAAAGAGATCAGTAACTTTGCTCCCCAAAACAATGCAGAGATGTTCCCTTCTCCCCAAACCGGAGCAGCAACTAAACCCAAACGCAGAGCAACAGCTCTACTCTCCCCAACACAGAGCAGCAACTAAACCCAGAAACAAAGCAGCAACGCTTCCCCCACACCAGAGCAGTAACCCTCTTCTCCCCAAAAGAGAACAGCAACGCCCTTCGCCCCAAAAAGGAGCAGCATCTCCCTTCACCTCAGAACACATCAGCACCAGGTCTTCTCCCCAAACTGGGGCAACAGCAATACTCCTCCCCAGAACAAGGCAACAACTCTCTCCTCCCCATACGAAGAACAAGCAGCGCTCCTCCCCAAAGCAGTCCAGCAGCACCTCTCCTCCCCGCAGCGGTCCAGCAGCACCTCTCCTCCCAAAAAGACAACACCACCTCTATTCATCCCGAAACAGAGCAGCAACTGAACGCAAAAACAGAGCAGCAGACCTCCTCCCCAATGCGGTCCAGCACCAGCTCTGCTCCAAAAAAGACACCACCAACTCTATTCATCCCAAAACAAAACGGCAACTAAACGCAAAAACAGAGAAACAACTACGCTCCACCCCAAAGCGGCGCAGCACCAGCACCTCTCCTGCCCAAAAACAGGCCGGCACCTTTCTCCTCACCAAAATATACCAGGCGGACATCCCTTCTCTCCAAAAGACACCACCAGCAGCTCCCTTCCCTCCAAAAGAGACCAGCAGCACCTCTACTCCCCCAAACACAACAGCAGCTAAACCCAAAAACGGACCAGCAGCTCTTCCCCCACACCAGGGCAGTAACCCTCTTCTCCCCAAAACAGAGCAGCAACTTCCTTCTCCCTAAAACAGAGCAGCAAGACTTCTCCCCAAATGCAGCACCAACTCTTTCCTCCCAAAAACGGAGCAGCAAGTTCTCCGCAAAACAGACCAGCAGCTCTTCTCCCCAAAACAGAGCAGCAACTCCCTTCTCCCTAAAACAGAGCAGCAAGACTTCTCCCCAAATGCAGCACCAACTCTTTCCTCCCAAAAACGGAGCAGCAAGTTCTCCGCAAAACAGACCAGCAGCTCTTCTCCCCAAAACAGAGCAGCAACTCCCTTCTCCCTAAAACAGAGCAGCAAGACTTCCCCCCAAATGCAGCACCAACTCTTTCCTCCCAAAAACGGAGCAGCAAGTTCTCCGCAAAACAGACCAGCAGCTCTTCTCCCCAAAACAGAGCAGCAACTCCCTTCTCCCTAAAACAGAGCAGCAAGACTTCTCCCCAAATGCAGCACCAACTCTTTCCTCCCAAAAATGGAGCTGCAAGTTCTCTGCAAAACAGACCAGCAGCTCTTCTCCCCAAAACCGACTAGCAACTCCCTTCGAACCATAACAGGGCAAGAACTTTTACCCAAAGAGATCAGTAACTTTGCTCCCCAAAACAATGCAGAGATGTTCCCTTCTCCCCAAAGCGGAGCAGCAACTAAACCCAAACGCAGAGCAACAGCTCTACTCTCCCCAACACAGAGCAGCAACTAAACCCAGAAACAAAGCAGCAACGCTTCCCCCACACCAGAGCAGTAACCCTCTTCTCCCCAAAAGAGAACAGCAACGCCCTTCGCCCCAAAAAGGAGCAGCATCTCCCTTCACCTCAGAACACATCAGCACCAGGTCTTCTCCCCAAACTGGGGCAACAGCAATACTCCTCCCCAGAACAAGGCAACAACTCTCTCCTCCCCAATACGAACAACAAGCAGCGCTCCTCCCCAAAGCAGTCCAGCAGCACCTCTCCTCCCCGCAGCAGTCCAGCAGCACCTCTCCTCCCAAAAAGACAACACCACCTCTATTCATCCCGAAACAGAGCAGCAACTGAACGCAAAAACAGAGCAGCAGACCTCCTCCCCAATGCGGTCCAGCACCAGCTCTGCTCCAAAAAAGACAACACCAACTCTATTCATCCCAAAACAAAACGGCAACTAAACGCAAAAACAGAGAAACAACTACGCTCCACCCAAAAGCGGCGCAGCACCAGCACCTCTCCTGCCCAAAAACAGGCCGGCACCTTTCTCCTCAACAAAATATGCCAGGCGGACCTCCCATCTCTCCAAAAGACACCACCAGCAGCTCCCTTCCCTCCAAAAGAGACCAGCAGCACCTCTCCTCCCCCAAACACAACAGCAGCTAAACCCAAAACCAGACCAGCAGCTCTTCCCCCACCCCAGGGCAGTAACCCTCTTCTCCCCAAAACAGAGCAGCAACTTCCTTCTCCCTAAAACAGAGCAGCAAGACTTCTCCCCAAATGCAGCACCAACTCTTTCCTCCCAAAAACGGAGCAGCAAGTTCTCCGCAAAACAGACCAGCAGCTCTTCTCCCCAAAACCGACCAGCAGCTCCCTTCGAACCATAACAGGGCAAGAACTTTTACCCAAAGAGATCAGTAACTTTGCTCCCCAAAACAATGCAGAGATGTTCCCTTCTCCCCAAAGCGGAGCAGCAACTAAACCCAAACGCAGAGCAACAGCTCTACTCTCCCCAACACAGAGCAGCAACTAAACCCAGAAACAAAGCAGCAACGCTTCCCCCACACCAGAGCAGTAACCCTCTTCTCCCCAAAAGAGAACAGCAACGCCCTTCGCCCCAAAAAGGAGCAGCATCTCCCTTCACCTCAGAACACATCAGCACCAGGTCTTCTCCCCAAACTGGGGCAACAGCAATACTCCTCCCCAGAACAAGGCAACAACTCTCTCCTCCCCAATACGAACAACAAGCAGCGCTCCTCCCCAAAGCAGTCCAGCAGCACCTCTCCTCCCCGCAGCGGTCCAGCAGCACCTCTCCTCCCAAAAAGACAACACCACCTCTATTCATCCCGAAATAGAGCAGCAACTGAACGCAAAAACAGAGCAACAACTCTCTTCTCCCCAAAACAGAGCACCAACTAAACCCAAAAACAGAGCAGCAGATCTCCTCCCCAATGCAGTCCAGCACCAGCTCTGCTCCAAAAAAGACAACACCAACTCTATTCATCCCAAAACAAAACGGCAACTAAACGCAAAAACAGAGAAACAACTACGCTCCACCCCAAAGCGGCGCAGCACCAGCACCTCTCCTGCCCAAAAACAGGCCGGCACCTTTCTCCTCACCAAAATATACCAGGCGGACATCCCTTCTCTCCAAAAGACACCACCAGTAGCTCCCTTCCCTCCAAAAGAGACCAGCAGCACCTCTCCTCCCCCAAACACAACAGCAGCTAAACCCAAAAACAGACCAGCAGCTCTTCCCCCACCCCAGGGCAGTAACCCTCTTCTCCCCAAAACAGAGCAGCAACTTCCTTCTCCCTAAAACAGAGCAGCAAGACTTCTCCCCAAATGCAGCACCAACTCTTTCCTCCCAAAAACAGAGCAGCAAGTTCTCCGCAAAACAGACCAGCAGCTCTTCTCCCCAAAACAGAGCAGCAACTCCCTTCGAACCATAACAGGGCAAGAACTTTTACCCAAAGAGATCAGTAACTTTGCTCCCCAAAACAATGCAGAGATGTTCCCTTCTCCCCAAAGCGGAGCAGCAACTAAACCCAAACGCAGAGCAACAGCTCTACTCTCCCCAACACAGAGCAGCAACTAAACCCAGAAACAAAGCAGCAACGCTTCCCCCACACCAGAGCAGTAACCCTCTTCTCCCCAAAAGAGAACAGCAACGCCCTTCGCCCCAAAAAGGAGCAGCATCTCCCTTCACCTCAGAACACATCAGCACCAGGTCTTCTCCCCAAACTGGGGCAACAGCAATACTCCTCCCCAGAACAAGGCAACAACTCTCTCCTCCCCAATACGAAGAACAAGCAGCGCTCCTCCCCAAAGCAGTCCAGCAGCACCTCTCCTCCCCGCAGCGGTCCAGCAGCAGCTCTCCTCCCAAAAAGACAACACCACCTCTATTCATCCCGAAATAGAGCAGCAACTGAACGCAAAAACAGAGCAACAACTCTCTTCTCCCCAAAACAGAGCACCAACTAAACCCAAAAACAGAGCAGCAGATCTCCTCCCCAATGCAGTCCAGCACCAGCTCTGCTCCAAAAAAGACAACACCAACTCTATTCATCCCAAAACAAAACGGCAACTAAACGCAAAAACAGAGAAACAACTACGCTCCACCCCAAAGCGGCGCAGCACCAGCACCTCTCCTGCCCAAAAACAGGCCGGCACCTTTCTCCTCACCAAAATATACCAGGCGGACATCCCTTCTCTCCAAAAGACACCACCAGCAGCTCCCTTCCCTCCAAAAGAGACCAGCAGCACCTCTCCTCCCCCAAACACAACAGCAGCTAAACCCAAAAACAGACCAGCAGCTCTTCCCCCACCCCAGGGCAGTAACCCTCTTCTCCCCAAAACAGAGCAGCAACTTCCTTCTCCCTAAAACAGAGCAGCAAGACTTCTCCCCAAATGCAGCACCAACTCTTTCCTCCCAAAAACGGAGCAGCAAGTTCTCCGCAAAACAGACCAGCAGCTCTTCTCCCCAAAACAGAGCAGCAACTCCCTTCGAACCATAACAGGGCAAGAACTTTTACCCAAAGAGATCAGTAACTTTGCTCCCCAAAACAATGCAGAGATGTTCCCTTATCCCCAAAGCGGAGCAGCAACTAAACCCAAACGCAGAGCAACAGCTCTACTCTCCCCAACACAGAGCAGCAACTAAACCCAGAAACAAAGCAGCAATGCTTCCCCCACACCAGAGCAGTAACCCTCTTCTCCCCAAAAGAGAACAGCAACGCCCTTCGCCCCAAAAAGGAGCAGCATCTCCCTTCACCTCAGAACACATCAGCACCAGGTCTTCTCCCCAAACTGGGGCAACAGCAATACTCCTCCCCAGAACAAGGCAACAACTCTCTCCTCCCCAATACGAAGAACAAGCAGCGCTCCTCCCCAAAGCAGTCCAGCAGCACCTCTCCTCCCCGCAGCGGTCCAGCAGCAGCTCTCCTCCCAAAAAGACAACACCACCTCTATTCATCCCAAAACAGAGCAGCAACTGAACGCAAAAACAGAGCAGCAGACCTCCTCCCCAATGCGGTCCAGCACCAGCTCTGCTCCAAAAAAGACAACACCAACTCTATTCATCCCAAAACAAAACGGCAACTAAACGCAAAAACAGAGAAACAACTACGCTCCACCCAAAAGCGGCGCAGCACCAGCACCTCTCCTGCCCAAAAACAGGCCGGCACCTTTCTCCTCACCAAAATATGCCAGGCGGACCTCCCATCTCTCCAAAAGACACCACCAGCAGCTCCCTTCCCTCCAAAAGAGACCAGCAGCACCTCTCCTCCCCCAAACACAACAGCAGCTAAACCCAAAAACAGACCAGCAGCTCTTCCCCCACCCCAGGGCAGTAACCCTCTTCTCCCCAAAACAGAGCAGCAACTTCCTTCTCCCTAAAACAGAGCAGCAAGACTTCTCCCCAAATGCAGCACCAACTCTTTCCTCCCAAAAACGGAGCTGCAAGTTCTCCGCAAAACAGACCAGCAGCTCTTCTCCCCAAAACAGAGCAGCAACTCCCTTCCAACCATAACAGGGCAAGAACTTTTACCCAAAGAGATCAGTAACTTTGCTCCCCAAAACAATGCAGAGATGTTCCCTTCTCCCCAAAGCGGAGCAGCAACTAAACCCAAAGGCAGAGCAACAGCTCTACTCTCCCCAACACAGAGCAGCAACTAAACCCAGAAACAAAGCAGCAACGCTTCCCCCACACCAGAGCAGTAACCCTCTTCTCCCCAAAAGAGAACAGCAACGCCCTTCGCCCCAAAAAGGAGCAGCATCTCCCTTCACCTCAGAACACATCAGCACCAGGTCTTCTCCCCAAACTGGGGCAACAGCAATACTCCTCCCCAGAACAAGGCAACAACTCTCTCCTCCCCAATACGAACAACAAGCAGCGCTCCTCCCCAAAGCAGTCCAGCAGCACCTCTCCTCCCCGCAGCGGTCCAGCAGCACCTCTCCTCCCAAAAAGACAACACCACCTCTATTCATCCCGAAATAGAGCAGCAACTGAACGCAAAAACAGAGCAACAACTCTCTTCTCCCCAAAACAGAGCACCAACTAAACCCAAAAACAGAGCAGCATATCTCCTCCCCAATGCAGTCCAGCACCAGCTCTGCTCCAAAAAAGACAACACCAACTCTATTCATCCCAAAACAAAACGGCAACTAAACGCAAAAACAGAGAAACAACTACGCTCCTCCCCAAAGCGGCGCAGCACCAGCACCTCTCCTGCCCAAAAACAGGCCGGCACCTTTCTCCTCCCCAAAATATACCAGGCGGACATCCCTTCTCTCCAAAAGGCACCACCAGCAGCTCCCTTCCCTCCAAAAGAGACCAGGAGCACCTCTCCTCCCCCAAACACAACAGCAGCTAAACCCAAAAACAGACCAGCAGCTCTTCCCCCACCCCAGGGCAGTAACCCTCTTCTCCCCAAAACAGAGCAGCAACTTCCTTCTCCCTAAAACAGAGCAGCAAGACTTCTCCCCAAATGCAGCACCAACTCTTTCCTCCCAAAAACGGAGCAGCAAGTTCTCCACAAAACAGACCAGCAGCTCTTCTCCCCAAAACAGAGCAGCAACTCCCTTCGAACCATAACAGGGCAAGAACTTTTACCCAAAGAGATCAGTAACTTTGCTCCCCAAAACAATGCAGAGATGTTCCCTTATCCCCAAAGCGGAGCAGCAACTAAACCCAAAGGCAGAGCAACAGCTCTACTCTCCCCAACACAGAGCAGCAACTAAACCCAGAAACAAAGCAGCAACGCTTCCCCCACACCAGAGCAGTAACCCTCTTCTCCCCAAAAGAGAACAGCAACGCCCTTCGCCCCAAAAAGGAGCAGCATCTCCCTTCACCTCAGAACACATCAGCACCAGGTCTTCTCCCCAAACTGGGGCAACAGCAATACTCCTCCCCAGAACAAGGCAACAACTCTCTCCTCCCCAATACGAACAACAAGCAGCGCTCCTCCCCAAAGCAGTCCAGCAGCACCTCTCCTCCCCGCAGCGGTCCAGCAGCAGCTCTCCTCCCAAAAAGACAACACCACCTCTATTCATCCCAAAACAGAGCAGCAACTGAACGCAAAAACAGAGCAGCAGACCTCCTCCCCAATGCGGTCCAGCACCAGCTCTGCTCCAAAAAAGACAACACCAACTCTATTCATCCCAAAACAAAACGGCAACTAAACGCAAAAACAGAGAAACAACTACGCTCCACCCAAAAGCGGCGCAGCACCAGCACCTCTCCTGCCCAAAAACAGGCCGGCACCTTTCTCCTCAACAAAATATGCCAGGCGGACCTCCCATCTCTCCAAAAGACACCACCAGCAGCTCCCTTCCCTCCAAAAGAGACCAGCAGCACCTCTCCTCCCCCAAACACAACAGCAGCTAAACCCAAAAACAGACCAGCAGCTCTTCCCCCACACCAGGGCAGTAACCCTCTTCTCCCCAAAACAGAGCAGCAACTTCCTTCTCCCTAAAACAGAGCAGCAAGACTTCTCCCCAAATGCAGCACCAACTCTTTCCTCCCAAAAACGGAGCAGCAAGTTCTCCGCAAAACAGACCAGCAGCTCTTCTCCCCAAAACCGACCAGCAGCTCCCTTCGAACCATAACAGGGCAAGAACTTTTACCCAAAGAGATCAGTAACTTTGCTCCCCAAAACAATGCAGAGATGTTCCCTTCTCCCCAAAGCGGAGCAGCAACTAAACCCAAACGCAGAGCAACAGCTCTACTCTCCCCAACACAGAGCAGCAACTAAACCCAGAAACAAAGCAGCAACGCTTCCCCCACACCAGAGCAGTAACCCTCTTCTCCCCAAAAGAGAACAGCAACGCCCTTCGCCCCAAAAAGGAGCAGCATCTCCCTTCACCTCAGAACACATCAGCACCAGGTCTTCTCCCCAAACTGGGGCAACAGCAATACTCCTCCCCAGAACAAGGCAACAACTCTCTCCTCCCCAATACGAACAACAAGCAGCGCTCCTCCCCAAAGCAGTCCAGCAGCACCTCTCCTCCCCGCAGCGGTCCAGCAGCACCTCTCCTCCCAAAAAGACAACACCACCTCTATTCATCCCGAAATAGAGCAGCAACTGAACGCAAAAACAGAGCAACAACTCTCTTCTCCCCAAAACAGAGCACCAACTAAACCCAAAAACAGAGCAGCAGATCTCCTCCCCAATGCAGTCCAGCACCAGCTCTGCTCCAAAAAAGACAACACCAACTCTATTCATCCCAAAACAAAACGGCAACTAAACGCAAAAACAGAGAAACAACTACGCTCCACCCCAAAGCGGCGCAGCACCAGCACCTCTCCTGCCCAAAAACAGGCCGGCACCTTTCTCCTCACCAAAATATACCAGGCGGACATCCCTTCTCTCCAAAAGACACCACCAGTAGCTCCCTTCCCTCCAAAAGAGACCAGCAGCACCTCTCCTCCCCCAAACACAACAGCAGCTAAACCCAAAAACAGACCAGCAGCTCTTCCCCCACCCCAGGGCAGTAACCCTCTTCTCCCCAAAACAGAGCAGCAACTTCCTTCTCCCTAAAACAGAGCAGCAAGACTTCTCCCCAAATGCAGCACCAACTCTTTCCTCCCAAAAACAGAGCAGCAAGTTCTCCGCAAAACAGACCAGCAGCTCTTCTCCCCAAAACAGAGCAGCAACTCCCTTCGAACCATAACAGGGCAAGAACTTTTACCCAAAGAGATCAGTAACTTTGCTCCCCAAAACAATGCAGAGATGTTCCCTTCTCCCCAAAGCGGAGCAGCAACTAAACCCAAACGCAGAGCAACAGCTCTACTCTCCCCAACACAGAGCAGCAACTAAACCCAGAAACAAAGCAGCAACGCTTCCCCCACACCAGAGCAGTAACCCTCTTCTCCCCAAAAGAGAACAGCAACGCCCTTCGCCCCAAAAAGGAGCAGCATCTCCCTTCACCTCAGAACACATCAGCACCAGGTCTTCTCCCCAAACTGGGGCAACAGCAATACTCCTCCCCAGAACAAGGCAACAACTCTCTCCTCCCCAATACGAAGAACAAGCAGCGCTCCTCCCCAAAGCAGTCCAGCAGCACCTCTCCTCCCCGCAGCGGTCCAGCAGCAGCTCTCCTCCCAAAAAGACAACACCACCTCTATTCATCCCGAAATAGAGCAGCAACTGAACGCAAAAACAGAGCAACAACTCTCTTCTCCCCAAAACAGAGCACCAACTAAACCCAAAAACAGAGCAGCAGATCTCCTCCCCAATGCAGTCCAGCACCAGCTCTGCTCCAAAAAAGACAACACCAACTCTATTCATCCCAAAACAAAACGGCAACTAAACGCAAAAACAGAGAAACAACTACGCTCCACCCCAAAGCGGCGCAGCACCAGCACCTCTCCTGCCCAAAAACAGGCCGGCACCTTTCTCCTCACCAAAATATACCAGGCGGACATCCCTTCTCTCCAAAAGACACCACCAGCAGCTCCCTTCCCTCCAAAAGAGACCAGCAGCACCTCTCCTCCCCCAAACACAACAGCAGCTAAACCCAAAAACAGACCAGCAGCTCTTCCCCCACCCCAGGGCAGTAACCCTCTTCTCCCCAAAACAGAGCAGCAACTTCCTTCTCCCTAAAACAGAGCAGCAAGACTTCTCCCCAAATGCAGCACCAACTCTTTCCTCCCAAAAACGGAGCAGCAAGTTCTCCGCAAAACAGACCAGCAGCTCTTCTCCCCAAAACAGAGCAGCAACTCCCTTCGAACCATAACAGGGCAAGAACTTTTACCCAAAGAGATCAGTAACTTTGCTCCCCAAAACAATGCAGAGATGTTCCCTTCTCCCCAAAGCGGAGCAGCAACTAAACCCAAACGCAGAGCAACAGCTCTACTCTCCCCAACACAGAGCAGCAACTAAACCCAGAAACAAAGCAGCAATGCTTCCCCCACACCAGAGCAGTAACCCTCTTCTCCCCAAAAGAGAACAGCAACGCCCTTCGCCCCAAAAAGGAGCAGCATCTCCCTTCACCTCAGAACACATCAGCACCAGGTCTTCTCCCCAAACTGGGGCAACAGCAATACTCCTCCCCAGAACAAGGCAACAACTCTCTCCTCCCCAATACGAAGAACAAGCAGCGCTCCTCCCCAAAGCAGTCCAGCAGCACCTCTCCTCCCCGCAGCGGTCCAGCAGCAGCTCTCCTCCCAAAAAGACAACACCACCTCTATTCATCCCAAAACAGAGCAGCAACTGAACGCAAAAACAGAGCAGCAGACCTCCTCCCCAATGCGGTCCAGCACCAGCTCTGCTCCAAAAAAGACAACACCAACTCTATTCATCCCAAAACAAAACGGCAACTAAACGCAAAAACAGAGAAACAACTACGCTCCACCCAAAAGCGGCGCAGCACCAGCACCTCTCCTGCCCAAAAACAGGCCGGCACCTTTCTCCTCAACAAAATATGCCAGGCGGACCTCCCATCTCTCCAAAAGACACCACCAGCAGCTCCCTTCCCTCCAAAAGAGACCAGCAGCACCTCTCCTCCCCCAAACACAACAGCAGCTAAACCCAAAAACAGACCAGCAGCTCTTCCCCCACACCA
Organism: Spheniscus humboldti; assembly: GCA_027474245.1. Classification (NCBI taxonomy): domain Eukaryota; kingdom Metazoa; phylum Chordata; class Aves; order Sphenisciformes; family Spheniscidae; genus Spheniscus; species Spheniscus humboldti. Next base: position 635,631 of record CM049890.1, read on the forward strand.
GGGCAGTAACCCTCTTCTCCCCAAAACAGAGCAGCAACTTCCTTCTCCCTAAAACAGAGCAGCAAGACTTCTCCCCAAATGCAGCACCAACTCTTTCCTCCCAAAAACGGAGCAGCAAGTTCTCCGCAAAACAGACCAGCAGCTCTTCTCCCCAAAACAGAGCAGCAACTCCCTTCCAACCATAACAGGGCAAGAACTTTTACCCAAAGAGATCAGTAACTTTGCTCCCCAAAACAATGCAGAGATGTTCCCTTCTCCCCAAAGCGGAGCAGCAACTAAACCCAAAGGCAGAGCAACAGCTCTACTCTCCCCAACACAGAGCAGCAACTAAACCCAGAAACAAAGCAGCAACGCTTCCCCCACACCAGAGCAGTAACCCTCTTCTCCCCAAAAGAGAACAGCAACGCCCTTCGCCCCAAAAAGGAGCAGCATCTCCCTTCACCTCAGAACACATCAGCACCAGGTCTTCTCCCCAAACTGGGGCAACAGCAATACTCCTCCCCAGAACAAGGCAACAACTCTCTCCTCCCCAATACGAACAACAAGCAGCGCTCCTCCCCAAAGCAGTCCAGCAGCACCTCTCCTCCCCGCAGCGGTCCAGCAGCACCTCTCCTCCCAAAAAGACAACACCACCTCTATTCATCCCGAAATAGAGCAGCAACTGAACGCAAAAACAGAGCAACAACTCTCTTCTCCCCAAAACAGAGCACCAACTAAACCCAAAAACAGAGCAGCATATCTCCTCCCCAATGCAGTCCAGCACCAGCTCTGCTCCAAAAAAGACAACACCAACTCTATTCATCCCAAAACAAAACGGCAACTAAACGCAAAAACAGAGAAACAACTACGCTCCTCCCCAAAGCGGCGCAGCACCAGCACCTCTCCTGCCCAAAAACAGGCCGGCACCTTTCTCCTCCCCAAAATATACCAGGCGGACATCCCTTCTCTCCAAAAGGCACCACCAGCAGCTCCCTTCCCTCCAAAAGAGACCAGGAGCACCTCTCCTCCCCCAAACACAACAGCAGCTAAACCCAAAAACAGACCAGCAGCTCTTCCCCCACCCCAGGGCAGTAACCCTCTTCTCCCCAAAACAGAGCAGCAACTTCCTTCTCCCTAAAACAGAGCAGCAAGACTTCTCCCCAAATGCAGCACCAACTCTTTCCTCCCAAAAACGGAGCAGCAAGTTCTCCGCAAAACAGACCAGCAGCTCTTCTCCCCAAAACAGAGCAGCAACTCCCTTCGAACCATAACAGGGCAAGAACTTTTACCCAAAGAGATCAGTAACTTTGCTCCCCAAAACAATGCAGAGATGTTCCCTTATCCCCAAAGCGGAGCAGCAACTAAACCCAAAGGCAGAGCAACAGCTCTACTCTCCCCAACACAGAGCAGCAACTAAACCCAGAAACAAAGCAGCAACGCTTCCCCCACACCAGAGCAGTAACCCTCTTCTCCCCAAAAGAGAACAGCAACGCCCTTCGCCCCAAAAAGGAGCAGCATCTCCCTTCACCTCAGAACACATCAGCACCAGGTCTTCTCCCCAAACTGGGGCAACAGCAATACTCCTCCCCAGAACAAGGCAACAACTCTCTCCTCCCCAATACGAACAACAAGCAGCGCTCCTCCCCAAAGCAGTCCAGCAGCACCTCTCCTCCCCGCAGCGGTCCAGCAGCAGCTCTCCTCCCAAAAAGACAACACCACCTCTATTCATCCCAAAACAGAGCAGCAACTGAACGCAAAAACAGAGCAGCAGACCTCCTCCCCAATGCGGTCCAGCACCAGCTCTGCTCCAAAAAAGACAACACCAACTCTATTCATCCCAAAACAAAACGGCAACTAAACGCAAAAACAGAGAAACAACTACGCTCCACCCAAAAGCGGCGCAGCACCAGCACCTCTCCTGCCCAAAAACAGGCCGGCACCTTTCTCCTCAACAAAATATGCCAGGCAGACCTCCCATCTCTCCAAAAGACACCACCAGCAGCTCCCTTCCCTCCAAAAGAGACCAGCAGCACCTCTCCTCCCCCAAACACAACAGCAGCTAAACCCAAAAACAGACCAGCAGCTCTTCCCCCACACCAGGGCAGTAACCCTCTTCTCCCCAAAACAGAGCAGCAACTTCCTTCTCCCTAAAACAGAGCAGCAAGACTTCTCCCCAAATGCAGCACCAACTCTTTCCTCCCAAAAACGGAGCAGCAAGTTCTCCGCAAAACAGACCAGCAGCTCTTCTCCCCAAAACAGAGCAGCAACTCCCTTCTCCCTAAAACAGAGCAGCAAGACTTCCCCCCAAATGCAGCACCAACTCTTTCCTCCCAAAGACAGAGCAGGAAGTTCTCCGCAAAACAGACCAGCAGCTCTTCTCCCCAAAACAGAGCAGCAACTCCCTTCCAACCATAACAGGGCAAGAACTTTTACCCAAAGAGATCAGTAACTTTGCTCCCCAAAACAATGCAGAGATGTTCCCTTCTCCCCAAACTGGAGCAGCAACTAAACCCAAAGGCAGAGCAACAGCTCTACTCTCCCCAACACAGAGCAGCAACTAAACCCAGAAACAAAGCAGCAACGCTTCCCCCACACCAGAGCAGTAACCCTCTTCTCCCCAAAAGAGAACAGCAACACCCTTCGCCCCAAAAAGGAGCAGCATCTCCCTTCACCTCAGAACACATCAGCACCAGGTCTTCTCCCCAAACTGGGGCAACAGCAATACTCCTCCCCAGAACAAGGCAACAACTCTCTCCTCCCCAATACGAACAACAAGCAGCGCTCCTCCCCAAAGCAGTCCAGCAGCACCTCTCCTCCCCGCAGCGGTCCAGCAGCACCTCTCCTCCCAAAAAGACAACACCACCTCTATTCATCCCAAAACAGAGCAGCAACTGAACGCAAAAACAGAGCGACAACTCTCTTCTCCCCAAAACAGAGCACCAACTAAACCCAAAAACAGAGCAGCAGACCTCCTCCCCAATGCGGTCCAGCACCAGCTCTGCTCCAAAAAAGACACCACCAACTCTATTCTTCCCTAAACAAAACGGCAACTAAACGCAAAAACAGAGAAACAACTACGCTCCTCCCCAAAGCGGCGCAGCACCAGCACCTCTCCTGCCCAAAAACAGGCCGGCACCTTTCTCCTCACCAAAATATACCAGGAGGAGCTCCCTTCTCTCCAAAAGACACCACCAGCAGCTCCCTTCCCTCCAAAAGAGACCAGCAGCACCTCTCCTCCCCCAAACACAACAGCAGCTAAACCCAAAAACGGACCAGCAGCTCTTCCCCCACACCAGGGCAGTAACCCTCTTCTCCCCAAAACAGAGCAGCAACTTCCTTCTCCCTAAAACAGAGCAGCAAGACTTCTCCCCAAATGCAGCACCAACTATTTCCTCCCAAAAACGGAGCAGCAAGTTCTCCGCAAAACAGACCAGCAGCTCTTCTCCCCAAAACAGAGCAGCAACTCCCTTCTCCCTAAAACAGAGCAGCAAGACTTCCCCCCAAATGCAGCACCAACTCTTTCCTCCCAAAAACGGAGCAGCAAGTTCTCCGCAAAACAGACCAGCGGCTCTTCTCCCCAAAACAGAGCAGCAACTCCCTTCGAACCATAACAGGGCAAGAACTTTTACCCAAAGAGATCAGTAACTTTGCTCCCCAAAACAATGCAGAGATGTTCCCTTCTCCCCAAAGCGGAGCAGCAACTAAACCCAAAGGCAGAGCAACAGCTCTACTCTCCCCAACACAGAGCAGCAACTAAACCCAGAAACAAAGCAGCAACGCTTCCCCCACACCAGAGCAGTAACCCTCTTCTCCCCAAAAGAGAACAGCAACGCCCTTCGCCCCAAAAAGGAGCAGCATCTCCCTTCACCTCAGAACACATCAGCACCAGGTCTTCTCCCCAAACTGGGGCAACAGCAATACTCCTCCCCAGAACAAGGCAACAACTCTCTCCTCCCCAATACGAAGAACAAGCAGCGCTCCTCCCCAAAGCAGTCCAGCAGCACCTCTCCTCCCCGCAGCGGTCCAGCAGCAGCTCTCCTCCCAAAAAGACAACACCACCTCTATTCATCCCGAAACAGAGCAGCAACTGAACGCAAAAACAGAGCAACAACTAAACCCAAAAACAGAGCAGCAGACCTCCTCCCCAATGCAGTCCAGCACCAGCTCTGCTCCAAAAAAGACAACACCAACTCTATTCATCCCAAAACAAAACGGCAACTAAACGCAAAAACAGAGAAACAACTACGCTCCTCCACAAAGCGGCGCAGCACCAGCACCTCTCCTGCCCAAAAACAGGCCGGCACCTTTCTCCTCACCAAAATATACCAGGCGGACCTCACATCTCTCCAAAAGACACCACCAGCAGCTCCCTTCCCTCCAAAAGAGACCAGCAGCACCTCTCCTCCCCCAAACACAGCAGCAGCTAAACCCAAAACAGACCAGCAGCTCTTCCCCCACCCCAGGGCAGTAACCCTCTTCTCCCCAAAACAGAGCAGCAACTCCCTTCTCCCTAAAACAGAGCAGCAAGACTTCTCCCCAAATGCAGCACCAACTCTTTCCTCCCAAAGACAGAGCAGCAAGTTCTCCGCAAAACAGACCAGCAGCTCTTCTCCCCAAAACAGAGCAGCAACTCCCTTCCAACCATAACAGGGCAAGAACTTTTACCCAAAGAGATCAGTAACTTTGCTCCCCAAAACAATGCAGAGATGTTCCCTTCTCCCCAAAGCGGAGCAGCAACTAAACCCAAAGGCAGAGCAACAGCTCTACTCTCCCCAACACAGAGCAGCAACTAAACCCAGAAACAAAGCAGCAACGCTTCCCCCACACCAGAACAGTAACCCTCTTCTCCCCAAAAGAGAACAGCAACGCCCTTCGCCCCAAAAAGGAGCAGCATCTCCCTTCACCTCAGAACACATCAGCACCAGGTCTTCTCCCCAAACTGGGGCAACAGCAATACTCCTCCCCAGAACAAGGCAACAACTCTCTCCTCCCCAATACGAACAACAAGCAGCGCTCCTCCCCAAAGCAGTCCAGCAGCACCTCTCCTCCCCGCAGCGGTCCAGCAGCAGCTCTCCTCCCAAAAAGACAACACCACCTCCATTCATCCCGAAACAGAGCAGCAACTGAACGCAAAAACAGAGCAACAACTCTCTTCTCCCCAAAACAGAGCACCAACTAAACCCAAAAACAGAGCAGCAGACCTCCTCCCCAATGCGGTCCAGCACCAGCTCTGCTCCAAAAAAGACAACACCAACTCTATTCATCCCAAAACAAAACGGCAACTAAACGCAAAAACAGAGAAACAACTACGCTCCTCCTCAAAGCGGCGCAGCACCAGCACCTCTCCTGCCCAAAAACAGACCGGCACCTTTCTCCTCACCAAAATATGCCAGGAGGAGCTCCCTTCTCTCCAAAAGGCACCACCAGCAGCTCCCTTCCCTCCAAAAGAGACCAGCAGCACCTCTCCTCCCCCAAACACAACAGCAGCTAAACCCAAAAACGGACCAGCAGCTCTTCCCCCACCCCAGGGCAGTAACCCTCTTCTCCCCAAAACAGAGCAGCAACTTCCTTCTCCCTAAAACAGAGCAGCAAGACTTCTCCCCAAATGCAGCACCAACTCTTTCCTCCCAAAAACGGAGCTGCAAGTTCTCCGCAAAACAGACCAGCAGCTCTTCTCCCCAAAACAGAGCAGCAACTTCCTTCTCCCTAAAACAGAGCAGCAAGACTTCCCCCCAAATGCAGCACCAACTCTTTCCTCCCAAAAACGGAGCAGCAAGTTCTCCGCAAAACAGACCAGCAGCTCTTCTCCCCAAAACAGAGCAGCAACTCCCTTCCAACCATAACAGGGCAAGAACTTTTACCCAAAGAGATCAGTAACTTTGATCCCCAAAACAATGCAGAGATGTTCCCTTCTCCCCAAAGCGGAGCAGCAACTAAACCCAGAAACAAAGCAGCAACGCTTCCCCCACACCAGAGCAGTAACCCTCTTCTCCCCAAAAGAGAACAGCAACGCCCTTCGCCCCAAAAAGGAGCAGCATCTCCCTTCACCTCAGAACACATCAGCACCAGGTCTTCTCCCCAGACTGGGGCAACAGCAATACTCCTCCCCAGAACAAGGCAACAACTCTCTCCTCCCCAATACGAACAACAAGCAGCGCTCCTCCCCAAAGCAGTCCAGCAGCACCTCTCCTCCCCGCAGCGGTCCAGCAGCAGCTCTCCTCCCAAAAAGACAACACCACCTCTATTCATCCCGAAACAGAGCAGCAACTGAACGCAAAAACAGAGCACCAACTAAACCCAAAAACAGAGCAGCAGACCTCCTCCCCAATGCGGTCCAGCACCAGCTCTGCTCCAAAAAAGACAACACCAACTCTATTCATCCCAAAACAAAACGGCAACTAAACGCAAAAACAGAGAAACAACTACGCTCCTCCCCAAAGCGGCGCAGCACCAGCACCTCTCCTGCCCAAAAACAGGCCGGCACCTTTCTCCTCCCCAAAATATGCCAGGAGGAGCTCCCTTCTCTCCAAAAGGCACCACCAGCAGCTCCCTTCCCTCCAAAAGAGACCAGCAGCACCTCTCCTCCCCCAAACACAGCAGCAGCTAAACCCAAAAACAGACCAGCAACTCTTCCCCCACACCAGGGCAGTAACCCTCTTCTCCCCAAAACAGAGCAGCAACTTCCTTCTCCCTAAAACAGAGCAGCAAGATTTCTCCCCAAATGCAGCACCAACTCTTTCCTCCCAAAGACAGAGCAGCAAGTTCTCCGCAAAACAGACCAGCAGCTCTTCTCCCCAAAACAGAGCAGCAACTTCCTTCTCCCTAAAACAGAGCAGCAAGACTTCCCCCCAAATGCAGCACCAACTCTTTCCTCCCAAAAACGGAGCAGCAAGTTCTCCGCAAAACAGACCAGCGGCTCTTCTCCCCAAAACAGAGCAGCAACTCCCTTCGAACCATAACAGGGCAAGAACTTTTACCCAAAGAGATCAGTAACTTTGCTCCCCAAAACAATGCAGAGATGTTCCCTTCTCCCCAAAGCGGAGCAGCAACTAAACCCAAAGGCAGAGCAACAGCTCTACTCTCCCCAACACAGAGCAGCAACTAAACCCAGAAACAAAGCAGCAACGCTTCCCCCACACCAGAGCAGTAACCCTCTTCTCCCCAAAAGAGAACAGCAACGCCCTTCGCCCCAAAAAGGAGCAGCATCTCCCTTCACCTCAGAACACATCAGCACCAGGTCTTCTCCCCAAACTGGGGCAACAGCAATACTCCTCCCCAGAACAAGGCAACAACTCTCTCCTCCCCAATACGAAGAACAAGCAGTGCTCCTCCCCAAAGCAGTCCAGCAGCACCTCTCCTCCCCGCAGCGGTCCAGCAGCAGCTCTCCTCCCAAAAAGACAACACCACCTCTATTCATCCCGAAACAGAGCAGCAACTGAACGCAAAAACAGAGCAACAACTAAACCCAAAAACAGAGCAGCAGACCTCCTCCCCAATGCAGTCCAGCACCAGCTCTGCTCCAAAAAAGACAACACCAACTCTATTCATCCCAAAACAAAACGGCAACTAAACGCAAAAACAGAGAAACAACTACGCTCCTCCACAAAGCGGCGCAGCACCAGCACCTCTCCTGCCCAAAAACAGGCCGGCACCTTTCTCCTCACCAAAATATACCAGGCGGACCTCACATCTCTCCAAAAGACACCACCAGCAGCTCCCTTCCCTCCAAAAGAGACCAGCAGCACCTCTCCTCCCCCAAACACAGCAGCAGCTAAACCCAAAACAGACCAGCAGCTCTTCCCCCACCCCAGGGCAGTAACCCTCTTCTCCCCAAAACAGAGCAGCAACTCCCTTCTCCCTAAAACAGAGCAGCAAGACTTCTCCCCAAATGCAGCACCAACTCTTTCCTCCCAAAGACAGAGCAGCAAGTTCTCCGCAAAACAGACCAGCAGCTCTTCTCCCCAAAAACAGAGCAGCAACTCCCTTCGAACCATAACAGGGCAAGAACTTTTACCCAAAGAGATCAGTAACTTTGCTCCCCAAAACAATGCAGAGATGTTCCCTTCTCCCCAAAGCGGAGCAGCAACTAAACCCAAAGGCAGAGCAACAGCTCTACTCTCCCCAACACAGAGCAGCAACTAAACCCAGAAACAAAGCAGCAACGCTTCCCCCACACCAGAACAGTAACCCTCTTCTCCCCAAAAGAGAACAGCAACGCCCTTCGCCCCAAAAAGGAGCAGCATCTCCCTTCACCTCAGAACACATCAGCACCAGGTCTTCTCCCCAAACTGGGGCAACAGCAATACTCCTCCCCAGAACAAGGCAACAACTCTCTCCTCCCCAATACGAACAACAAGCAGCGCTCCTCCCCAAAGCAGTCCAGCAGCACCTCTCCTCCCCGCAGCGGTCCAGCAGCAGCTCTCCTCCCAAAAAGACAACACCACCTCTATTCATCCCGAAACAGAGCAGCAACTGAACGCAAAAACAGAGCAACAACTCTCTTCTCCCCAAAACAGAGCACCAACTAAACCCAAAAACAGAGCAGCAGACCTCCTCCCCAATGCGGTCCAGCACCAGCTCTGCTCCAAAAAAGACAACACCAACTCTATTCATCCCAAAACAAAACGGCAACTAAACGCAAAAACAGAGAAACAACTACGCTCCTCCTCAAAGCGGCGCAGCACCAGCACCTCTCCTGCCCAAAAACAGACCGGCACCTTTCTCCTCACCAAAATATGCCAGGAGGAGCTCCCTTCTCTCCAAAAGGCACCACCAGCAGCTCCCTTCCCTCCAAAAGAGACCAGCAGCACCTCTCCTCCCCCAAACACAACAGCAGCTAAACCCAAAAACGGACCAGCAGCTCTTCCCCCACCCCAGGGCAGTAACCCTCTTCTCCCCAAAACAGAGCAGCAACTTCCTTCTCCCTAAAACAGAGCAGCAAGACTTCTCCCCAAATGCAGCACCAACTCTTTCCTCCCAAAAACGGAGCTGCAAGTTCTCCGCAAAACAGACCAGCAGCTCTTCTCCCCAAAACAGAGCAGCAACTTCCTTCTCCCTAAAACAGAGCAGCAAGACTTCCCCCCAAATGCAGCACCAACTCTTTCCTCCCAAAAACGGAGCAGCAAGTTCTCCGCAAAACAGACCAGCAGCTCTTCTCCCCAAAACAGAGCAGCAACTCCCTTCCAACCATAACAGGGCAAGAACTTTTACCCAAAGAGATCAGTAACTTTGATCCCCAAAACAATGCAGAGATGTTCCCTTCTCCCCAAAGCGGAGCAGCAACTAAACCCAGAAACAAAGCAGCAACGCTTCCCCCACACCAGAGCAGTAACCCTCTTCTCCCCAAAAGAGAACAGCAACGCCCTTCGCCCCAAAAAGGAGCAGCATCTCCCTTCACCTCAGAACACATCAGCACCAGGTCTTCTCCCCAGACTGGGGCAACAGCAATACTCCTCCCCAGAACAAGGCAACAACTCTCTCCTCCCCAATACGAACAACAAGCAGCGCTCCTCCCCAAAGCAGTCCAGCAGCACCTCTCCTCCCCGCAGCGGTCCAGCAGCAGCTCTCCTCCCAAAAAGACAACACCACCTCTATTCATCCCGAAACAGAGCAGCAACTGAACGCAAAAACAGAGCACCAACTAAACCCAAAAACAGAGCAGCAGACCTCCTCCCCAATGCGGTCCAGCACCAGCTCTGCTCCAAAAAAGACAACACCAACTCTATTCATCCCAAAACAAAACGGCAACTAAACGCAAAAACAGAGAAACAACTACGCTCCTCCCCAAAGCGGCGCAGCACCAGCACCTCTCCTGCCCAAAAACAGGCCGGCACCTTTCTCCTCACCAAAATATACCAGGCGGACCTCACATCTCTCCAAAAGACACCACCAGCAGCTCCCTTCCCTCCAAAAGAGACCAGCAGCACCTCTCCTCCCCCAAACACAGCAGCAGCTAAACCCAAAAACAGACCAGCAACTCTTCCCCCACACCAGGGCAGTAACCCTCTTCTCCCCAAAACAGAGCAGCAACTTCCTTCTCCCTAAAACAGAGCAGCAAGACTTCTCCCCAAATGCAGCACCAACTCTTTCCTCCCAAAAACGGAGCAGCAAGTTCTCCGCAAAACAGACCAGCAGCTCTTCTCCCCAAAACAGAGCAGCAACTTCCTTCTCCCTAAAACAGAGCAGCAAGACTTCCCCCCAAATGCAGCACCAACTCTTTCCTCCCAAAAATGGAGCAGCAAGTTCTCTGCAAAACAGACCAGCAGCTCTTCTCCCCAAAACCGACCAGCAACTCCCTTCGAACCATAACAGGGCAAGAACTTTTACCCAAAGAGATCAGTAACTTTGATCCCCAAAACAATGCAGAGATGTTCCCTTCTCCCCAAAGCGGAGCAGCAACTAAACCCAAAGGCAGAGCAACAGCTCTACTCTCCCCAACACAGAGCAGCAACTAAACCCAGAAACAAAGCAGCAACGCTTCCCCCACACCAGAGCAGTAACCCTCTTCTCCCCAAAAGAGAACAGCAACGCCCTTCGCCCCAAAAAGGAGCAGCATCTCCCTTCACCTCAGAACACATCAGCACCAGGTCTTCTCCCCAAACTGGGGCAACAGCAATACTCCTCCCCAGAACAAGGCAACAACTCTCTCCTCCCCAATACGAAGAACAAGCAGCGCTCCTCCCCAAAGCAGTCCAGCAGCACCTCTCCTCCCCGCAGCGGTCCAGCAGCAGCTCTCCTCCCAAAAAGACACCACCACCTCTATTCATCCCGAAACAGAGCAGCAACTGAACGCAAAAACAGAGCAACAACTCTCTTCTCCCCAAAACAGAGCACCAACTAAACCCAAAAACAGAGCAGCAGACCTCCTCCCCAATGCGGTCCAGCACCAGCTCTGCTCCAAAAAAGACAACACCAACTCTATTCTTCCCAAAACAAAATGGCAACTAAACGCAAAAACAGAGAAACAACTATGCTCCTCCCCAAAGCGGCGCAGCACCAGCACCTCTCCTGCCCAAAAACAGGCCGGCACCTTTCTCCTCCCCAAAATATACCAGGAGGACCTCACTTCTCTCCAAAAGACACCACCAGCAGCTCCCTTCCCTCCAAAAGAGACCAGCAGCACCTCTCCTCCCCCAAACACAACAGCAGCTAAACCCAAAAACAGACCAGCAGCTCTTCCCCCACCCCAGGGCAGTAACCCTCTTCTCCCCAAAACAGAGCAGCAACTTCCTTCTCCCTAAAACAGAGCAGCAAGACTTCCCCCCAAATGCAGCACCAACTCTTTCCTCCCAAAAACGGAGCAGCAAGTTCTCCGCAAAACAGACCAGCAGCTCTTCTCCCCAAAACAGAGCAGCAACTTCCTTCTCCCTAAAACAGAGCAGCAAGACTTCTCCCCAAATGCAGAACCAACTCTTTCCTCCCAAAGACTGAGCAGGAAGTTCTCTGCAAAACAGACCAGCAGCTCTTCTCCCCAAAACCGACCAGCAACTCCCTTCCAACCATAACAGGGCAAGAACTTTTACCCAAAGAGATCAGTAACTTTGCTCCCCAAAACAATGCAGAGATGTTCCCTTCTCCCCAAAGCGGAGCAGCAACTAAACCCAAACGCAGAGCAACAGCTCTACTCTCCCCAACACAGAGCAGCAACTAAACCCAGAAACAAAGCAGCAACGCTTCCCCCACACCAGAGCAGTAACCCTCTTCTCCCCAAAAGAGAACAGCAACGCCCTTCGCCCCAGAAAGGAGCAGCATCTCCCTTCACCTCAGAACACATCAGCACCAGGTCTTCTCCCCAAACTGGGGCAACAGCAATACTCCTCCCCAGAACAAGGCAACAACTCTCTCCTCCCCAATACGAACAACAAGCAGTGCTCCTCCCCAAAGCAGTCCAGAAGCACCTCTCCTCTCCGCAGCGGTCCAGCAGCAGCTCTCCTCCCAAAAAGACAACACCACCTCCATTCATCCCGAAACAGAGCAGCAACTGAACGCAAAAACAGAGCACCAACTAAACCCAAAAACAGAGCAGCAGACCTCCTCCCCAATGCAGTCCAGCACCAGCTCTGCTCCAAAAAAGACAACACCAACTCTATTCATCCCAAAACAAAACGGCAACTAAACGCAAAAACAGAGAAACAACTACGCTCCTCCCCAAAGCGGCGCAGCACCAGCACCTCTCCTGCCCAAAAACAGGCCGGCACCTTTCTCCTCACCAAAATATACCAGGCGGACCTCCCTTCTCCCCAAAAGACACCACCAGCAGCTCCCTTCCCTCCAAAAGAGACCAGCAGCACCTCTCCTCCCCCAAACACAACAGCAGCTAAACCCAAAAACAGACCAGCAGCTCTTCCCCCACCCCAGGGCAGTAACCCTCTTCTCCCAAAAACAGAGCAGCAACTTCCTTCTCCCTAAAACAGAGCAGCAAGACTTCTCCCCAAATGCAGCACCAACTCTTTCCTCCCAAAAACGGAGCAGCAAGTTCTCCGCAAAACAGACCAGCAGCTCTTCTCCCCAAAACAGAGCAGCAACTTCCTTCTCCCTAAAACAGAGCAGCAAGATTTCTCCCCAAATGCAGCACCAACTCTTTCCTCCCAAAAATGGAGCAGCAAGTTCTCTGCAAAACAGACCAGCAGCTCTTCTCCCCAAAACAGAGCAGCAGCTCCCTTCGAACCATAACAGGGCAACAACTTTTACCCAAAGAGATCAGTAACTTTGCTCCCCAAAACAATGCAGAGATGTTCCCTTCTCCCCAAACCGGAGCAGCAACTAAACCCAAACGCAGAGCAACAGCTCTACTCTCCCCAACACAGAGCAGCAACTAAACCCAGAAACAAAGCAGCAACGCTTCCCCCACACCAGAGCAGTAACCCTCTTCTCCCCAAAAGAGAACAGCAACGCCCTTCGCCCCAAAAAGGAGCAGCATCTCCCTTCACCTCAGAACACATCAGCACCAGGTCTTCTCCCCAAACTGGGGCAACAGCAATACTCCTCCCCAGAACAAGGCAACAACTCTCTCCTCCCCAATACGAAGAACAAGCAGCGCTCCTCCCCAAAGCAGTCCAGCAGCACCTCTCCTCCCCGCATCGGTCCAGCAGCAGCTCTCCTCCCAAAAAGACAACACCACCTCCATTCATCCCGAAACAGAGCAGCAACTGAACGCAAAAACAGAGCAACAACTCTCTTCTCCCCAAAACAGAGCACCAACTAAACCCAAAAACAGAGCAGCAGACCTCCTCCCCAATGCGGTCCAGCACCAGCTCTGCTCCAAAAAAGACAACACCAACTCTATTCATCCCAAAACAAAACGGCAACTAAACGCAAAAACAGAGAAACAACTACGCTCCTCCCCAAAGCGGCGCAGCACCAGCACCTCTCCTGCCCAAAAACAGGCCGGCACCTTTCTCCTCACCAAAATATGCCAAGAGGAGCTCCCTTCTCTCCAAAAGACACCACCAGCAGCTCCCTTCCCTCCAAAAGAGACCAGCAGCACCTCTCCTCCCCCAAACACAACAGCAGCTAAACCCAAAAACAGACCAGCAGCTCTTCCCCCACCCCAGGGCAGTAACCCTCTTCTCCCCAAAACAGAGCAGCAACTTCCTTCTCCCTAAAACAGAGCAGCAAGACTTCTCCCCAAATGCAGCACCAACTCTTTCCTCCCAAAAACGGAGCTGCAAGTTCTCCGCAAAACAGACCAGCAGCTCTTCTCCCCAAAACCGACTAGCAACTCCCTTCGAACCATAACAGGGCAAGAACTTTTACCCAAAGAGATCAGTAACTTTGCTCCCCAAAACAATGCAGAGATGTTCCCTTCTCCCCAAAGCGGAGCAGCAACTAAACCCAAAGGCAGAGCAACAGCCCTACTCTCCCCAACACAGAGCAGCAACTAAACCCAGAAACAAAGCAGCAACGCTTCCCCCACACCAGAGCAGCAACCCTCTTCTCCCCAAAAGAGAACAGCAACGCCCTTCGCCCCAAAAAGGAGCAGCATCTCCCTTCACCTCAGAACACATCAGCACCAGGTCTTCTCCCCAAACTGGGGCAACAGCAATACTCCTCCCCAGAACAAGGCAACAACTCTCTCCTCCCCAATACGAAGAACAAGCAGCGCTCCTCCCCAAAGCAGTCCAGCAGCACCTCTCCTCCCCGCAGCGGTCCAGCAGCAGCTCTCCTCCCAAAAAGACAACACCACCTCTATTCATCCCGAAACAGAGCAGCAACTGAACGCAAAAACAGAGCAGCAGACCTCCTCCCCAATGCGGTCCAGCACCAGCTCTGCTCCAAAAAAGACAACACCAACTCTAATCTTCCCAAAACAAAATGGCAACTAAACGCAAAAACAGAGAAACAACTACGCTCCTCCCCAAAGCGGCGCAGCACCAGCACCTCTCCTGCCCAAAAACAGGCCGGCACCTATCTCCTCAACAAAATATACCAGGAGGAGCTCCCTTCTCTCCAAAAGGCACCACCAGCAGCTCCCTTCCCTCCAAAAGAGACCAGCAGCACCTCTCCTCCCCCAAACACAACAGCAGCTAAACCCAAAAACGGACCAGCAGCTCTTCCCCCACACCAGGGCAGTAACCCTCTTCTCCCCAAAACAGAGCAGCAACTTCCTTCTCCCTAAAACAGAGCAGCAAGACTTCTCCCCAAATGCAGCACCAACTCTTTCCTCCCAAAAACGGAGCTGCAAGTTCTCCGCAAAACAGACCAGCAGCTCTTCTCCCCAAAACAGAGCAGCAACTTCCTTCTCCCTAAAACAGAGCAGCAAGACTTCTCCCCAAATGCAGCACCAACTCTTTCCTCCCAAAAACGGAGCTGCAAGTTCTCCGCAAAACAGACCAGCAGCTCTTCCCCCACCCCAGGGCAGTAACCCTCTTCTCCCCAAAACAGAGCAGCAACTTCCTTCTCCCTAAAACAGAGCAGCAAGATTTCTCCCCAAATGCAGCACCAACTCTTTCCTCCCAAAGACAGAGCAGGAAGTTCTCTGCAAAACAGACCAGCAGCTCTTCTCCCCAAAACCGACTAGCAACTCCCTTCGAACCATAACAGGGCAAGAACTTTTACCCAAAGAGATCAGTAACTTTGCTCCCCAAAACAATGCAGAGATGTTCCCTTCTCCCCAAAGCGGAGCAGCAACTAAACCCAAAGGCAGAGCAACAGCCCTACTCTCCCCAACACAGAGCAGCAACTAAACCCAGAAACAAAGCAGCAACGCTTCCCCCACACCAGAGCAGCAACCCTCTTCTCCCCAAAAGAGAACAGCAACGCCCTTCGCCCCAAAAAGGAGCAGCATCTCCCTTCACCTCAGAACACATCAGCACCAGGTCTTCTCCCCAAACTGGGGCAACAGCAATACTCCTCCCCAGAACAAGGCAACAACTCTCTCCTCCCCAATACGAAGAACAAGCAGCGCTCCTCCCCAAAGCAGTCCAGCAGCACCTCTCCTCCCCGCAGCGGTCCAGCAGCAGCTCTCCTCCCAAAAAGACAACACCACCTCTATTCATCCCGAAACAGAGCAGCAACTGAACGCAAAAACAGAGCAACAACTCTCTTCTCCCCAAAACAGAGCACCAACTAAACCCAAAAACAGAGCAGCAGACCTCCTCCCCAATGCGGTCCAGCACCAGCTCTGCTCCAAAAAAGACAACACCAACTCTATTCATCCCAAAACAAAACGGCAACTAAACGCAAAAACAGAGAAACAACTACGCTCCTCCCCAAAGCGGCGCAGCACCAGCACCTCTCCTGCCCAAAAACAGGCCGGCACCATTCTCCTCCCCAAAATATGCCAAGAGGACCTCCCTTCTCTCCAAAAGACACCACCAGCAGCTCCCTTCCCTCCAAAAGAGACCAGCAGCACCTCTCCTCCCCCAAACACAACAGCAGCTAAACCCAAAAACAGACCAGCAGCTCTTCCCCCACCCCAGGGCAGTAACCCTCTTCTCCCCAAAACAGAGCAGCAACTTCCTTCTCCCTAAAACAGAGCAGCAAGACTTCTCCCCAAATGCAGCACCAACTCTTTCCTCCCAAAAACGGAGCAGCAAGTTCTCCGCAAAACAGACCAGCAGCTCTTCTCCCCAAAACCGACCAGCAACTCCCTTCGAACCATAACAGGGCAAGAACTTTTACCCAAAGAGATCAGTAACTTTGCTCCCCAAAACAATGCAGAGATGTTCCCTTCTCCCCAAAGCGGAGCAGTAACTAAACCCAAACGCAGAGCAACAGCTCTACTCTCCCCAACACAGAGCAGCAACTAAACCCAGAAAGAAAGCAGCAACGCTTCCCCCACACCAGAGCAGTAACCCTCTTCTCCCCAAAAGAGAACAGCAACGCCCTTCGCCCCAAAAAGGAGCAGCATCTCCCTTCACCTCAGAACACATCAGCACCAGGTCTTCTCCCCAAACTGGGGCAACAGCAATACTCCTCCCCAGAACAAGGCAACAACTCTCTCCTCCCCAATACGAAGAACAAGCAGCGCTCCTCCCCAAAGCAGTCCAGCAGCACCTCTCCTCCCCGCAGCGGTCCAGCAGCAGCTCTCCTCCCAAAACGACAACACCACCTCTATTCATCCCGAAACAGAGCAGCAACTGAACGCAAAAACAGAGCAACAACTCTCTTCTCCCCAAAACAGAGCACCAACTAAACCCAAAAACAGAGCAGCAGACCTCCTCCCCAATGCGGTCCAGCACCAGCTCTGCTCCAAAAAAGACAACACCAACTCTAATCTTCCCAAAACAAAATGGCAACTAAACGCAAAAACAGAGAAACAACTACGCTCCTCCCCAAAGCGGCGCAGCACCAGCACCTCTCCTGCCCAAAAACAGGCCGGCACATTTCTCCTCAACAAAATATACCAGGAGGACCTCCCTTCTCCCCAAAAGACACCACCAGCAGCTCCCTTCCCTCCAAAAGAGACCAGCAGCACCTCTCCTCCCCCAAACACAACAGCAGCTAAACCCAAAAACAGACCAGCAGCTCTTCCCCCACCCCAGGGCAGTAACCCTCTTCTCCCCAAAACAGAGCAGCAACTTCCTTCTCCCTAAAACAGAGCAGCAAGACTTCTCCCCAAATGCAGCACCAACTCTTTCCTCCCAAAAACGGAGCTGCAAGTTCTCCGCAAAACAGACCAGCAGCTCTTCTCCCCAAAACAGAGCAGCAACTCCCTTCTCCCTAAAACAGAGCAGCAAGATTTCTCCCCAAATGCAGCACCAACTCTTTCCTCCCAAAGACAGAGCAGGAAGTTCTCTGCAAAACAGACCAGCAGCTCTTCTCCCCAAAACCGACCAGCAACTCCCTTCGAACCATAACAGGGCAAGAACTTTTACCCAAAGAGATCAGTAACTTTGATCCCCAAAACAATGCAGAGATGTTCCCTTCTCCCCAAAGCGGAGCAGCAACTAAACCCAAAGGCAGAGCAACAGCCCTACTCTCCCCAACACAGAGCAGCAACTAAACCCAGAAACAAAGCAGCAACGCTTCCCCCACACCAGAGCAGTAACCCTCTTCTCCCCAAAAGAGAACAGCAACGCCCTTCGCCCCAAAAAGGAGCAGCATCTCCCTTCACCTCAGAACACATCAGCACCAGGTCTTCTCCCCAAACTGGGGCAACAGCAATACTCCTCCCCAGAACAAGGCAACAACTCTCTCCTCCCCAATACGAAGAACAAGCAGCGCTCCTCCCCAAAGCAGTCCAGCAGCACCTCTCCTCCCCGCAGCGGTCCAGCAGCAGCTCTCCTCCCAAAACGACAACACCACCTCTATTCATCCCGAAACAGAGCAGCAACTGAACGCAAAAACAGAGCAACAACTCTCTTCTCCCCAAAACAGAGCACCAACTGAACGCAAAAACAGAGCAGCAGACCTCCTCCCCAATGCGGTCCAGCACCAGCTCTGCTCCAAAAAAGACAACACCAACTCTATTCATCCCAAAACAAAACGGCAACTAAACGCAAAAACAGAGAAACAACTACGCTCCTCCCCAAAGCGGCGCAGCACCAGCACCTCTCCTGCCCAAAAACAGGCCGGCACCTTTCTCCTCACCAAAATATGCCAAGAGGACCTCCCTTCTCTCCAAAAGACACCACCAGCAGCTCCCTTCCCTCCAAAAGAGACCAGCAGCACCTCTCCTCCCCCAAACACAACAGCAGCTAAACCCAAAAACAGACCAGCAGCTCTTCCCCCACCCCAGGGCAGTAACCCTCTTCTCCCCAAAACAGAGCAGCAACTTCCTTCTCCCTAAAACAGAGCAGCAAGACTTCTCCCCAAATGCAGCACCAACTCTTTCCTCCCAAAAACGGAGCAGCAAGTTCTCCGCAAAACAGACCAGCAGCTCTTCTCCCCAAAACCGACCAGCAACTCCCTTCGAACCATAACAGGGCAAGAACTTTTACCCAAAGAGATCAGTAACTTTGCTCCCCAAAACAATGCAGAGATGTTCCCTTCTCCCCAAACCGGAGCAGCAACTAAACCCAAACGCAGAGCAACAGCTCTACTCTCCCCAACACAGAGCAGCAACTAAACCCAGAAACAAAGCAGCAACGCTTCCCCCACACCAGAGCAGTAACCCTCTTCTCCCCAAAAGAGAACAGCAACGCCCTTCGCCCCAAAAAGGAGCAGCATCTCCCTTCACCTCAGAACACATCAGCACCAGGTCTTCTCCCCAAACTGGGGCAACAGCAATACTCCTCCCCAGAACAAGGCAACAACTCTCTCCTCCCCAATACGAAGAACAAGCAGCGCTCCTCCCCAAAGCAGTCCAGCAGCACCTCTCCTCCCCGCAGCGGTCCAGCAGCAGCTCTCCTCCCAAAACGACAACACCACCTCTATTCATCCCGAAACAGAGCAGCAACTGAACGCAAAAACAGAGCAACAACTCTCTTCTCCCCAAAACAGAGCACCAACTAAACCCAAAAACAGAGCAGCAGACCTCCTCCCCAATGCGGTCCAGCACCAGCTCTGCTCCAAAAAAGACAACACCAACTCTAATCTTCCCAAAACAAAATGGCAACTAAACGCAAAAACAGAGAAACAACTACGCTCCTCCCCAAAGCGGCGCAGCACCAGCACCTCTCCTGCCCAAAAACAGGCCGGCACCTTTCTCCTCAACAAAATATACCAGGAGGACCTCCCTTCTCCCCAAAAGACACCACCAGCAGCTCCCTTCCCTCCAAAAGAGACCAGCAGCACCTCTCCTCCCCCAAACACAACAGCAGCTAAACCCAAAAACAGACCAGCAGCTCTTCCCCCACCACAGGGCAGTAACCCTCTTCTCCCCAAAACAGAGCAGCAACTTCCTTCTCCCTAAAACAGAGCAGCAAGACTTCTCCCCAAATGCAGCACCAACTCTTTCCTCCCAAAAACGGAGCAGCAAGTTCTCCGCAAAACAGACCAGCAGCTCTTCTCCCCAAAACCGACCAGCAACTCCCTTCGAACCATAACAGGGCAAGAACTTTTACCCAAAGAGATCAGTAACTTTGATCCCCAAAACAATGCAGAGATGTTCCCTTCTCCCCAAACCGGAGCAGCAACTAAACCCAAACGCAGAGCAACAGCTCTACTCTCCCCAACACAGAGCAGCAACTAAACCCAGAAACAAAGCAGCAACGCTTCCCCCACACCAGAGCAGTAACCCTCTTCTCCCCAAAAGAGAACAGCAACGCCCTTCGCCCCAAAAAGGAGCAGCATCTCCCTTCACCTCAGAACACATCAGCACCAGGTCTTCTCCCCAAACTGGGGCAACAGCAATACTCCTCCCCAGAACAAGGCAACAACTCTCTCCTCCCCAATACGAAGAACAAGCAGCGCTCCTCCCCAAAGCAGTCCAGCAGCACCTCTCCTCCCCGCAGCGGTCCAGCAGCAGCTCTCCTCCCAAAAAGACAACACCACCTCTATTCATCCCGAAACAGAGCAGCAACTGAACGCAAAAACAGAGCAACAACTCTCTTCTCCCCAAAACAGAGCACCAACTAAAGCCAAAAACAGAGCAGCAGACCTCCTCCCCAATGCGGTCCAGCACCAGCTCTGCTCCAAAAAAGACAACACCAACTCTATTCATCCCAAAACAAAATGGCAACTAAACGCAAAAACAGAGAAACAACTACGCTCCTCCCCAAAGCGGCGCAGCACCAGCACCTCTCCTGCCCAAAAACAGGCCGGCACCTTTCTCCTCAACAAAATATACCAGGAGGACCTCACTTCTCTCCAAAAGACACCACCAGCAGCTCCCTTCCCTCCAAAAGAGACCAGCAGCACCTCTCCTCCCCCAAACACAACAGCAGCTAAACCCAAAAACAGACCAGCAGCTCTTCCCCCACCCCAGGGCAGTAACCCTCTTCTCCCCAAAACAGAGCAGCAACTTCCTTCTCCCTAAAACAGAGCAGCAAGACTTCTCCCCAAATGCAGCACCAACTCTTTCCTCCCAAAAACGGAGCTGCAAGTTCTCCGCAAAACAGACCAGCAGCTCTTCTCCCCAAAACAGAGCAGCAACTCCCTTCGAACCATAACAGGGCAACAACTTTTACCCAAAGAGATCAGTAACTTTGCTCCCCAAAACAATGCAGAGATGTTCCCTTATCCCCAAAGCGGAGCAGCAACTAAACCCAAAGGCAGAGCAACAGCTCTACTCTCCCCAACACAGAGCAGCAACTAAACCCAGAAACAAAGCAGCAACGCTTCCCCCACACCAGAGCAGCAACCCTCTTCTCCCCAAAAGAGAACAGCAACGCCCTTCGCCCCAAAAAGGAGCAGCATCTCCCTTCACCTCAGAACACATCAGCACCAGGTCTTCTCCCCAGACTGGGGCAACAGCAATACTCCTCCCCAGAACAAGGCAACAACTCTCTCCTCCCCAATACGAACAACAAGCAGCGCTCCTCCCCAAAGCAGTCCAGCAGCACCTCTCCTCCCCGCAGCGGTCCAGCAGCAGCTCTCCTCCCAAAAAGACAACACCACCTCCATTCATCCCGAAACAGAGCAGCAACTGAACGCAAAAACAGAGCAACAACTCTTCTCCCCAAAACAGAGCACCAACTAAACCCAAAAACAGAGCAGCAGACCTCCTCCCCAATGCGGTCCAGCACCAGCTCTGCTCCAAAAAAGACAACACCAACTCTATTCATCCCAAAACAAAACGGCAACTAAACGCAAAAACAGAGAAACAACTACGCTCCACCCCAAAGTGGCGCAGCACCAGCACCTCTCCTGCCCAAAAACAGGCCGGCACCTTTCTCCTCACCAAAATATGCCAGGAGGAGCTCCCTTCTCTCCAAAAGACACCACCAGCAGCTCCCTTCCCTCCAAAAGAGACCAGCAGCACCTCTCCTCCCCCAAACACAACAGCAGCTAAACCCAAAAACAGACCAGCAGCTCTTCCCCCACACCAGGGGGTCCCCATGTCCTCAGGGGACCGAACGGAGGTGCGCTAAACGGGTGAGAGAACAGAAAGACCGACCAGGGTAAGAGATGCGGACTCGGGAAGAAGTCTGAGGGGAAAAGGGGGGTGCAAAGTGCCCTCCCGAGCTAGAACGGGTCTCTGGGGCGTAGGGGATGTCTCACGAGAGCTCGGCAACGGGAGCGGAGGAGTCCCGAGGGGGCCTGAGAGACCAAAGAAGCCTCACAGGTAACACTGAGGAACTCTGCAGGGAGTTCAACAAAGTACAGATGTCGTCACGGGGCTGGGGGGTGAACGAAGGCATCCTAAGTGGCAAAGAGCAAGACAAAAGTGCTGTGAAGCGCACGTTAAAAAAAAAAAAATCTAAAGGGACCTACAAGAGTGCTGCGGAGTACAAGAAAGGGCTCAGATGACATTGTTATAGAGAGCAGAGAAATTAGGAGGGGGCAGGGCAAGAAAAGAAGGCTCGGAGACACAGCGAGGGCCTTGGAGTCTCAGGGGGGCATCTAGGCAGACTACAGATGACCGAGTGAGAGAGGAACCGAACAGAGACACCCTCGATGGCAGAGAGAAAGATAAAGGAGCGCTGCGTAGCAAAGACAGACGGCAGGCTCTGACGCAACAAGAGAGATGGAAAGGGAGATAAAGCGCTACAAGGTGCTGTGGACAATGAGGAGGGTCTCGGGTGGCATCGTGACTGGGAGAAAAAAAATGTCCCGAGGGAGCCAGAGAGACCGAAAAAGGACTGGGGACACGACGACGAAACCCAGAGGAGATCTGAACCGAGAAAACATCATCAGAGGGCCAGGGAACGAACAGAGGCACGGCTAGAGGGAAGAGAGGACCGATTAACTGGGCTGGCTCACGGATAGGGACTCAAGAAGTCTTCTGAGGGAACGAGAGGGGTGCGAGGTCTGCTACAAAGCTAAAAGTGCGCTAAGGGCAACCTCAAAGGCAACGATAGGCACCGTGACACCATCAGAAGGGTCCTGAATGGGCCAGGGAGACCAAAGAAGGCTCGGGGACACAAGGAGGAAGTCTGGAGGGGATCCGAACAGAGTAAGGATGTCCTCGGGAGGCCGGGGACCGAACGGAGGCATCCGACGTGGCGCAGGGAAGGTAAGAGTGCTCTCGGGCAAAATGCAATCCTGACGAAGAGTTGCCTCTCAATAAGGAAGATACAAATCCTGCTGCAGAACTAAAGGATGGCTATGGAACACAAGGACGCTCGCAGGAAGCATCGTGACACAAATAGAGGGGTGCTGAGGTGGCCGGAGAGACAGAAGGTGGCTCGAGGGCACAAAGGTACTCGGGAGGGGATTTGAACAGAGTACAGATGTCGCGAGGGAGGCGCTGACCCATTGGAGGCGAGCGAGATGGAGGAGTGGACAAAAAGACTGCTCCGAGGAGATGTTTTGACAAACCGAGAGGGGTACAAATTACGTTCCAGAGATAAAAGTGTGCCGAGGAGACCCTCTAAAGCCTCGGGATCGACCGAGAAAAGAGGAAAAAAAATAAGAGAGACAAAGTAAATTTAAAAAGTGACATGGTATGTGACAAACAAGAAAGAATTAAAAAATAGGGATAGACAGCTGGATAAAAGATGTAGAAAGAAAATTTAAAAAGCAAAAGGGCACAAGGCAGAGGAGAAAAAAATTTAAAAATAGGGACAGAAAACTAGACAAAAGTATACATAGAAAAAAATTGGAAAACAAAGGCAATAAAGGAGGAAAAATTTAAAATGCAGGGACAGCAAACTAAATAAACGGAGACATAAAAAGAAAACTGAAAAACTGAGAGAGTACCCAACAAACAAGAGGGATTTAAAAAATAGGGACGGGAACTAGATAAAAGCAGATGTAGGGGGGAAAAAAGAATTAAAAACTCACGAGACTAAGGAAATAAAGGAAAAAACTAAAAAATAAGGACAGCGAACTAAAATGGAGACAAAGTAAATTTTAAAATGAACAGGGTACACAACAGACAAGAAAGAGTTGAAAAACAGGGAGTCTGATAAAAGTAGACATAGAAAAAAATTTTAAAAGTGATGGCAGTAAGGAAAGACAAGAAACAATTAAAAATAAAGACAGTGAATGGGATAAAAGTAGACAAAGGGAGGGCATTTTAAAAAAGGATTAAGAAAATAAAGGAAGAAATTTAAAAATAAGGACAACAAACTAAAACGCAGACGTAGAAAGAAAATTTTAAAAGCAAAGGTGTGAATTAGGGAACAAATGGGTAATTGTTAGCATAAACTATTGTAACTAGCAACTGCGATAACATAGATGCTGTTGCAAGCATAATAGAATGTTTGGCAAAGACACTGTAACCCTATTGTTAGCAGAAGTTACAAAAATTGGGTAGATAACAGAAACTTGAATGTATACACTCAGCGACCATCTGGTTGAAACCAGCCTTGCAGTCTGAAGCTCAGCCAACTCAGCATTCTGGGCCAAAGGTGAAGGTACACGGTGAAGAAGACTGTGAATCTTCCTCCAAAAGACCCCAATAGACGACCACCAGACGGCAGTACGCGTGCGCCAGGAGGAGGGAGCCTATGATAATAGGTTCCTGGAAAGAATTCAAATATCCCCGCCTCTTCTTAGAACTAGTTATACTAACCCAGCCTATGGTAATGAATGTGTACACTGCAGAACCGTATAAGGGACAGTTGATGCAACATACGGTGTGCAAGCTCGGAGGAGCTATCCCCCTTGCACCCAGCGCCGTGATAAACATACCTACTTTATAACTCTTTTGAGTTGTGAAGTTTGATTCCGCACGTCAGGTGTAAAGGACAGACAAGAAAAAAATTAAAATACAGACAGTGAACTGGATAAAAGGGGAGACAAAATATTAAAAGCAACAGGTATTAGGGAAATAAAGGCAAAAAACTTAAAAAATAAGGTCAGCGAACTAAACAGAAACATAGAAAGTAAATTTTAAAAGTGATGGGGATTAAGAGAGGAAAAGATTAAAAAATAGAGGCAGAAAACTAAATAAGAATAGATGTTAAAAATTTTACAAGCCATGGGATTAAGAGAGGAAAAGATTAAAAAATAGGTTCAGCAAACGAGAACGGAGATGAAGAAATAAAATATTTAAAAAGGCCGCACTAAGGAAAGACAAGAAATAACTTAAAAATAAAGACAGTGAATGGAATAAAAGCAGGCCAAATTTTAAAAGTAATGGGGATTAAGGAAATAAGAAAAAACTAAAATGTAGCGACGGCAAACTAAAACGTAGATGTAGAAAGAAAATTTCAAAAGCGAAGGGATTAAGAACAGAGAGAAATAACATAAAACATAGGGTCAGCAAACTAAATAAATGAAGGCATGAAAACAAAACTTAAAAAGTGATGAAGTAGAGGACAGGCAGGAAAAAATAAAAAACAGACAAGGAACTGGATAAATGGAGACGGAGGGAGAAAATTTAGAAAGCGGCGGGGTACTGGCCATAGGGCTAAGAAGTGAAACATCAGGAGAGGGAGCCAGATAGACAGCCACAGGGAAAGGACATGGGAAGAGTGACAGGGTGCAGAGCAGAGGGAGTCGCTGAAAGCAGAGACAGGCGGCCGGGTAGAGGGAGACCTGGAAATGCAATTTTCACAAGCAATGGGGAAGGAGGCAGTGCGGGAAGAATGAAACGATAGCGGGTGGGGGGCCGGAAAGGGAGAGGCATAGGAAGGAAACGTAGAAGGCAACGGTGTACAGGGTAGCGCCGGCAGAAGAGCAAAAAGCTTTCGGGAACCGGACAGCCCGAAAGGGAGACGGAGGCAGGGACAGGCGAGGAGGCAGGCAGAAATCTGGAGAAGCGTGGCAGAGATGGGCCGGGACGCACGACTCACCACAGTTCCTGGCACCAGCAGGAGACCTACGCCACCCTGAGGCTTCTCTCTCTGCCTCTGCCTCCTCTGCAGTGCCGGCTGCCCGACCCTCACCCACCCAGGAGGAGGCGGCAGGTGCCTCGACGCTCCTCTCCCACAAAGCTTTCCGGATGCACGGTGGCTCACACGTGCGGCCAACAGAGGCACCGAGCTCCCAGCGCCACGTGCTGGAAGCGTGCTCTGTCGGGGACGGCTGGGAGGGATCCTTCCTCGCTGTGGGGGCCAGCCATTCCCTGCTGGAGGCAGCTGCCTGGGCAAGCCCCTTGGTTTCACTCCTCAACCAATTCCTGCAAGCAGGCGTGCCCAGGCAGCCCCCTCAGCAGATAGAGCCCCTTGGCACAGCAGGGCCAGCCCCACCCTCAGCCTCATGGGCTGCACCTGGGGCTGCCCTGGCCCATCCCCACCTGCAGCCTTTTCAAACCCTTGGCCCAGCCCCATCATTACCTCACAGATCCCACCTGGGCTGCCCCAGGCCACACAGCTAGAGCCCACTGGGAACAGGGGGCCATCGCCCCAGTCCCGCATCACATCGCCCCATCCCCTGAACCCAACTACAGCCGCTGGCCCCAAGCCCAGCGGCTGGAAACGCATCCAAAATCACAAAGGACGCAGCAAAGGTTTCTGCCTTCAGGCGCATGAGACATTCTAGCAGCGAGTTGACTAGGAGGCTCGGTGCCCAAATGCAGCGGGACAGAGGGAAAAGAGGGAAGAGGAAAGTGGGATGAAGGCCATAGGGAGGTAGAAAAGACGTGTGAGACAGGAAGCCAGAAAACGGGATACCTGGAACAAGAAACGGACAGGGAACTGCAAAAGGGCAGGGCACTGAGAGAGAGATAAATGGACTGCAGTGAGGAGGAGGATAGAGAGATGGAGGAGAGAACCACAGGAACAGGGAGATGGAGGAATAAATAAGAGGCGGGAGCAGAGGAGAAACACGTAAGGGACCGAGCAGGACAACAGGAACAGCAGAGAGAGACAGAGAGAATGAGACACGCGCAAAGCGGAGACGGAGGTGGGGATGTATTATAGAATGATAGGGAACTGGATAGAGGGGGAGAGAGAGAGAAAAATACCTACACCGCCAGGAAGCTTCTCCCTCTGCATCTAGCCCTTCCTTCTCCACAGCGATGGCTGCACACCCAGGATGAGGCGGCTCCTCTCCCACAAGACTTCCCAGGTGCATGCCGGCTCACCTGTGCAGCCAACGAGACAGAGAGTTCCGGGTACGTGTGCTGGTGGTGTGCTCTGTTGAGGATGACTGGGAGGGATCCTTCCTCACCGTGGGGAGCAGCAAGCAACTTTGCCCCAAAAGAGAGCATCAAGCAACTGCTCCCTAAAAGAGAAGAGCAAACGACGTCCCCCCAAAACAAAACAGGAACTTACTCTCTCCAAAAAGGAAGCAACAACTCGTCTCCCAAAAATGGACCAGCAACTCTCTTCTCCCCAAAACGGAGGAGCAACTCTTCTCCCCAAAATGGAACGGCAACTCTTATTGCCAAAATGGAGCAGCTCTCTTCTCCCCAAAACAGAGAAGCAATGCTTCTCCCATAAACAGAGCAGCAACTCCCTTCTCCCCGAAAAAGAGCAACAACTCCCTTCCCCGCAAAAGAGAGCAGCAGCTCTCTCCTCCCCAAAACAGAGCACCAACTAAACCCAAAAAGAGACCAGCAAGTCTCCTCTCCAAAGCGGAGCAGCAAGTCGTCTCCCCAAAACAGACCACCAGCAACTCTTCTCCCCAAAACACACATGAAACTCCTTCCCAAATCCAAACAACAACTATTCTCCCCAAAACAGAGCAGCAACTTTTCTACCAAAAAGAGAGCAGCAATTCTTCTCCCCAAAAGAGAGCAGAACTCTTCTCCCCAAAACAGAGCAGTAAATCTTCTCCCAAAACAGTGCGGCAACTCCCTTCTCTCCAAAAAAGAGCAGCAACATCTACCTAAACCAGAGAAGCTACTCTTCTCCCCAAAACAGAGCAGCAATTCTTCCACCCCAAAGAGAGCAGCAACGCTTCTCCCCAAAACAGAGCGGCATCAACTCTCTTCGCCAAAACAGAGCGATAACTTGTCCCCGAAACAGACGAGCGACTCTTCTCCCCAAGACAGAATGGCAACACTACTCCCCAAAACGGAGCAGGAACTCTTCTCCGCAAAACATAGCAGCAACTCCCTTCTCCCCAAAACAGAGCAGCAACTTCTACCGAAAACATATCAGCAACTTTTCTACCTGAAAGAGACGGTCAGTTCTTCTTCAGAAAACAGAGGAGAACTCTACTCCGCAAAACTGAGCAGGAACTCTTCCCCCCAAAAGGGAGCAGCGACTCTTCTGCCCAAAACAGTGTAGCAACTCTCTTCTCCCCAAAACAAAGCGGCAACTCTTCTCCCAAAAACACGACCAGCAACTTTTCTCCCCAAAACAGAACAGCAACTAAACCCAGTCAGAGAGGAGCAAGCCTTCTCCCCAAAACAGAGCAGCAAGTCTTCTCCCCAAAAGAGACTGGCGACATCTCCCCAAAATGCTGCAGCAACTCTTCTCCCATAAACAGAGCAGCAAGTCCCTTATCCCCAAAATAGAGTAGCAACTTCTACCCAAAACAAATCATCATCTCCCCTCCCTAAAACACAGGAGCAACTTCTCCCCAAACCCGACCAGCTACTCTTCTCCCAAAAACAGTACAGCACCTCTCTTCGCCCCTAAACAGAGCAGCAAATCCCATCTCCTCAAAAGCGAGCAGCAACTTCTACCTAAATAAGTCACTGTCTTCTCCCCAAAACGGAGCAGGAACTTTTCCCGAAAACAGAGAAGCAACTCCTCTCCCCAAAACAGAGCAGCAGCAACTCTTCTTCCCGTAACAGAGCACCAACTTCTCCCCAAAACACAGCAGGAACTCTTCTCCCAGAAACAGAGCGCTAACTCCCTTCTCCCCAAAACAGAAAAGCAATTTCTACCCGAAAAACATCAGCAACTTTTCAACCTAAAAGAGAGCAGCAACTCTTCTCCCCAAAAGAGAGCAGCAACTCTTCTCTCCAAATCAGTGAAGCAAGATCTCCTGAAAATAGAACGGGAGCTCTTCTCCCTAAAACAGATAAGCAACTCCATTCTCCCCAAAAGAGAGCACCAAGTCCTCTCCCCAATACAGCCAGGAAGTCATCTCACCAAAACAGAGCAGAAATCTTCTCCGCAAAACAGAGCAGCAACTCTTTTGTCCCCAAAACAGAGCAGCAACTCCTTTCTCCCCAGAACAGAGCAGCAACTTCTCCCCAAAACGCAGAAGAAACTTATCCCCAAACCCAAGCAGCAACTATTCTCCCCAAAACAGAGAAGCAACTCTCTTCTCCCCAAAACAAAACACTAACTCTTTGCCCAAAAACAACGCTTCTCCCCAACACAGAACAACAACTAAAACCAGTAAGAGAGGAGCAAGTCTTTTCCCCAAAACAAAGCCGCAAGTTCTCCGAAAAACAGAGCAGCAACTCTTCTCCCCAAACGGAGCAGCAACTCTTCTCCCCGAAACACAGCACAAACACTCTTCTGACCAAAACAGACCAGCAACACTCTTCTCCCGAAAACGAAGTAGCAACGCTTCTCTCCAAAACAGAGCACCAACTTCTCCCCGAAAACCAGCAGCAACTCTTCTCCCCGAAACAGAGCACCAACTTCTCCCAAAAATGGTGTAGCAACTCTTCTCCCCTAAGCAGAGCAACAACTCCCTTCTCCCCAAAACAAGGCAGCAACTTCTACCCAAAAAAGATGAACAATTTTTCTACCCAAAAGTGAGCAGCAACCCCTCTACACAAAACAGAGCACTAAATCTTCTTCACAAAATGTTGCAGCAACTCCCTTCTCTCCAAAACCGAGCATTAACTTGTACCCAAAACAAGTCACCAAGTCTTCTCCCCAAAACAGAGCAGCAACTCTCTTCTCCCCAGCACAAAGCAGCACCTGGTGCTGCCCTGGCCCATCCCCACCTGCAGCCTTTTCAAACCCTTGGCCCAGCCCCATCCTCACCTCACGGGTCTCACCTGGGCTGCCCCAGCCCACAGCTAGAGCCCACTGGGAACAGGGGGCCATCGCCCCCTCCCCTGCACCGGTCCACAGGCACGAGCTCTGCACCCAGGGGCTGCAAACACATCCAGGGGCACAGGGGGAGCAGGAAAAGTTTATTCATTAATGTGCGTAATAAATCCTGGCAGTAAGTTGGCTACAAGGCTCAGTGCCCAAATGCAGCAGGACAGAGGGAGACAAGGGAAAAGAAAAACAAGAGGAAGGACAGAGTGACATAGATAAGAGGTGTGGGACAGGGAGCCAGAAAGCAGGACTCTGTGAACAAGGAAGGGACAGGGAACAGGACAACGGTGTAGAGATACAAGAGCTGAGAGATTGTGGGGAAAACACAGGGAGGGAGAGATGGGGAAATAAATAAGAGAGGGAGCAGGGGAGAGAGGTGGAAGGGACCAGCAGGACAACAAGATAGAGACAAGACAAGGGACGGGGAAAAATTCTAAAGTGATAGGGGAAAAGAAACATAGGCAAGAAATAAAAAATAGGAACAGGGAGCCACGTAGAGCTAGACATAGAAAGAAAATTTCAAAAAGCAACAGGGTATAAGAAACGTAGGCAAGAACTAACAAATAGGGACAGGGAGATAGAAAGAGGGAGATGTAGAAAGAAAGTCTAAAAAGTGACAGGGTACAGAACAGAGAGGGAGGAATTAATTACAGACAGGGAGATGGATAGAGGGAGACATAGAAATAAAATTTTGCAAGTGACAGGATACAAGAATCTTACACAAGAATTAAAACATAGGTACACGGAGCTGCATAGAGGGAGACGTAGCAAGAAAATTTAACAAGTGACTGGGTCCAAGAAACATATGTGAGAAATAAACAGATAGGGATGGAGAGGTAGAAAGGAAGTTTCAAAAGCAACGGGGTACAAGTAACATAGACAAGAAATAAAAAATAGGGACAGAGAGCCTGATGGAAGGAAACTGTGGTGGGTTGACCGTGGCTGGCCACCAGGTGCTCACCAAGCCGCTCTGTCACTGCCCCTCCTCAACAAGATGGGGAGAAAATACAACAAAAAAGCTTGTGGGTCAAGATAAGGACAAAAAGATCACTCGCCAATTCCTGTCACAGGCAAAACAGACTTGGCTTGGGGAAATTAATTTAATTTATTGTCATTCAAAATCAGAGTAGGATAATGAGAAATAAGTACAAATCTAAAACACACCTTCCCCCCTCCCCACTCTTTTATCCTGGGCTCATCTTCGCTCCTGACTTCTCTACATCCTACCCCGGAGCAGCACAGGGGGACAGGGAGCCGGGGTTGCAGTCACACATTGTCTCTGCCATTCCCTCCTCCTCAAGCTCTTTCTCTGCTCCAGTGTGGGGTCACCCCAACGGGGCCACAGCTGCTGACAGGAGCCTGCTCCAGTGCAGGCTCTCCACAGGGGTCACAAGTTCCTTCAGGCACATGCACCTGCTCCAGCGTGGGGTCCTCCACAGGCTGCAGGTGCATGTCTGCTCCACCGTGGACCTCCATGGGCTGCAGGAGGACAACCTGCGTCACCATGGTCTTCACCATGGGCTGCAGGGGAATCTCTGCTCCGGCGCCTGGAACACCTCCTCCCCCTCCCCCTTCAGTGACCCTGGTGTCTGCAGGGCTGTTTGATGCTCACATTTTCTCTGTCACAGCTTCTGCACAGCATTTTTTAGCCTTTCTTAAATGTCCCATCACAGAGGCACTACCAGTGTTACTGATGGGCTCAGCTTTGACCAGCAACAAATCCGTCTTGGAGCTGGAACTGGCTGTGCCTGACATGGGGGTAACTCCTGGTGTCTTCTGACAGAACCCACCCCTGCAACCCCTGCCCCCCCCCCCCCCCCAGCTAACAAAACCTTGCCATGTAAACCCAATACAACAGCAACCGGCTACAGGGCAGAGAGGGGGGATTCAAAAATAGGGAAAGGGAGCCACGGGGAGAGAGGAAGAGGGGAAAAAAATAGCAATGGGCTGCAGGCCAGAGAGGAGGAAGGGACAGGGAACCAGACAGAGAGATGGAGAAAAACAAAGAATAGTGATAGGCCACAAGGCAGAGAGGGAGGAATTAAAGAAGGGGACAGTGAGGTGGACAGAGACAAACAGAAATACCAAAAAACCTCCATGAGCTGAAGGGGAGAGACAGAGGAATTAAAGAAAAGGGACAGGAGAGAACAATAAAGACAAAAATGGGCTATGGGACAGAGAGGGAAGAAATTAAAACATAGGGACCGGGACCTGGAATGGAGAATCTAAGAAAGATGACATATATCTAGAATACAGGGCAGAGAGAGAGGGATTTAAAAATAGGGACATGGAGCCAGATGCTGGGGGGTTGAATTGTGAAGGGCTGAAGGGCAGGCAGGGAGGAATTAAAAAAAATTGGGATAGGAAGACAGACAGATAGACAAAGAAAGACAAAAATAGTGATGGGCTGCAGGACAGAGGACGAAAAAAAAAAGAGGGACAGGGAACAGGACGGAAGTGCAGAGAGAAAAAGGAAACGGAGAGGTAGAACGACAAAGAAAGAGGGGGACTTGGAGAATGAGAGAGGGAGAGGTGCAGGGAAACAAAAAAATGACAGCAGTGAAAGAGAAGAGGGGGCAGAGAGTCACGGGGATGCAGAAGGGGGACGACACGGCCCCAAGGGTCCAGGATTCTCCACAGCTCCCACTCTTGGGGCTGTGGGGAGAATTTGACAGTTTGGACATGTCTTTCTCTGTCTCCCCCTCTCCCTCCCCCCTCTCTTCCTCCTCTGTAGCTCCGGTCACTTGACTGCCATCCACCTAAAACAATAGATTGCTGTCTTACAATATGAGGCTTCCCAGATACACAGCCTCACATGCGCACACACTACATGGCCGTACTGTGCTTTTGGTTACCCATACAGACCCTGCCGTGCACATTGGTGATCGGATCTGCTGAGCACTACACTAAGAGGGATCCTTCCTCACCTGGAGAGGCAGGCTGTCTCCTGTCTGCAGCGGGAGGCAGCTGCCAGCTGGATCCTCTTTATTTTATTCTTCACCTGCTTTACCTTTTTCTGGCCTCTCCAGCTTCAGCCGCGGCAGCTCCTGTCCACAGCCAGTAAGTGCTCCGCCTGTCCCTTTTCGCCCATGCCGCTAGGAGAATGAGGCCAAAGGCAAACCACACAAACCTGAGCCAGCTGCAGTCAACAGCATCCCTGGAGAGGAACCGACAACTGAGTCCTCAGTGCTGCCTCTGGGAGAGGAAAAAAACAAGCAACTGTTATCCAGAGTGATGACGGCAGCTATCCTCAGGCAGGAACCCCTGCTTCTGCAGGAGCTGCTGGAGATTACGCTCTTTCCCCAAACTGATGCTAATGGCACCTGCATTTATGGAGAATAAAGCATATTCAAGGGCCAGCTTGCTGCCATGAGGACAGGGTTTGGGGGCAGTCTGTGGCTATGGGACAGACTTCAGTGGAGGTGCTGGAGCTGGGGGCAGCTGCACGGGGTGAGTAGGGCTGGAAGAGCTTTGTTGAATTGGGGAGGCACCCAGCACCTTTTCCAGGGGATGAGAAGGCCTCCAGGTACCCGGGGTGGGCAGCCATCTCCTGCCCCTCTTCCTGCTTCCTCTCCACCAGCTCTCAGAAAATCCCTGGGAGCTGCCCTGATGGGGCCTGACTCCAACTGACCGTGAACCTGTCAGTTGGAAACATCCTTGCAGCTCATCAGCATTCTCAGAGAGGCATGGCCCAGCAGCCCCATCTCCTGGGGCTGCAGCCCTTTTACACAGAGGGGCCATCACCATCAGCCTCACTGGCCTCACCTGGGGCTCCTCCAGCTGCAGCCACGGCCCCTTACACCCAATATGTAACCTGCTCCGCTGGACTCTCTGACAGCCCCTCACCAAGTACAAAGGACTACAAACGCAGCCATGAGTGCAAAGGAGACAGCAAGTGTTTTATTCATTAATGTGTATAATTCCTAGGAGTGAGTCTGCTCCAGAGCTCGGTGCCTGTACACTCACCCTTCCCCTGGGACAACTCGGCTGTCATTACTGGAGCAGCAAATACAGAGAACAAAAATACAGCAATGGGGAGCAGGACAGAGGAACAGAAAGACAAAATGAGGGAGGAGGACTGAGGAGCAGAGAAAGAAAGGTACAGGGACAAGGACAGTGGGATGGAGAAATCAATAAAAAAGAGATGAGAAGCCCTGCAGTGGCATGGCGGAAGAAAAACAGGGTCAGGGAGCAGGACAGAAGGAAAGAGAGAGAAAATGATGAGCGGGAGCAGAACAGAGGAGAACCCGCCGCGCGGCGCGTGCCCGGGGGCGGCACCGGCGCCGCAGTTCCGCGCTTTGCCGAGCGCCCGCCGACGCCGCGCACGTGGGGCGGCAGCGGCGTTCCCTTACCGGGAGGCAGCGACGAGCGCGGCGGCATCGCCGTTACCGGCGGACGGCAGCGTGGAGCGCGGTGGCGCCCCCGCCCATGCGCAGCGCCGACCCGCAGTACCGCTCCTTGGCTGTCGGGCGGCAACAGCGAACGCAGCGGCGGCGCGCACCACCGCCCGTGTGCGGCACCTGGGCTGCAGTACCGCACCTTGGTCTCTGGGCGGCAGCAGCGAGAGCGCAGTTTAGCGACCCGCCCACCGCGCGCCACTGCGCATGCGCAGCACCCGGGCTGCACCACCGCGCTTTGGTTGCCTGGCGGCAGCAGCCAGCGCGGCGGCGTGCCCAACCCCGCATGCGCGTCGCCCGTTCCGCAGTACCGACTTTTCGTCACCAGGTGGCAGCAGCGAGATGGTCGTCGCGCGCCACTGCGCATGCGCAGAGTTCTACCTGCAGTGCCACGTTCCGGTCGCCATGAGGCAGCAGCGAGTGCGGCGTGACACGCCACTGCGCATGCGCGCCGTCCCACCTGCAGTACCACATTTCTGTCACCGGGAGGCAGCAGCGAGCACGGGGACGTGCCACCGCGCATGCGCCGCACCTGAACTGCAGTACCAACTAATGGTCGTTGGGAGGCAGTAGTTAGCGCGGCGTCACACTCCACCGCGCATGCGCGGCGCTCCACCTGCAGTACCACGTTACTGTCACCGGAGGGCAGCAGCGAGCACGGCAACGTGCTACTGCGCATGCGCGGCACCTGAGCTGCAGTACCGACTTTTAGTCGTTGGGAGGCAGCAGCGAGCGCGGCGTGACACGCCACTGCGCATGCGCAGCACCTGAACCGCAGTACTGACTAATGGTCGTTAGGAGGCGGTAGCGAGCACGGCGTGACACTCCACCGCGCATGCGCGGCACTCCCCCTGTAGTACCACGTTCTGGTCGCCCAGAGGCAGCAGCGAGCGCGTGGAAACGCGCCACCGCGCAGGCGCAGCACTTGAGCTGCAGTACCGGCTTTTGGTCGTTGGGAGGCAGCAGCGAGGGCGGCGTGACACGCCACTGCGCATGCGCGGCACCTGAGCTGCAGTACCGGCTTTTGGTCGTTGGGAGGCAGGAAAGAGACACTCCACTGCGCATGCGCGGCGTTTCCCCTGCAGTACCAGGTTCCTGTCACTTGGCGGCAGCAGCGAGCACGGGGAAAGCAATGCCGCGCATGCGCAGACCTGAGCGGCAGTACCGACATTTGGTCGTTGGGAGGCGGTAGCGAGCACGGCGTGACACACCACGACGCATGCGCGGCGCTCTCCCTGCAGTACCACGTCTCGGTCGCCGGGAGGCAGCAGCGAGCGCGTGGAAACGCGCCACCGCGCAGGCGCAGCACTTGAGCTGCAGTACCGGCTTTTGGTCGTTGGGAGGCGGCAGCGAGGGTGACGTGACACTCCACCGCGCATGCGCGGCGTTCTACCTGCAGTACCGCATTTTGGCCGCCCGGGGGCAGCAGCGAGCACGAGGGCAAGCGCCACCCGCCTATACAGCGCCGCACCTGCAGTGCCGCAAGTTGCTCATCAGGGGGCAGCAGCGAGCACGGGGGGGGGGGGGGGTCGCGCGCCATCGGGCATGCGCGGTCCTCCACCTGCAGTACCGCATTATTGTCGCTCGGCGGCAGCAGCGAGCCCGGCGTCGCGGCGCTCGTTCTGCAGTACCGGCTTTTGATCGCCGGGCGGCAGGAGCGAGCGCGGTGCAGCACTCAACTCCGCATGAGCAGCGCCCCTGCTGCAGTGCCGCGTTTCGGTCGCCGGGCGGCAGTGCGAGCGGGGCGGCCGCGCGACAGCGCATTCGCAGCGCTGGAGCTGAAGTACCACATTCTGGTCGCTGGGCGGCAGCAGCGAGGGCAGGGGCACGCGCTCGCGAGGCGCGGCCGCACGGCTTGTCGGGGACCGGGCGCAGCGGGAAGGCCGCAGAAAATCTCACGAAACCGGCCACAAAACTACACCTCGTGCCGCGCCAAGGGAGCCGCGGCGGTAGCAAGGGCTACGCCGCGCCGCGCTCGCCCGAGTGCCATGCGGCTGCCCGGCAGCCGCGTCCGCGAAAACTACACCTCCCGGCATGCACCGGCAGAGACAGCACGGCCGCCCGGCCCCCGAGTGACGGAAGACTACAGCTCCCGGCATGCTCCGGGGAACAAACATGGCCGACCGGAAGCCCCGTGCCCCAGGACTACACCGCCCGGCATGCTCCGGGGAACAAACATGGCCGACCGGAAGCCCCGTGCCCCAGGACTACAGCTCCCGGCATGCTCCGGGGAACAAACACGGCCGACCGGAAGCCCCGTGCCCCAGGACTACAGCTCCCGGCATGCTCCGGGGAACAAACACGGCCGACCGGAAGCCCCGTGCCCCAGGACTACAGCTCCCGGCATGCCGCGGGAGGCAGCCGTCCCCGCTCTCTGACCCTGCGGGGACACCGTTCTCCGCCCGCTGACGCACCCGGAAGCCGCGCCCAGCCCCCAGCGCAGCCCCGCGTTCCCCAGCGTGGCTCCGCCCGGCTCCGAGGCGGCGCGACCCTCCTGCCGGCCTCGCCGCCCCCCTCGCTCAGCGACCGCTCCGCTCCTCCCTTGGCTCACCCCGGCCCCTCCACGGCCACCCGGGGCGCGGCAGCCGCACCACCAGCCCCACAGCCTGCAGCTACTCTGGCAACGCAGCCCTTTTACAGGGAGGGGCCGTCGCCACCGGCCTCACTGCCCGCCCCTGGGGCTCCTCCGGCCCCAACCGACAGCTGGAGCCCAGCGGGAACAGGGGGCCATCGCCCGGCCCATCACCTCCTCCCCTGGGCTCCATCACAGCCCCTCGCCCGGTGCAAAGGAAGCGCAAACGCAGCCGTGAGGGCAAAGGATACGGCGAGTGTTTATTCAGTCACGCACGTAGCAAGTCCCGGGAGCGAGTCTGCTCCAGCACTTGGAGCCTCCGATGCCCCCCCTGCCCCTCGGACACAGCAGTCATTCCTGGAGCCGCGCTCGTCGGTCCAGCAGGGAACAGACAGTCGGTCGGTCAGCTCCTGGAGCAACGGGCTGCTGGGCAGAGGCGGAGGCCACCAAAAACAAGTAGCAGGGTGCAGGACACTAGAAAAGAAAAGTGTCAGCCTGTTGGACAGCGGGGGCGTAGCGAGAAAGCATGAGGCAGGGAACAGGACAGCGAGAGAAAGATGGGGACAAGGAGCCCGACACAGATGGAGAAAGAAGCAACAGGGGGAGAGGAAGGGAGGCAGCAGAAAGAGGGAGAAGGAGCAGGACAGAGACTGATAAAGAAGGGTGGGGAGCAGGATGGAGACGCAGAAAAAAAAACAGGGATGGGCAGCATGACAGAGAGGGAGGAAACAAGAATAGGGGCAGGGAGCCAGGACAGTGAACGATGGAGGGAAGGGGCGAGGCAAAGGGAACAACACAAAACAGACCACATAGCTACACGCTACAGGGCAGAGAAGGAAGAATTATGAAACAGGGACCCGGAAAAGAGAGAGCTAGAGAGCAAAAGAATAGCAATGTGTACAGAAAGAAGGGGGGGAATTCTAAAATAAGGTCATCGGGGAGCCAGAGACAGTGAGATGGAGAAAGGACAAAAGTGACAGGCTACAGGGCGGAGAGGGAGGAATTAATGAATAGAGACAGAGAGCTGGCCAGAGAGAGATGGAGAAAGGCAAAAGATCGCACGGGTAACAGGGCAGAGAGGGAGGAAATAAAAAAAAAAATAGGGACAGGGAGCCAGACA
Source organism: Spheniscus humboldti (assembly GCA_027474245.1). Lineage (NCBI taxonomy): Eukaryota > Metazoa > Chordata > Aves > Sphenisciformes > Spheniscidae > Spheniscus > Spheniscus humboldti. The sequence continues at coordinate 673,035 of CM049890.1, forward strand.
GAGAGGCAGAAATAAAATGGGGAAAAAGAGATAGGCCACAGGGCAGAGAGGGAGGAATTGATAAATAGGGACAGAGGACTAGACGGAGCACGATGGAGAACAGAAAAATATAGTAGTGGGCTACAGGGAAGATGGAGGAATTAAAAGAACAGGAACTGGGAACTGGACAGAGAGACATGGAGAAAGAAAGAAAGAAAGGAAAGGGAAAAAACCAAACCAAACAAACAAAAAACCAGCCATGGGCTACAAGATGGATAGGGAGGAAATAAAAAGTAGCAGCAGGGAGACAGACAACAAGAGATGGAGAAAGACAAACAAATAGCGTGGGGCTATGGGACAGAGAACATGGAATTAAAACACAGAGAGAGGGAGCCAGAGAGAGAGAGATACTGAGGCAAAAGTCCGGACAGGCTACAGGGGGCAGAGGGAGGAATTAAAAACTGGGGACAGGGAGATGGACAGAAAGAGATGGAGATCGCAGGGAATAGCAGCGGGTGCAGAAAGAAGAGGGAGGAATTAATAAATAGGGACAGGGAGCTGGACAGAGAGGGACAGAAAAAGGCAATAGTAGCAGCAGGGTACAGGGCAGAGAGGAAGACTTAAAAAATGGGGGCACTGAGATGGACCTAGAGAGATGGAGAAAAGAAAAAAGCAATGCAGCAGACAGGGAGGAATTAAAAAACAGGTATGGGAAGCAAGAAAGAGTGAGCTGGAGAAAGGTGGGGGGAAACCCAAGGGGCACTAGGACAGAGAGGGAGGAATTAGAAGTGAGGGATGGGGAGCTGGGAAAGGAGAGGCAGAGAAAGAAACAGAATTGCAATGTGCTACAGGGCCGAGAAGGAAGAAACTGAGCAACAGGGACAGGGAGCTGCACAAAGAGAGATGCAGACAGACAAATAACAACAGAATCATAGAATCATTAAGGTTGGAAAAGACCTCTAAGATCATCGAGTCCAACCATCAACCCAACACCACCATGCCCACTAAACCATGTCCCTCAGCGCCTCACCTACACGTCTTTTAAATACCTCCAGGGATGGTGACTCAACCACTTCCCTGGGCAGCCTGGTCCAATGTTTAACCACTCTTCCAGTAGACATTTTTCCTCACATCCAATCTAAACCTCCCCTGGCGCAACTTGAGGCCATTTCCTCTCATCCTATCGCTTGTTACTTGGGAGAAGAGACCGACCCCCCCTCGCTACAACCTCCTTTCAGGTAGTTGTAGAGAGTGATGAGGTCTCCCCGAGCCTCCTTTTCTCCAGGCTAAATAGCATTGGGCTACAGGGACAAGAGAGAGAAACTGAAAAATAGGGACCAAGAGCCAGAAAAAGGAGAGACAGAGAAAGAACAAATTGCGATAGGCCACAGGACAGAGAGGGAGGAATTAAAAAACTTAAGTAAAACAGGGAGAGGGAGCCGGACAGAGACACACAAAGAAAAAACAACGATGGGCTACAAGACAGATAGGGATGAATTCAAAAGTCCTGGCAGGGAGCCAGACAGGGAGAGACTGCTAAAGAAGTGAAATTGCAATGTGGCACAGGGCCAAGAAGGACAAAATTGAAAAACAGCCTGGGAACTGGAAAGAGAGCCAGAGGAAAAAAAAAAAAACCTACTGATAGGCTCTAGGGCAGAGAGAGACAAATTTTTAAAAAGTCAGGATCTCGAGCCAGACCGAGAGAGACGGAGAAAATAAAAATGGTGATGGGTTACAGGGCAGAGCAGGAGGAATTAAAAAACAAGGACAGGGAGCTGGACAGAAAGACTGAGAAGGGAAAAAGTCCCGACAGGCTTCAGAGAGAGGGGGAGTTGGACAGAGAGAGACGAAGAAAGAAAAAACTGTGGCGGGCTACCGGAAAAAGGAGAGTTTAAAAATGGGGACAGCGAGACAGAGAGGGAGGGAGAAAGGAAAGACACTATGGGCAACACAGCAGAGGGAGGAACGAAGAAAGAGGGACAGGGAGCCAGACAAACCAAGACAGGGAAAGAAGACTATAGCAAAAGGCTAGGGGGCAGAGAGGGAAGACTTAGGAAAACAGGCACAGGGAACAAGACAGAGTGACACAGAGAAAGGACAAAATAGCGATGGGCGACAGGACAGAGGGAGGAATTCAAAATGAGGGACAGGGAGCAGGATAAAGAGAGATGGAGAAAGAAGTAAGACTCACGACGTGCTACAGGGCCAAGAAGGAAGACCTTGAACAACAGGGACAAGGAGCCAGATGCAGAGAGCCAGAGACAGCAAAAGTACCAAGGGGCTACAGGACAGAGGGAGGAATGCAAAAATAGCGGCCAGGAGCCAGCCAGAGACAGAGTAGGGAAAAAATAGCCATGGGCTACAGGGCAGAGAGAAGGAGGACCTAAAAGATGGAGACAGGGAGCCGCTCAGAGCAAGGTGCACAAAGGAGGTACGGGGGAAGGGGCAATCACAGTAGCATGGGAAAGAGAGGGGGCCAGGGGAGGGTCAGGGAAGGACCGGGATGCAGAAGAGGGACGACAGGGCCCTGAGGGCCCAGGACTCACCACAGCTCTCACTCTCAGTGCTGCCAGGAGAATTTGCCAGTTCAGATGCTTCTCCGGCTCTCCTCCCTTCCTTTTCTCTAACTCTGGTCGCTTGGCTCTCCTCCACCTAAGAGGATACATGGGTGTCTTACAGCTCTTATGAGACGAAGCTTCCTAGACTCGTAGCACTGCGCACTATGTGCAGAAGTGGGAAAGACAGAGAAAATTATGAGCAGGGAGCAGAACAGATAGGGACAGAAATTGAATGACAGGAATAAAGAATCGGGAGGGAGAGAAAAAGATAGGGAACAAGCCAGAGGAATTGGGGGGGTGGGGGTTAAGAGATCAGGATAAAGAGATGGAGAAAGAAAAAACAGTGACAGACTGCAGGATGAGAAAAAAGGCCAGGAGCAGGACACAGGGGAATAATGGGACAGCAAGCTAGACAGGGGGATATAGCAAGACAGGCAGAGGTATGGAGATACACAGACAAAAAGTTAGGGGGAGGATGGAAGACAGAATAAGAGAAAAGGGACAGGGAGCAGGGCAGAGATGGAGGAAGAAACATTCGAGACAGAAAGAGGGACAGGTAAGACAACAGATAATTGGAGAAAGAAAGGAAAGGGAACAGCACAGAGGGTCAAGAGGGGAAAAAGAAAGGGATGGTAGAAAGAGAAAAATAAGACAAGGGAGAAGGACAGAGGAGCAGAGAGAAGAAGGTCCAGGGAAAAGGACAGAGCTGGAGAAAACAAGGAAAGACTAGAGGCAGAGCAAAGGGAAAGACTGAGAAGGACAGGGAGCAGGACAAAGGGATGGAGGAGGAGAAAAATAGAGGCAGTTAATAGGGCAGAGGAAGAGAGAAAAAGAGCAAGAGCAAGAGAAGGAGAATGACAGAAGGATGTAGAGAGAAAGACCAGGGCACATAAAAGGCGGGGAGGGGGGTAGGGGGACACACATCAGAAGGGTAGAAAGAAAAAGAGATGGGGAACAAGACTGTGATAGAGAGGAAGGGAGGGAGTGGGATGGAAGGATACAGAAAAACAGAGGTACAGGGAAGAGGAAACAATGACAGAAAGGGGAGGATGGGGAGCAGGCGACAGGGACAGAGAACGAAAAATGCGATGGGCAGAACAAATACAGAGAATTAAAAAGTACTTCTAGGGAGCAAGACAGAGGGATAGAGCAAGGGGGAAGAATCAACAGGGAGGAGGATGGGTAACATACAGAAGGACACACACAGGGAGTGAGAGGGAGGGAACAGAGAGCAGGACAGAGGGATGAAGAGAGGAAAAAAAAATAGGGACAGGAAGAAAAGTAGAGTAACCAAGAGAGGGAAAAAAAACCAGAAAGGGAACTGGACAGAGATGAGCAGCAGGACAGAGAGACGGAGAAAGAAAAAACAGGGACAAGGACAGGGACAGAGAGATAGAGAGGCAAAGAGAGGGATGGGGACCAGGACAGTGGGATATAAAGAGGGAGGGACAGGGAGCGGGACACAAGATTGCAGAGAGAGAGGTACAGGGAAGTGGAAAGAATGACAGAGGGGAAAAGAGAGGGGCGGGGAGCAGGTCAGAGAGCTGGAGAAAGAAAAAGTACTGCTGGGGAGCAGGACAGGAGGATAGAGCCGAAAGCGATGATGCAGACAGCAAAAATAATGATAGGCAACAGGACAGAGGGATTGACAGAGAAGTAAGGGACAGGGACCAGGACAGAGGAATGGAAGGAAGAAATACTGACGAGCAACAGGACAAAGGGATGCAGAAGAAAAGAAGGAGGGAAAAGGAAGGGGGGAGAGAGAGAGAGAAAGATGGGGATAGAGCATGGGACATAGAAAGACCAAAAGCAGGACAAGGAACAGGACGGGGGGGGGGGGGGGGGGGGGGGACAGATGCAGATTAAAACAAAGAGATGGAGAAGGACAAAAAAAATGACGGGCTGCTGGACAGAGATGGAGGAAGAAAAAGCAGGGCCAGAGTAGGGAAGAGAGAAAGGAAAAAAGGGATGGCTCGCTGGACAGGGGGATATAACTAGAAACAATGAGACAGGCAGTGCGACAGAGGGATAAAGGCAGAATAACCAGGGGGAGGAAGGAGGACAGATGAACAGCAAGAGGAAAAAAGGGGCAGGGAGCAGGACCAAGAGGTGGAGGAAGAAGCATTGGGGCAGAGGGATAGACAGAGGGAAATGCAGATTGGAAGAGGGACAGAGGGGAAGAGTGACAGAACTCAGAGAGGAGGAGAAAGAAAAAACAGTCACAAGCAGCAGGCCGGGGGCAGGGGGAAGGAAGGACAGGAGAGGAGGACAGAAAACAAGTGAGGGACAGGGAGCAAGAAAATGGAATACAGAGAAAGAGACAGGGATGGGGAGCAGGATGCTGGCATACAGAGCAAGCGAAAGCAACAGGGAGAATGACAGGGAGATGAAGCCAGAGGAAAAACAGGGACTGAAAGCAGGACAGAGAAATGGAAAAGGAAAATTAGGGATGGGGAGTAGGACAGAGGGATAGAGAGACAATGAGGGATGCAAGGATAACAACAGGGAGGGAGGGAGGGAGGGAGGGAAGGAGGGAGGGAGGGAGGGAAGGAGGGAGGGAGGGAGGGAGGGAAGGAGGGAGGGAGGGAGGGCGGGCAACACAGAGGTATGGAGAAAGAGAGGGGTGGGGAGCGGGGCAGAGAAATGAAGAAAGAAAATACATTGATGGGGAGCAGGACAGTGGACTAGAAAGAAAAATAAGACAAGGGAGAAGACTGGGGAGCAGAGAGAGAAAGAAAGGTCAGAAAGAAAAGGTCAGAGAGGTAGAGAAATCAAGAAAAATAGGGATGAGGAGCCCTGCAGAGAGATAGAGCAAGAAAATGTAGGGTTGATGAGCAGGACAGAAGGTTACACAGATTGTGGGGGAAGGAGAAGAAGAAGGAAGAAGGGTCAAAGACAGTGACAGGGCGCAGGACAGAGACAAAGAGAGAAAAAGAACAGGGAACAGGACGAAGGGATTGAGAAATAAAGAAACGGTCAGATCTGTACAAAGAGACCAAGAAGGAAGAGGGAAAAAAAAAACCCCACAGCAACAGGCTAGAGAACAGAGACAGAGGAAGAGGAAAAAAAGGGCCAGGAAGCAGGGCAGAGGAGGAGAGAAAGGAAAAAAGGGAGAGCCAGCTGGACAGGGAGGTATAGCAAGAAACGACTGGACAGGCAGCAGGACAGAGAAATGACAGAAAAAACAAAGACAGGAAGCAGGACAGAGGGACAGGGTGAGGAAACAAGGGGCAGGGAGCAGGACAGAAGTGGAAAAAGAAGCACTGGGGCAGAAGGATAAAAAGAGAAAAAAAGAGGCAGGAAGAAGGATAAGGGATGACAGGGGAAAAGAAGGACAAGGAGCAGGACACAGATTGTAAGAGGAAGACAGGGAGAGACAGGGTAAGAGCAAGACAAGGTGATACAGAGAGAGAAAAAAGGGACAGAGAAGCAGGACAAAGTGAAAGACAGGCAAAAATAAGAGACAGGGAGCAGGACAGAGATGGAGTGAGAAAAAACAGTGACAGGGAGCAGGACAGAGTGACAGAGAACCAAAAAAACCAAAGAGGGAACAAGACAGAGAAATAAGGGGAAAGGCAAGAAGAAGGACAGAAAGAGAGCGAGCCATGGAGGGTGGATAGGGAGCAGGACAGAGAGATGGAGCAAAGAAAGGAAAAAAGGACAGGAGGCATAACAAAGGGAGAGAGAGACAAGGACAGGGAGCAGGACAAAGAGATGGAAAAGGAAGAAAAACAGTGATGGGCTACAGGACAGAGACAGAGGATGAAATGGAAAAAAAAAGGAGGGAGAGGGAGCAGGACAAAAGCACAGAGAAAAAGAAAAGGGAGCAGGACAACAGGAGAAAGAAAGGGAGAGAGAAAGAACGAGCAGGATAGAAGAACAGAGAGAAGGGGAGAGGTACAGGGAAGGGGGAAAAAAAAAAAATCACAGCAGTGTGGGAAAGAGAGGGGGACAAGGAAGGGGCAGGGAGGGCCCAGGACTCACCGCAGCTTTCGCTCTCGGTGCCGCCAGGAGAATTTGCCAGTTCAGACACTTCTTGTCTCCTTCTCTCCTCCCTTCCCCTTCTGTAACTCCCGTCGCTTGGCTGTCCTCCACCTAAGAGAATACATGGGTGTCTCACAGCTCTTACAAGACGAGGCTTCCTAGACACGTAGCCTCACTCGCTCGTGCACTACACAGCCATACCATGCTGCTGGTGATCCATACAGACCCTGCGGTGCACGTGGGCGACGTGACCTGCTGCGGACTATAAAGAAGGATCCTTCCTCACCCAGAGAGGCAGGCTCTCTTGCCTGCAGCGGGAGGCAGCTGCTGGCCAGATGGCCTTTGATTTCTTCTTCTTTACCTTTCTCTGGCCTCTCCAGCTTCAGCAGCTCCTGTCCACAGCCAGTAAGCGCTCCGTCTGTCCCTTTTCACCCCCACGCCGCAAGGACAGTGAGGCTGGGCAGAGACAACCCACGCAAGCCTGAGTTGGATGCAGTCAATGGCATCCCCAGGGGAGGAACGGACAACTGTGTTCTCAGAGTGGCCTCTAGGAGACGGAAAGAAGAAGCAGCCACCGTTACTACCGTAGATCACGCCTGGCCAGACCCCCTCCTTCTGCAGGGGCTTCTGGAGACACCACTCTTTCCCTGCGCTGCTGCTAACGGCACCCATGTTAAGGGAGAATCACGCACATTCGAGGACCAGCTTGCAGCCTTCACTACAGGGCTTGGGGGCAGCCTGGGGCTACGGGACAGGCTTCAGGGGAGGTGCTGGAGCTGGGGGCAGCTGCGCAGGGCGAGCAGGGCCAGGGGAGGCTCAAGGGGGACCCTGGTGAGCTGGGGAGGTGCCCGGCGCCTGCGCCTGCGCCTGGGGGGGTGTCCACCTCCTTCCCCTCTTCCCTTCTGTCAGCCCTCAGGTAAGTCCCTGGGGCTGACCTGACCCGGCTCGCCTCCAGCAGACCGGGAGCCTGCCGCAGCGAGTGGTTTGAAGCTTCCCGTCCCGCCAACCTCGGCGGCCAGTGAGCAGGAGACACCCCCACACCCGCCGAAAGGTCTCGCTCGCCTCACCGATAGCCTTCGTCCTCACCCGCCGCCGCCGCCGCCATGACCCGCTCCCAGCGCGCCGCCATGCTGCTCCCAGGCACCGCACATGCGCCGGCCAGCGACGGCGCGCCGGAGGGACCAGAGCCGGCGCGCGAACGCCGGGCTGCAGTACCGCACCTCGCCCACCAGACGGCGGCAGCAGCGAGCACCCGCCGGGCGGCGCGTGCCCGGGGGCGGCACCGGCGCCGCAGTTCCGCGCTTTGCCGAGCGCCCGCCGATACCGCGAACGTGGGGCAGCAGCGGCGTTTCTTACCGGGAGGCAGCAACAAGCGCTGCGGCATCGCCGTTACCGGCGGACGGCAGCGTGGAGCACAGCGGCACCTCCGCGCATGCGCGGCACCGCACCAGCAGCACCGCTATTCGGAGGCCCGGCAGCGCGTCACCGCGCATGCGCCGCCGAGGCGCGGCCGCAGCGGGAAGCTCGCAGAAAACCACACCTCGTGCGGCGCCGCGGGGACCGCGGCAGCAGCGAGGACTGCGCCGCGCCGCGCGCGCCCGAGAGCCATGCGGCTGCCCGGCGGCCGAGTCCGCAAAAACTGCACCTCCCGCGTGCACCGGGGAACAGACATGGCCGACTGAAAGCCCCGTGCCCCACGACTACAGCTCCCGGCATGCCGCGGGAGACAGCCCTCCCTGCTCTGACCCTGCGGGGACACCGACTCCTCGGCCCCCCCCCCCCGCCCCCCGAGGCACGCCGAAGCCCCGGCGAGCCCTCAGCCCGGCTCCGGGCAGGCCCCCCCCCCCCCCCCGCCCGGCTCCCGCATGCCGCGGTCGCCCCCCCTCCCCACGCTCCCGCCGCCACCGCTCCGAGCCTCCGCCACGGACCCCACGGATCCCGCTGGCCCCGCTTCCCCCCGCCCCCCCAGGCACCGCCTGGGGCTTTCCCCAGGACCCGCCGGTCAATCCCGCGGCCCCGCTCACCAGCTCCCTCGGTGCGGGTGCGGCGGCTGCTCGGCGACCGCTCGGCTCCTCCACGGCTCTCCGAGGCAGGGCAGCGACAGCCCCTCTACCGGCAGCCACCCCTTTACAGGGAGGGGCCGTCGCCATCAGCCTCGCTGCGGGGGCTTCTCCAGCCCCAGCCCACAGCTGGAGCCCAGCGGGAACAGGGGGCCATCGCCCGGCCCATCACCTCCTCCCCTGGGCTCCATCACAGCCCCTCGCCCGGTGCAAAGGAAGCGCAAACGCAGCCGTGAGGGCAAAGGATACGGCGAGTGTTTATTCAGTCACGCACGTAGCAAGTCCCGGGAGCGAGTCTGCTCCAGCACTTGGAGCCTCCGATGCTCCCCCTGCCCCTGGCACCCTTCAGCAGTCGTTCCCGGAGCCGCGCTCGTTGGTCCAGCGGAGAACGGACGGTCCGTCGGTCGGCTGCCGGAGCGATGGGCAGCTGGGCAGAGGCGGAGGCCACCAAAAATGAGGAGCAGGGCGCAGGACACTAGAAGAGGAAAGTGGCAGCCAGCTGGACAGCGGGGGTGTAGCGAGAAAGCATGAGGTGGGGAACGGGACAGCGAGAAAAAGACAGAAAAGACAGGGGCAAGAAAAATGACAGAGGCACAGCAAAAGGAAAAAAAAAGGGAGCAGGACAGAGACGGAGAAAGAAGCAGCAGGGACAGAGGAAGAGGCAGAAAGAGGGAGAGGGAGCAGGACAGACAAAGAAAAATAAGGACATGGAGCAGGATAGAGGAAAAACCTGGGATGGGCAGCATGACAGAGAGGAATTAAACAGAATAGGGGCAGGGAGCAGGACACTGGGACAGAATGAGAAAAAGAGGGGCAGGGAGCAGGACAGTGGTAGAGTGACAAGAAGGACAGAGAGAGACAAAGAGGGAGACAAGGCCAGAGAGAGGAAGATATAATGACTGGCGGGGTGGGGGGAGAAAGACAGGGGCAGGGAGCAACAGAGAGGGATGGAGAAAGAGAGGGATGGGGAGTCAAACAGAGGATTATAAAGAGAAAAGTAAGATGAGGGAGAAGGACTAAGGAGCAGAGACAGAAAGGTACAGGGGAAAGGACAATGAGATGGAGGCAGAAATAGGGTCAGGGAGCAGGACAAAAGGACAGAGAAAAAGGAGAGGAGGAAGGAAGGATAAAGATGGGGACAGGGAGTGGGACACATGGAGAGATAAAAAGTAGGCCACAAAACAGGGGAGAGGGATTGAGTAACATAGAGAGAGATGCAGATTGGGACAAAGAGATGGAGAAGGTAAAAACAGCGATGGGCTGGAGGCCCTGCTTCTGACAACCTGTCACACTCCTGATATCACTTCCATGGCCTCAAAAATGGGACATGGCACAGGACAGGGAAATGCAGGAGTGAAAGAAAAGGCACAGGGAACTTTTTAAAAAGGAAAAAAGAAAAAACAAGAGAGAGGAAATAGTGATGGAGAAGGGGATAGGGATGGGGAGCAGGACAGAACAAGAGAGGAACAAGAGAGGAACAAGAGAGACAGGACACCGGACAGAAAACTAGAAGGAAAAAGGGATGGAAAGCTGTATATAACACAGCATGTTAAGGTATGTACGGGTACCTGGAACACAGAATTGGTCTTGAATCTGGTCCGTGGTGGAGAGAAAGCCTTGACTGCTTTGGTTGTTTGGCTTTTTCAAATCCACAGGGAACCTAAGTTAAGTCCCGTGCCTGTGCTATGAAAAGGGGAGAGACATTTCTACATTATGTGTAACAGGTTTATCTTCTATGCAAGTAATAATACATTGCCTTCCTTTGCTGCGTTTCTTGGATATTGTACGGTATTTTCATTGGTCATGAATAAATGCATATGAAGAGTTTGTACTATTACTGACTTCAGGTATTTTTGGTTTGAAAGAAAAACAATAAAACACCATACTCGAGGTGATTTCATTTTAATAGTTTCTGAATTTCCAGTATCAGAAAGGAAAAATGATGAGGTAAATGCGGGAGTATGCAGCTATCACAAACAGAAGCAGCGTTAGTAAGCTCCATGGTTACTGGCTCTGTGCCGAGTCCCTGCAAACAGCAATGTGGCAAGTGCTGTGCAGTGAACAATTGCCCTCTTGTGTTTTTCATAGATATGAAGAAGTATCACATACAATGTTCCAATTTCAAAGCACATACAAGGAAGAAGGAAAAAGGATCTTTCTTTCCAGAACTTATTTATGGAAAGCCTTGTTGATGATATTTCAAAATTGGGAGGAGAAAAAGAAAAATCTGTGCTTCCATGGAAACTGAACAGTTAATAATTATTTGTTACTTTTCCTACCCTTTAGATGCATTTAAGGCATCCAAACCCTGAGGAACAGCAGCATTAGGCACTGATTAACATATGGCAAACTTGAGGGTGAATGTGAAAAAAACAAACAAAATTTTAAAAATATTAATAACTGAGGAGTGGAAGGTGTACCTTAAAAAGAAATCAAAGGAGCAGAGATCAGGCAGAGGATTTCATTCCTGCTTTTGCTTTCATTGCAGTACCTAAATGCACATTCAAGGTCCCAGGTTGGGGGAAAAGCTGTACCCCTCTGGAGAGACGTAAGGGGACCCTTTTGGAGCTAAGTAACTGCATCCCTCCTGCATTGCAGGAAGCACCCTAGGAGCACAAACTGGGAGCCCTTTGTACACCAATCCTCCCTGGCAGGGGTTGTGACCAGCAAGAGACTAATGGCTGGCTTCCCTGCCAAAATTTCACGAAGCTTGTAAAAGGAACAAACACATAGTGCTTACCTCCCCAATTCATGCCTCACATAGTGACCAGTGTAAGTACAGAGAAAGATGCTATGACAGCATGGAATAATGTATGAAAAACACAAATGGGATGGGAAAGACTGGCAAAGCTGCTGGTTTGCCCTGCCACCCCTTTGAAGCTTGGCCACCCTGCTTGTACACACTCCAGTGAACTTCGATGGGAGAAGCGGTTTGCCTCATCACCCCTGGCAAAGCGCCTTTCCCCGTGTAATAAAATTGATGCTTGGATTGCCACGTGTTGGGTAACAATGGGCTGGTCACTGGTAGAAAATCCCAACAGCTGTCTTACGGGATTTAAATAATTTTTAGAAGCACAATTTCAATAATTTTTAGAAGCTTATATGTTCATCCAAAATGTGTGAAGCATTTTATGTACAGCAACAGCATACTACCTACTTCTCTCAGAGACCTTTCACTGTAAGATTTTTTTTCCCTTCCCAGTGAAATCATACCCAGTATACTATGTAAAGTGAAGGGGTGCAGGGAAGATTTAACAAACCTTGCATAATCCTCCAGAAAACAGATGCTTGTTATTCTCTTTAATGTAACTACGCAAATTCCGAACAATTACTGCAGAACACTAACACACCCCTTGGAGCCTGTTAAAGTTTATGGTATTCACACTGAGTCTGATTTGCCCTCCTCACGTAGACCAGACAGTGCCCCCTGTATCGTATCACCTCCTCTCCTCTTTCCCCAGGTTTCTCAGAGCACGCACTGGTCTTTTGACTTCAGCATGTGCTAACCAGGAAAAATAGGGAGAAGGAGTGGAATATGGGTCTGGACCTATACACAGCCTCTGTGGGGAAGAGTGATAAGGATGGTACGATGGATATGGGCTCTGAGCAAGGTCATGTCTTGGCTCTCAGCAGTGCAGCCTGCCTCAAGAATCGTCCTGCCAGCCACTCATCACCAGAGACCCTGGCCCAGTAGAAGCATAAGCTTTGCAAGCAAGAGGTGGGTGGGGAAGTACAGGCCAGAGCCAGGGAAAAGGTAGGGAATCCCAAAGTATGGTATTTCTGAAGCTATTTGAACCATTAATTATATTTGAAATTGTTATAAGTGGAACTAATAGCAAATAGATCATTTTTATATTTAAATAGTTAACCAAAATTATACAAGAATGCATACATTTTAGGTGTTTTCTAATGTGTGATTACTACATATTTCAACTGAACTATTCTAACTATAATTACCAGACTAAGCTATAGACAACTCTGACTGGGCTGCAGGTATTTTCTAGCAATAAGAACATGTCTATTTTTATGAAGGCATTCTAATTCTAATCCTAATCCTAATCCTAATTCTACAACTTCCTCAAGGGGGGCAGTGAAGGGGTTGGTGCTGACCTCCTCTCTCTGGTGACCAGTGACAGGACATGAGCAAATGAATGAAGCTGCATCAGGGAAGTTCAGATTGGACATTAGGAAAAGGTTCTTCACTGAGAGTGGTCGGTCACCGGAACAGGCTCCCCAGGGAAGTGGGGAGGCACTGGCATGCACCGAGCCTCTTAGTGTTCAAGGAGTGTCTGGATGACACTCTTAGCCATATGGTTTAGTTTTAGGTAGTCCTGGAGGAGCAGGGAGTTGGACTCGATGACCCTGATGGGTCCCTTCCAACTCAAGATATTCTATGATTCTAGTAATCTTTACATATATTTATAGAAATATAGACAAAATAATGTAAAAACCCAATACACTGGGATATTTCTGTTTCTAGAATTGGCAGTGCTCTTTCTGCACTGATTTTTGTGGTGAAGCATATGGGGACTGCAACACTGGAGAACTGACAAAGTCAAAGAAACGTACGGCAGTTGTAACAACTTTAAGGCTGGCAAAGAGTGACTGGAGTCTCCATTTGAGAAACTGCAAGGAAGTGTGTGTGAGTGGTTGTACAGCAATGGTTTGCTTTTCAGCCTGAAGTTATCATACATGTATCATGACACTAGTTAAAAAGTCAACAGGTTAAGCTTAAAAACAAATTCTTCAGAAGTGTTGGGACCTACATCACCATGGCTTTTCTCCCCATCATACTACATTAGCAGTAATAAAGAAGCCGAGATACCATGTTTGTTGCTAGCTCTGATGATGATATCAATGCTACTCATTTTTGTTAGTCCATTCCTTGTGCTACACAGTAAGAAAATCACTTTTATGCACAAATACCTCTGCAGTTGGAAAATGGCGGAGAAAAACAGAGCTATGGGGAGGAGAGGCAGTCTTGTATCTTAGGAGGATGAATAACATTTTAAACAGCCTGAGCCTCCTCTACAGTGGAATCGATGTCAAAGCCTGGTAAAAGGGAGGGTGGATGACAGACAGCAGGCGGTGGACTTTCACTTTTGTAAGACAGGCAAAGTAATATCTAAGGTTAATGAAGGATGCCACAGGGACAGGCTAAATGTCATTTCAGAACATAATATGTGCCAAACAACCCTGCTAGTTTTCAAAAACTATCTAAAATTGATCATTATAACTGCTTGCAAATAGTTTGTAAAAAGGCTCCAGTCATGCAAACACTGTGAAGCGTGGTAATTCTTCTTACACTTTCTTAGTGTAAGAAAAGTAAGGCCACTTCCTGGCCTGTATCAGAAATGGTGTGGCCAGCAGGAGTAGGGAAGTGATCGTGCCCCTGTACTCGGCACTGGTGAGGCCGCACCTCGAATACTGTGTTCAGTTTTGGGCCCCTCACTACAAGAAGGACGTCGAGGTGCTGGAGCGTGTCCAGAGAAGGGCAACGAGGCTGGTGAGGGGTCTGGAGAACAAGTCTGATGAGGAGCGGCTGAGGGAACTGGGGTTGTTTAGCCTGGAGAAAAGGAGGCTGAGGGGAGACCTCATCGCTCTCTACAACCACCTGAAAGGAGGTTGTAGCGAGGGGGGGGTCGGTCTCTTCTCCCAAGTAACAAGCGATGGGACGACAGGAAACGGCCTCAAGTTGTGCCAGGGGAGGTTTAGATTGGATGTAAGGAAAAATTTCTTTACGGAGAGAGTGGTTAAACATTGGACCAGGCTGCCCAGGGTAGTGGTGGAGTCACCATCCCTGGAGGTATTTAAAAGACGTGTTGATGAGGCGCTTAGGGACATGGTTTAGTGGCCATGGTGGTGTTGGGTTGATGGTTGGACTCGATGATCTTAGAGGTCTTTTCCAACCTTAATGATTCTATGATTCTATGATTCTATGATTAGTAATTATGCAGTAATCCTGGCAAGGAAAAAACACATTTCATTTAACAAATGTGAATTTAACATGAAACTTCAGGAAAACCTGTTACTTTACCCAAGTACGCAAAACCTAGTACAAGGAAAATGGCACCTAAAGCTATGGAAAGGAAAGCCTTTGTGATGATGCTAGTGTAAGAGTCAAAGAAAAAATTGCCTTGGGCCAGCAAGTTCCCACACAGGCCTTGAACAGAGACAGGGAGTTGCTTCATGGTAACTGTTAACATGGACTGTTAACCTAATGTATTCAGTATAAAATAGATATTCAAGTCTATTCAAATCTATTACTGTTGCCTACGGCCCATAGTACTACCACGATCCATGCAATAATTTCTGCACTAGCCTTTTATGTATGATGAGCTTCTCCACTAACAGGAATATATAGATAGATATAGATATAGATACAGATTACAGATACAGATACAAATACAGATACAGATGCAGATACAGTGTGCATATATATATACACACATAGATCTACCTCCATACATGCAATGTGGATCCCTCCAGCAGCTGGGCTCAGACACTCAGTCTGCCCAGTAGCTGCTCCGGGATCCCAGTCTCCCCAGTTGCTGGCATCTGGACATACAAGTCCCCAAGGCTGCAGCCCCACTCCAGGTGCTGGTACAGATCATCATGCGTGTACACACACACAAACACAGAACTGGCCAGGACTCCCCTCATCCCTCCGACAGCCAGCTCCTCCCGTGGTCTCGCCCTTAGAGACCCCCTTGCTCCCAGGCCGTTTCACTTATTCACCGGCTGGTCCATTTTGATCTTTGCTAACAATCACATGCTCACTCGCACTTGCTCCAGCCGCTGCACCACAGACATACGTGCCTCCAACCCGTGGTGTGGCTCCAGCTGCTGCACTGAGACACCCCCCCGCCCCCACACGTGCACACAGAAGAGGGCCGTCACCCAGGACAGAGCTGGGAAAGAATTTAAGAAGAAGATGGGACAGACTGTGGTGACCACAGCAGGGCCTGGCCAGGCGAGCATACTGACCAGCCAACTGTTTACATGGGACCAGCTCTTTTTATCCCCTTACCCCTCTATCTTCCCACACTTGTTCCTTCCCAAATCACCTAGCTCCATCCCTTTGCCCACTTTTGGTTCTTCCCCTAAACATCCCGTAATAAGCCTTGTGCAATCCCAAACTGCTCTTACCCTGTGTTACCGTAAGTTGGCAGATTAAAAACTCTCTAAGACTCGATGTGGAGTTTTAGAAAGCAGGCATTCTTTATTGCGGCGCCAGGTGCACAGGGGATCGCTCCACCTAGTGTGCGCACCGAGCTGCTCAACTATAGGAGTTATGTACAATTAGAATATACATATTCATTAGATTTCCAATAAATGATTAACATATTCATGTTATTTCCTGGAACTCATTAACGTATGTAAAAGTCTTTGACGCATGCATTCTTATGTCCATTGGTGGTCTTTCAGGCTCCTCTGGTGGTCGTCGATAGTCTTCCTCACCGTGTCCGCTAGTTGAACTCAGTCTTTGCGGATGCACAGTTTATTCTTTGGCTCGGTTGCGCATTTTGCTTACACAAACTAGCTTATTTCAGCATAGCTTCTTTATCTATTCTACTCTAAGATACAAAGTTTCAAGGTCTTCTTTTGCCTACTGAATGTTTAGCTCATCTACTCACAGGGTATTTCTACTGAAGGTCTAGCTTATCTACAGAGTATGTCAAACTTGGCTACATTACTCCAATAGAGAGAACCATATGTCTCTTCAGTGTTCTTTTATACTCGGTATCACCTGCATCCCATAACGTGTCCCACACCCCTAGGCAGCAGCCCCCCTCTCAGTCAGAAAGGTGCTTGGGGGTTTGACTCATCCTCATGGGTTTCACACCTGGACAAGGGCTCTCCAGCGACAGCCCAGGCAGCAGCCCCCAGAGGGTGTCCCTTCCTCCAAGCCCCTAATTTGGTTTCCTGGTTGGACACCGTGCCCCTGTGCTCCTTTAGGCTTGGGGAAATGGGCCTTTAGTGGGCTAAGGGCAGTAGCCAGGACAGGGCATTATTTGGGCTCTTCTGCCTGTCACTGTGTCTCTGTTCTCCTTCATGGGTTTCCATCACAGATGAGTTTCCATCACATAACCAAACAACTGTCACAGAAGCCACAAAGGAACTGAGGTACTTGGGTAGTTAACAACCCTCATTAACTCAGAAGTTATTTACAGATAGTTTATACTTCATTTCTGTTATCCATCATTGTCCTCTATTTTTAATAGTTCTTTTCAGTGTTTGACCATTGAAATGGCTATAACAACAATCTCACACGTTTTGTTTTGCCAGCTAAACGAACTGAGCTCTTCTGTTGCCAGATTTTCCATTTCCTTAGTAGAACTTCTCAGTACCTATCATAGTTTCAATTAAATCTATTCCATCCCCCCAAACTATGATCACTCCACCTGCCTCTGAAGTTATTGCACCATTTGTTTCATTGCTTTTCAATGCATGCATTTTTCGCTGTTGTTACTTGGGGTTCTTTTTCTGCTCCAGCTTCCGTCATTGCTCTCAAGCAAGTCTCTTCTTAGCTAAAGCTCAGAACACTGCTCCATCTTTACCCTTCTTACACAGACTGGACACATTTCATTGTCATCTTCTTGACATATTACCTGACCTTGCATTTCCTGGCTGAATCATCAATTCCTATATAACTGCTCCTTTTCCATATGCCTTTCTGTGGATCTCTTTGCAGAAATTATCTTCTTCCTTCATGTGATGTGTTTCCATGGGTCTCTGGCCTCAATTATCTTTTTGATTTTTCTGTGATCTCTGTATGATCTCATCTGCAAACAGATTCAGTGGACTAAAGTAAATCAATGCTGATGACTCACAGGTGAACAAAAGTACTTCAGGTTTGCTGAAACCAATGCTTTTTTTCTTTGTTTTAAACTTCTGCCAGATCATGTTATTCAATGTCTCCTATGAGAGAGACTTATATGAGTAAGCATTTCTGTTTGCTTTCTCAACACCGTTCACAACCTTAAATGGTTCCGTCATGTATCACCATTCCTTTCAGAAGCCATTTCTTTCAGAAGCTAAGGAATTGAAACCTATTTAATCTCTTCTTACTCAGAAATTCTGGCATGTATTTCATAACCATTGTTTTTCCCTGACTTTCTAATTGTATTTTATCCCTTTCCAGATGGCAGGATCAGAAGGGCATGAATTCTCTAAAAATGGCTTCACAGTGGACTTACACAATGGAAAACAGTGTTTTCTGCAATGTTGATCACTTGTATACTCCTGGCTTTCTGTAGTCTCTTGGTTTTTTGTTCCATGTTTGAACAGTGTTTAGTGCCGTTAAGTCCTGCTAGATGACTGCAACCTGCAAATAAGACCTACAAATTTCTATTCCAGCTAATCTGTATTTATTATTATTTACTGCTCTGGTTATTGTGTTACCTATAATCTTCATTCACAATGACTAGAAACACCTGTTCAAATGAATGATAAAGACATGGGAGACAACAGATTGTTGTAGCATCTGATCAGAAACACGTCTGATGAGGTATCAGAATGTAAGAGATTCAATGCATATTTATTTTATTTTATAGTTTTATTCAGTTTATTATTTAACGGGCATATTTAATTTATAAATCAGTATATAATGGTCTGAAATGGCAAGGATCTTTACTGATTTTAGCCTGAGATCTCCAGCATGTATTCTTAGACTAACATCCCTTCTGAAAAATGCAGGTTTTCCTTTAAACATCCATTTCCTAATAGATGAGAGGGCAAGGGCACAGACAAAAACCACAGCTACTTTGATGCAGAAGTGACTGTCAGTCCTCCCTATTCAGCCTCATGGTTTCCTGCTGTCTACCTGCGTGTGCCTACATGTGCCTACACCTGCCTATACATGCTTGCTACCCCATGGGCACATCCAGGTGTGCCTGCGAGCACACGTGCCCATGCCCACCTTGCGCGTGTCTGTGCACGCAGGTGAGGGTGTGCCACACAGCCCTGGCCAGAGGGAGGAGGGGTCCAGCCCAGCACCACTGCCTGGGCTGGCGCCGTGCCAGAGGTGGCCCTGAGCAGCAACAGTCAGAGCCCTCTGTCTGCTGGGATTGCTGCGCTGCTCCTGGGCACGTCTGCGGGGACTGCTGTGCAGGTAACCCTAGCGCCGGCTGCCACCTGCCTGTGCAGGGCTCTCCTTGCACCACAGGCCCAGCATGGCTGACCATGGAGGCCCCTCACAGGCCCAGACAGGGTGCTTCCGGCCAGCAGTCGGCCCGAGCCCAGCATGGCTGCCACAGGCACATCCCCTACAGCAGGGCCCTGCCCAGCCCAGCGTGGCTGCCACAGGCATGTCCCCTGTGGGCAGGGTCCCCATGGATGGGGAGAAACTCCCTCCTGACCCTCCTCCCAGTGTTTGTAGACATGGCGCTTAGGGACATGGTTTAGCGGTGGACTTGGTAGTGTTAGGTTAATGGTTGGACTTGATCTTTTCCAACCTAAATGATTCTATGATTCTGTTTCTGGAGGAGGAATGGCACAGCCACTGCTTCACCCATTTCCTCCAGCCTGCCCATTTCCTGTGAAACCTGCCATGTTAACCGCACACCCTTCTCCAGTGGGCACCCACTGTGGGCAGAGCAGAGAGGATCTGCCGTTACCACAGCATTGCAGCAGAACAGACCCGGCTTGCGGTGGGGGAGGTTGCCTAATTTAGAGACCGCAACTGCCACAGTTGCCTTGGTACTTCCTCATATTACAGGTGGGACATGCAGTTAAAGTGTGCAGATTTTACTGTGTTGGTCTTGTGGGCCAGAGGACAAGCGCAGCAGGCTGCTGTGTGCTGTATTCCCTTATTCTAAGTATGTAGTCACAGGGCTCATGAGCGAGGTAGTATCGCTTTCTAAAGCTTTAAAAAAAAACAGTACAGGAAATATGAACCTATGAGAATGTTAGAGTGAGACTGAAAATTCAGAGACTCAGCGGTCACATCCAGGATACAAGGGATTTGGGTTGTAGCACACAATCTAAACACACAGAACTGTGTTTATAAGCAGCGGGCATACATTAGTATTCCAGGGATTTTATTCCTGATTAACAAGAATTGTTATTAACATGTCATTAATGCATAAATCGTGCTTTCTGCCACTTGTGTCCAGTAAAATGTGTTTATTCTTTTATAAAACCTCTCGAGGACAACTTCCAGACTTGAAAAATCCTAAGCTACACCTTAGGGAAATTGAAAGCCATTGAAAAAATACATATACTAAATTATGTGCTTCAGTTTATCATCTGAGTTTAATGTATTCCATATTCGCAATTGTCATATACAACAAATGCCATTCAGTAGTAATGGGGAAGTATCAGTTCCATTATCGATTTGTGAGATGCCATCTGAAATGTTTTGTGTAATTTGAATAAAATATGAACGGAAGTAAAATATGTACAGAAATCTTCAAACTGGAGCAGCTGCAGAAAAGAGTTACTAGGATAATCGGGGAAATACAGAGCCTGTTTTATGAGCTGCAACTAGAAAAGCTTTGCCTCTTGAAAGGCATGGTGAAGCTGAGCAGGGATATGATTTTTGTCTACAAATATGTAAAAGGTGCAAATAATGAGGCAGGAGAAAATTTATAGAAGGAAAGGATAACGCTGGCACAAGAACAATGGTATAAAATGGCCAGACACCACACGTTTAGGATGGAAATTACTGGATGGTTTCTCATCACTAGAGTACTGAGGTTTAGGAACAGTGTGTCAATAGAAACAGTGGGACAGGAAGCCCTAACTACTTTAAAAGTGAGTCTTGACCAGTTAACAAGGAAACTGCATGACATGCTAGCTGTGATATTAAGGAAAGTTTCACTGACCAGTCCCATATTCCTAATACAGCATGACATTAGTGTCTTGCACATCCTATTATGCGACTGCTTCTAGCATAACCTGAAATCATACCACTTAAGATAAATTGCAACTGGCCATCAGTGTAATATGCAACTTCAAAAGAGTGTCAAGTGCTTTGGAGGTAGGAAGGAGGAAGAGTAAGGAGACGCAGCGCCCTGCTACATTATTCTGCCCAGGACCTGACAGAAGCCCCTTTGTTTTTCCTTTGTTTCTTGCACCAATTTTTATTTGGTAGAGGAAAGCAGTTTGAAGAGGGAGAGACTGGAGCAGGAGACTGGCTGCTCTCCACAGCATTGTCCCCTTCCAAACTGTGGATTTCCTTTGTAAATCTAGTAATGAGTTTTGCTGTGAAGCAACATTAACTCCTACTAGGTCTTCTGTGTTACTGTACAGCTCGCGAGGGAGCTGCATAGGAAGGGAGGCCGTAGCATCTGGGGAATCAATCTGCACCACGGGCTGGTGTGTACTTCTCCTGAGGATGCAGGCCTCGGGATCTGTGAGGATGTCTTCCTGCTCTCCACTACCAGCTTCTGCCTCCCCACGGGGCAGATTTGAGAGGAGCAGCTGTTCCAAACCTCCTTCCCAAAACCCTCTCTGCAACAGTTCTGTCTGATTCAGCCTCTTGCTGTCCACAGTCCAGCAGAATTTGGTGTTGATGGAGCAAGAGAAGACTGGCTTCTTTGGTCTGACGTTTGTGATTTCAGCATTGCTTTTGGTTGTTCAGGTGCAAGCCCTATTCAGTCACAGCTGGGAAGATCCTGCGCAGAACCAAAGCAGAACCCAGACCACGGTGTTAGATTTCTGGGTCTAACCCTGAGCAAGGAATTACCTCAGCTAGCCAGGTGGAAGTAGAGAAAGGAAAGTGATGTCTTAAACCCTACCCTCTTTGGCATGTAAATGCTCAGGTCTGGGTTACTGTGAGGCAGCTGCTTCCACTGAGAATGCATATACCAGAGCTCTCTCCTGGTGCCATTAACTAAGTTGCTGCATTCAAAAAACAAGAAGAGATCACTCATCTGCTGAAGCTGATGTGGTTGTTGCCACTAATTGTTTTGTACACTGGATTAATGGCTAGAAAAGACATCCAGAACATGCGAGGTATGGATTCAATGCTGTTCTCAGGGTGAAGAGTTCACATAAGATACCCTACCCCTCAGAAAAGTACCCTGACTATCAGGTTAAAGGATATTTCAAGGTGTGATGGGAGGGAAATAACAGTCCCCTCTTGCTCCATCCTGTTTCATTGCGTTGAAAAGGATTCAAGATGCCTTGTGTCAGGGAGTAGGAGAAAGAAAGAAATAAAAGTGAGCCTGTCTGTGTGTAAGGCATTACTATGGAGGACAATTCTAGTCTGCTCTGATACGTGCATGTATCTCACGATTTCATGTGCACTTACTAAAGCACCCTCAGTGATGATTGCCTGCCTACAGTTATGTTTTGAGGCTTATGAATTATGCAGGGTTTTATCCATTTAATGTGTATGTTGATTCCATATCATTCTAGTTTCTTAATCAAGATGCCAGGCAAGATAGAGTATATGCCCTATGAGGCTTCATTAATCATACACATAATCTCATCAAAAAGATATTACAATACCTAAAAAGTTTTAATTTTGAGAGTTCCAGCACATCACTCAAACAGAAGTCCCTCATGATAACACGGCTTTCTTCAGAGCATTCTTGATGGGTTTTATGAGTTGGCTGGTTGTTTTATAGGGTCACTTGGGCATATGCATTATGCATCAGCTTGTCCTTGTTTTGCTTTATCTGTCAACACACTGGTTGATAAGCATTCACAATCATTTGCTACATGATTTTTAGTGATTCGGAATTAGAAAATGCCTTTTTCTAAACTCCTATAATGTTATACTTCCTCTTCTTTTAAGAAAGAAAAACTATAAAGGTTATAATGAGTGATTTTAACACTATGATAAAATGACTATTCTTACTAAGACTTGGTTATTTTATGTCAATAAAAGCACAAGCCTAAAGCCACTTATTTGTTATTGGTTATAGCACTGGTGTATAGAAAACATGTAATATCTTCTGTTATATAGGATCTTGAAAAATTTTGTTTTCAGTAGCTTGATTTTATGCTATCTTTTTTTGTTTGTTTGTTTTTGTTCTTCTGTTCATCCTGACCTTTTTAAATAAATGCCTTCCTTTCTAGGCTAGGTAGACAAAAAGATATACACCAGAGGCCATCCACACTGCATACCCACTTCACAGCTCAGGCTTCTCCATGGGTTGCTGTTTTTTTCTCTAGTAAACCCACTTATTTATGCAGCTTGATCTGTTTTCCACATGAGAATATCCATGTTTCCCAGGGTCTTGAAGCTCTAATCAGAAAATGGCACATTTTTAAACCAGCTAGTTTGAAATGCCAAATGACAAATACATGAAAATAGTGACACAGGGTAAGACCCAAGATCCATCTCCTCCATGAACTTGTGGCCCACAGCAAATGCTTTGGGAAGAGTGTAGGAAGAAGGTGAGTCTGCAGTGATGCTGCTGCAGACCACTCTCCCTGCCTACAACTATTTGCAGCTTGGGGACTTCCCGAGTTGAAGGTGACATAAGCTCTTATCTTCCGTTACCCCTGCTGCTCTTTTGGTTAATTGCATTTGGCTATATTAAAATGCATAGTATGCAAATGAGCCCAGTTTGATAAGCAACTGTGTTAAGCCCTTATAAATGATTCTTCTTTGCAATGTCAGTGTTTATGTCTTCTATAAATTTTATGAGGTAAATTTTTGTGTATCATCTGGTTTCTACCTAATTAAGTAAAAAATAGGTTGCTGTATAACTGCAGTGGAAACATTTTACTGAATAATCCTCATTTACAGATATCTGCAATTTCTCCATTAACAAGCTCTTAATCTATTCATTGAGGGGATTCATTGCTTTTTATAGTGATATGGTGATTAAAAGCAAGTGTGTTTAAATTGAATGCTTCATAGAGGCAAATTATACTCTGCTGACACTCCTGTCTTGACCACCTAGGCCTATATGTAATTACTTTGCATAATTACGCAACTATTTTTTAATTTGTTATTGACTGCATTATATCACTGTTTCTATGAATGTGCCTGGTATGTACATTATGACAAATAGGCTATTGCTATCTGAATCGTTTTGCTTGCTCTTTGTTTAAATGAGAACATATGGTTACTCTGGAACTTGCACAGCTCTGAGATGAGCTAAAGGTTAACAGGCATGGTTCAAAGAGCTCCTGGGCACAAAGATCCCCTTTCTGAAATGTAAAACTCACAGTCCTAGCAGCTACAGGTTAATATCCTCTCTAACCACTAATGGAAAAGAGAATAATTAGTTATCAGTGCTTTTTTCTAAATGCAGATCAAAATATTTATTGAACACTTTTGCTGCATCATTAAAGAAAATCATATCCTTGTAAGTGAATAGCAGATTTATACTATTTCAAGATTGTCTTTTGTTCTTGAGGTGTTTAAGGAGTAGCTTTTATTCTTTAATAATTTACAGAGTAAGTTTTTATTGTCCTTAAACCTATTGACTGTTTGTTGGTGCGTTTTGTTTACCATTTTGTGTGCATTTCCTTGCCAATAGCTTGTATTCATTATTATCGCATCTCAAGGTTTTCTTGGTTTTACTCCCTACTTCTCTGCAAACAGACTGCTGTCAAAGTAGTTGTCTTCATAGCTGTAGGACTGTAGGGCTTAGCTACCCAGTAAGGCATTCTTAACTTAAACTCATTATTCACATTTTTGTGGTTTTTTTTCTTTCCACTTAGAGTGAGGTTGGATCCAAGTTTTGCCGTTTCTTATATTAGAAAGAAGATGGAGACTATCCTTAGTATTCTTTCACCAGTGGCTTTGGTGTTGCCCCTCATTTACACTTTTTTAGACTTGGATATTATTTAATGGTTTTCTATAACTGGAACAAATTAAGCACATAGGATAATAGGCAACTGCAGAATGCATCAGCACTCACAAGTCACTCCATATGGCAAAGTTTTCTTTCTGTCCCTGTCTTTTTAGTTCTGAAAAATTTATGTCTTCTTGCATTGAGCAAAATGTACATCACCGTTAGCAACTAGCTCTGACAGTTGATAAGTTCTGTTTTATTGAGCAATAAGTTAATGTCATATCAGCTGCCAGAACTAACAGTTTTCACTCATGCACACTGAACTATGGTGTAATCCCTTAGGCTAGGCTCTCTGTCAGTTCACTTGCTGCTTAAATGAAGATGTGATTTTACCATAGCAACCAGTTGGACTATTATACAGAATTCTTCTGTTATCCAACCTCATCACAGCTAAGTGTAACTGGTGTAGGCTGTAAGACAGGTGGGCAGTTTACACTGTATGTCAAATATTGTACAAAGAACTGCATATAAATCGTATGAATATTGCTAAGCACAGACTAATTAAGACACCACAATTACAGAGAAATGAAATTCATTCAGTTGATACAGAGCATCGCTGATGAGGGATCCATTTTACTAAAGCAGTTTAAAATAAGCATCGTCCCGTACAATGTCAAGAATGAGAGAATTCATTCAAATTTAGGAAAACTGTGTCTTTTTCAGAATAATTTTTCTCTCTGAAACCAATGCAAATCAAAGACCCAACTCTTCTAGATTTCTGACTGCCGGATGGGTTTTGTTTCCTTGTTTGAGAAAGCACTGGGGGCTTGTGGAGTTCAGTAGTATGAAGCCTCATCACAAAAAATACAGACAGACAAATATTTTCCCAGATTCAGTGAAGTAATTTAGTAAACTCTCCTGTAAATTGTAAAGCTCCAGAAGAGACACTGATTAAAGTGGTATCTGGCAGTTTTTCCAATGAAATTGTATCAGGTTACTAGTCAAAGCAAGATACCTACACATATGTACATGATCGAGATATCTATAACATTTTCACCAGTTCTGAAATGTTAGCCTCAGTTTTGAAATTCAATCTGTGATCACTCTGTTTTTCCTTCACTGACAAACATCCTAGAAATACGGAGTTTTTTTCTGATGATACTTCAATCAAATAGAAATGCATTTCTTGCTCTTTTCAAGACTTACAGAAATTCTTATTCCAAAGTTTTGGAGGCTGTAGGAAATATAGTAGCTTGTCTCCTTGGTGAACATAGAAGAGTTATTTGTCTCAGCTGAACATAACCACACAAATTACAGGAATGCATACAGGCCTGGGTTCTGACCAGAGCCCAACTATGTAAATCCAGGGTTGCTTCAAACTTTTACTAAGCCTGCTGGGGATTTACACAGCTGTAGGAAGAAAGAATTTATTCTAGTTCATATAGAGAAGGCATGTGCAATTATACAAACACTTTTTTGGGCACAAGTAGACTTCTATGGTTACATACTACTGTTATTACCAAGACCAAGACACATTTTTAAGCATTTTCTATATCCTTAGAAACAGCACTGAGTGCTTTGTGCAGCTATGTTTAGATTTAGTGAAGAGAAGATTTTAGGCAGGATCTTAGTTCATGATGAAGGAAGAAAAATAATTTTTTAACAGCAAAATGCTGGCTCTTGTGCTTAAGATGTATGCATTGAAGGGAAATGGCAGGGAGGAACAAACATCATATTCAAGATCTGAAGATGAGTGCATGTGAACGCTTTGCCTCTAAACCTTTGAGCCAAACTACAAGGTGCTCGCTCTGGGCTCAGAGCTGAGTGGTTTCCTCTGTTTCGTACACATGAGACACAGGAAAGACACAAGACCTGACACCACACTCCTCCTGTTTGCTTCTCGCTTCTTCTCTGCTTACTATTTCACAGAAACGGTCAAATTTTCTTAAAGATTGTGAGGAAGTCTCTCAAAACAGCACAAGCTGAGCCTTATGCATGCAGAGATATGTAGTAGTGCTGCTGGATGAAAGGGTGGATATTTGAAAGGAAACGTACAAAAAGATGTGGGGGAGAAATGAGTCCTGACCACACACTCTGTTCGGGTGCCTAAGGGATCCATGGTCTCCCAGGGCACTGCAACAAGAACCACCTCTCTTTCCACACACACAGGAACTGGGAACTGAGGAGCCCTAATCTTTCCTTTCCTTCCTTGTGCAAGCTGTTCCCTGCAACACTGACAGCACCACCGAGCTGTTCTAACAAATCTCTGTGTTGTTTTGCACAGCTCTGTGACACATGAAGCACAGCCACCTCCATGCATAGCAGCATTCCCAGCATCTCCAGCCAGCTCTGGGACTCAAAGCTGGTGTTTGGCTGAAAATACTTTCTGTTGGAGTTTCTGACATTACAGATTTCTTAAGGCTTGCAGCACTCTCATGTTCTTGAACAGTATGAGATACTGCTGGGCAACCTTAGTGCTGCATTCACTGAGGCTTTTGTCAGTGCAGAGAGCTAACCTCAGGTGTTAGATACTCTGAAGGACAAAGGTCGGTTCTACACCATCCACAAAGTAAAATTTATGTATATGTAATATTTTCTTGCAGCATCATGCTGGCCTTTTTTGCATATGACAGCTACTTGCCTCATACTGGGGTATCAAGGAGCGGGGACTGTGTTCTCCTCAGGGTGTTTGGGTATAATCACTTGGCCGCTGCAGAAGTAGGAGTAGGAGTTCGAAGTCTTGCTGTCCACCAGCTGCTAGAGATCACTTCTCTGCTGGAGATTGATGCCACACACCTGAGCCATACTGATGGATCATGCGACATATCACACAGCTCATCCGTGGGCTAGGCATAGCTATGCTATTAACATTTTTAACTGCTCCGGTTGCATCTGTAAGAGTGTATTTGCCATGCATTTTCTTTAGTTGAACCATTTTGTTTTCTGACTGTATGCATTTTCCCTTGTCTTTGTGTGGGTTTATCTTAGAGTATGGACAATGATTGCTTTGGAGAAAACTGTAGGAGTCTAATTCGCTGTTGTCTGCTATGTCTCAGGTTGCTTTCAAGTGAATGGGAAAGGAAGAGTCTCACTCATTGCTATTATTTGTAAATTTTTCCTGTTCAGATGCAGATGGATAACTGGACATCTAATACCCATGTTCAGAAGACATGAATTCCAGAAAATTACTCTCAGAAACACGGAGAACATTTCCTGCTACTAAAGTACACTGCCAGCAGCCATCGCGGATTCTCATTGTGGATGTCACATCACCTTCCTGGACCAACACTTGTTCTGTACTCTCTGAAGCTCTGGAAAACACACTCTGTTTGGCGTGCAGTTTGACAGGCCCCTGCCGTGTTCCCCTGCTGAGCCTCTACGTGGTGCAGAACCAGCAGGAGTGTCTGCTTCCCTTTACGGTATGTGTGAAATTATGTCTCTTGGGATCTAACAAACATGAATGCAATACATTGTTGCAGTTCAGTGAAGAAAGTTATGATTTACTACATATGTATATCTAAAAATTAATCATTCTCAAAGAGCATCGTTTCATAGACTTCATGGAAGAGGTGAATTTTATGAAAGAATGATGTTTAAAAGGAAGTGTGTTGTATTTTTGATCTGAGAAGTCGCTCATGTGCATAGATTAGGTTTTGTGCTGTTCCCTTCTAAAACATCTGTTGTACCTCTCCCTTTCATATGCTACTTTCTGCACTATCTGTACTGCTTCTCTACCAAAATTATCAAACACAGCTCTATAGCTGTAATAATTTGGATGGTGAAATGGTCTGTATACCTGTTGATTACACAACTATTACCAGTTTGGGAGAGATTCCAGACATTTAAGGGGAAAGGATCAGAATTCAAAATATTTTTGCCAAATTTGAGAAATATCCTGAAATCATAGAATCATAGAATCGTTTAGGTTGGAAAAGACCCTTAAGATCATCGAGTCCAACCATAAACCTAACACTGCCAAGTCCACCACTAAACCATGTCCCTAAGCACCACATCTACACGTCTTTTAAATATATAGATCTAAGTCAGTAAGAACAAGTATTTCACTCATCTAGGGTTATGCAGCAGCATAAATATAGTTGGAGAATGACTAGCAGCTCTACAATAAAAGTTTGGGATTACGAAGTATCATAAAGTTCACATGAATCTATGAAGTCATATGATTATAAACAGTCATACTGAGCACTCTTATTTACACTACATTAGTGTAAACACATGGTATTAATCCTTCCACTTTATTCAGTAATGGTGAAAACATTCTGAAATGTTTTGTCAAGTTTTCACATCTCAGGAAAGGTAGAGGCCAACTGGGAAAAAAAAATCAGAGGTCAACAGTAATTTAGCAAATGGGATCTGCAAGAAGACTGTGGCTAATGGTGGTGTTTATTTTGTGGAATAGGTTATAGAAAATGTGACAAGGATAACTAAGGGGATACCAAAGAAACATTTTCTGGAGATGTTGTGAAATCACTCTGATTAGGGGCTTTAAGAACAGACACTTGTCTTGCTTCCTAGGATGAATATACATGTAATTCATCCTGGCATGTCACTGTAGGATGGACTAGGTAATCTGTTTCACAACTGGTGCCAGGCCTGTTTTCTGTGATTTTGCATTATGTCCAAGTTAATTTGTAAGTGTTTGGGGCCAAATACCTGCTTTTGTATTTGCTAGGTATGTCCTGACACTGATCCAACATGTGCTGGCTGACGGCAATCTCAGATCTCATTTGGTAGTCATGGGTCACCAGAGCACAACTGTACTTTGACACAATCCCTCTACTTGCCCTATCATATGAATCTTCTGCTCATGATAGGCTGTCTTTTTTATTTAAACAACAATTCCTTATGTTGATAATCACGGTTTTTAAAGACAGAGGAACCCTTAGATCATTGTTTGGCTTCCTTCATATTACAGGCTATTATATTTCACTAAAGTACCCATATATCATTACAGCACTTCCTCCAGAAAGACATCTAGTTTTGATATGAAGATATTACAAGATGGAGAATCAAGGACTTCTGTTGATAATTTCTTCCAGTGGTTAATCATTGTCATTGTGAAACTTGCACCTGGTTTCTAATTTGCATTTATTGGCTTTAGCTTCCAGGGATCTGTTAATATATTTTCTTTTTTGGCTAGATTGAAGAACCTGCTTGTATTTTATACTTTCTTCCTCTAAATATAAGCAGGTCCCTTCTCAATCTTCTAGCTGGTAAATGAAAGAGAACAAAGTGTAAGTCTAACTGCAAGGCATTTTTACAGGCCCTTAATAACTTCCAAGCCCTTCTATGTATTCACTCTTCTGTTTTTTTGGATGCTACATTCCAATACTGGACTCAGCAATGCTGTACAGAGAGCTAAAAAATACCCCCTCCTCCTGTTTGCATGACTGGTAATCACATCAACTCTTTTGCCGTAATATTGTGTTTCTCTGGGACTTGTCCAAGACAGCAAATACTCAAAGGCTTGAGCTAGTAGTGCATACCCGGTTGATAGGCACAACTCTAGTGTGAGCTCCCACTACCCTTCTCCCCAGCTTTGTTTGGATGTTCTGTCTAGTGAGCTATCTCTTTATTTTAGACATCTGCTGTGGTGCTGAAAACTGTTTTTCAGAACTGTTCTTTCTCTATTAGGAACAGTAAAGTATAGCAAGATGACTATCTTCTTCAATGGACCTAATTTCACTAATAATGATACCTGGTCCTCTGCAGCTTCTGGAATCAGGAGCAGTTTTACATTTCTATCTGATAAACATCTGTTCCGTTTCAGCTTTCTTCAGAAATACTAGGGCTCCATTGCTTTTTCTGTACTCCTGAATTTGCCCCTTTGTCTCAACAGGACATGCTGTTTACCACCTTGACTTTCTGATCTAGCTAGAGAAAAACTTGATACTTCTCAGAGGGGAACCAAGATAGAGCTATATTAAAGGTTGCTTATTAGACTAATCATATAAAGCCAGGAAAGCCCCGGAGCTGAAAATAGAGATTGGGAGAGTGCATGGGGAAGTGTCATATACGGTTACCCTTTTCTTAGTCTTTCCTGGGCACTTGTTTATGGTCTCTGTTCCTACTGGTCTCCCCTATTGGCCTAGCTCTAACAAGTCCAAAGAGCTTCCCTAGAAAGGGCAGGGGGATGCCAAAGAAAAGGAAGGAAGACAGTAAATAACTGTGGAGGACAACAGATGGTGACAAGAGGGGAAGTGAGCATTAAAGCATCAAAAAATTTTAATGTGGGACTGAGTAAGGACTCTGAGCAGAGCACCTCCAGCTGATGGGCTCTGTTCCTACTGGTTTTCCCTTGGGCTGGGCAGCCATCCCCCTCAAGTCCCAGACCCTGCCTTGACAAAAAGGGCTGAAAAAGAAACAAGAGAGAAATATGTTAACTACAGGGACTAGTGAACTAAGAAAGTGAAGGGGGTGAGGATACAACATGTGGGAGGAGCCAGGCGGGGCAATGAGCACTGTGCCTACCCCGGCTCGTGGCCAGCTTTGATCTCTCATTTTGGTAGCTTTTCTCTGGAAGCAATGTAGTGTTGCAGATTAAAATGTTTTGCTGGACACACAGTGTGAAGCTATGAATTCTTGGAACTATGTAATGAAGGGACAGGGTCACATGTGAAGAGATATGTCAAGGCCTATGGCACTGGGCTGGGTGTCAGCGCGCAGAAGAGGGGTGCAGTCAGAAATAGTTAAACAACACAATTTGTGCTTAGAAGTTTAACTTATGCCCCAAAGCACATTCCAGAGTTGAAACTGCAGCTTGCGTAGACTCACCTAAGTTAACATTTAAAGTAGCTGTGCATATACAAGAGAAAATTCAACTCTGCTGGTGCCAGTTCCAAAGGACAGGTGCTTAACTGGACTTCAGGCTGCCCTGCAGCCTATGCTGAGCCCTGTTCTGCCACAGTTAGGAGCAATACTTGGCCTGAGACAGCTGGTTTACGTCTGTGTGGGCTGCAGCTGCCTCCTGGGATTGCAGGGCAGGCATCTGAACTGCAGGGAATTTTGCCTTTTGAAAAGGCTCCTGGCTGCATCTGCTTGGTGCATTTATCAAAGATTGCTAACCTCACAGCAGAACTGACATAATGGGCCAGACACTTCTTGCACTGTAGAGTACAGTGGGGGATTAAGAGCAGCCCTGCTGAGAAGGACTTGGGGGTACTGGTGGATGAAAAGCTGGACATGAGCCAGCAATGTGCGCTCGCAGCCCAGAAGGCAAATCATATCCTGGGCTGCATCAAAAGAAGTGTGGCCAGCAGGTCAAGGGAGGCGATTCTGCTCTGCTCTGGTGAGACCCCACCTGCAGTACTGTGTCCAGCTCTGGAGCCCTCAGCATAAGAAAGACACGGTCCTGTTGGAGCAGGTCCAGAAGAGGGCCACAAAAATGATCAGGGGAGTGGAACACCTCTCCTGTGAAGAAAGGCTGAGAGAGTTGGGGTTGTTCAGCCTAGAGAAGAGAAGGCTTCAGGGAGACCTTACTGCAGCCTATCAGTACTTAAAGGGGGCTTATAAAAAAGATGGCAGCAAACTTTTTGCAGGGCCTGTTGTGACAGGACAAGGGGGAATGGCTTTAAACTAAAGGGGAGCAGATTCACACTAGATATAAGGAAGACATTTTTTACGCTGAGGGTGGTGAAACACTGGAACAGGTTGCCCAGAGAGGTGGTGGATGCCCCATCCCTGGAAACATTCCAGGTCAGGTCGGACAGGGCTCTGAGCAACATGATCTAGTTGAAGATGTCCCTGCCCACGGCAGGGGGGTTGGACTAGATGACCTTTAGACGTCCCTTCCAACCCAAACTATTCTATGATTCTATAAAACAGTGTGGTGTCTTTCCTTAAGACTGCTCTCTTCACCATTCTGAGGTGAGGTTTGAGACGTCCCAGCTTTCTTCCTCACCTTATTTGCAGAGCTTTCTTCCTCACCTTATTTGCAGAACCATCAGAGTTGTTTGTGAACACATGCCTGAGCCCCCCAGTTCATAACTTAGTCACACTGAAAGACCATGCTGTAAACCATGGCTGCTCAGGAGCGGTTCTGTGAGTCAGAGTTCCAAGCATCTGAAGCAAACGAGTCATATGTTCATCTGTTGCCTCTTCTGTGAGGAAGGTGACCTCTGGCAGCAGTGTCTTATACTGCTTCAAACAGATTTGGTAGAGTTCACTAATAATCTCTCCTATGGCCAGAATTTGCCAGTTTACCTGCTGGGTATGGCTCAACTCCTTTGAGTTCTTGTTGAAGCTCAGGTGAGCTGACATCGGTGTGAATGCTAGCTGAGATGCTCCACACACCTTTGGATCCTGGGTGCTCCCTAGCACTGTCATGTCTATGCTAAAGAAAGGTCATGGCTGGGTAATAGATAGCAGGTAGCCTCAACTAATATTGCGTGGAGAAAGAGTACGAGAGGGGTCTACCATGATCCTGGCCAGCCTGGTTCATGTTCAGACTGCCTTCTGTGGATTTAGGTGACCACTATAAAGTGATACCAAGTTCAAGGAAGTGCTGAGCAACATATGTGATATAAGGGTTTAGCAGCCCTGGACAGCAGCTAAACTAAATCACCATAGCAGGCAGTGAGAATATGGCCCAATATCCTCCAATACATGAGACTGACACAAAGCATCATAGTGGAGTGCAATGGGTTAATAATCTGTGCATTTATAATGTTCATCTTGCCATAATGAGTCAGACCAGCTGTCCTCGGGGCAGCCATTGTACAGTGGTAGCTGTTGCCTGAAGGAATAAAACATTTTTACAAATGACAGCTACAGAATAATTTTTCCTTTCTAACACTTGCTCTGGTAGCTCATCTTTGAAGCAGGAGAGTCCACAGACCTTCCATCAGCGTTTGCTTCTTTGATAAGCATTACTGTGGTGAATGTCCTAAAAGAGCAGTATAACAGCATAAGAAATGCTCTCCTGAGTCAGACCAACACTCCATCAGCCCAGTATCAAAAGGAAAAGCTATTTTGGAGGAGTGCCCCAGCCCAATCACTTTCTGCAGTTCATTCTCCTCAGACTCCTGTAGTTCCACAGCTGTTGTGTTAAGAGTGATAGAGGATACGTTTGAGGATATTCCTCTTGGTATCTGCTTCTCGACCTGCTACCCATGAATTTGTGGAACCCCTTTTTGAACCTGTTGCCACAGTCTGACTCCAAACCCTCATGAACACAGGTTCCAGAGGTTCACAGCTCAACGAGTAAAGGAGTACGGATATGGCAGGGGTGACTATGGCCTGGGGATATCACACCACCTCAGTACTCCTATTTATGTCTCAAGTTCTGCCTCTGTCTTAAACAGGGGAGAGGGGGCATGCCGAACTACTACGTTTTGGCTAGCATCAGGCAACAGGTAGACAGCTGAAAACTTGAGAAGTGATCGTGTGTGTTGTTACTAGCATAACAATCAGCTGGTTTTGATTCATATCACTGTTCACTGCTTTATGACTTAGCTCCTGCCCCCAGTCTTATCTCAGTGCTGTGAATTCAAAAGCCTCCTTCCACATTATGGAAAAATATTTCATATTATCAGTTTGACATTTCCCGTCTTTCAATTTCATTGAATACTGTTTTGCAG
Source organism: Spheniscus humboldti (assembly GCA_027474245.1). NCBI lineage: Eukaryota > Metazoa > Chordata > Aves > Sphenisciformes > Spheniscidae > Spheniscus > Spheniscus humboldti. The sequence goes on from CM049890.1 coordinate 706,916, forward strand.
CAAGTGAAGGAAAACTTTGCACGAATTCAAGCCTGCATTTCGGAGCTCCGTTCGCTACCCAGAGAAGGCTGTTTCCCACAGGGGGGAAATGGAGTGGTACAAGCTGTGCAGGATGGATTGCAACAGTTCAAACAATACAGCAGACACGCAGCAGCAGGAGGCTCAGCAAATAGCTCTGTTGAGGTAAGAAAATGTTGGGAAGGTAGTGGGAGCCATCCACCAGACTTGCCACTTGTTAGCACGTTAAGATGATAGTCTGTGTGGTATCTAAGGTCCATGGGAGGGAGAGAGTAATTAAGAAAATAAGCCCTCCAAAAAAAATCCATGTGGCAATCTATGAATGCTTATGGAAACTAGACAGATTCAGGTTTGAGTTGCTTATGGAAACTGACTTTACAGTATAGCAAAATGAATTTAATTTCCAGGCATTTAAGATTGGATGTTTTTTCAGCTTTGTTTTGATTACTTTCACAGAAGAACTGTGTCAAAGGCAAAGACATTCACAGTACTTATGGATATGATTTTCCTTTTAGCCTACAGTTACATTCTGCAGTTATAGTGTCTGGAACTTTCACTGATAAATAGGATGTTTGTACAAAGATCCTCATTGTGCCTGAAAGCATGTCTACAATTCATTGAAAGTGAACTCATACAGACAAAAGAAATGCATTTCATCTTGAGAGTGGTTGGTATAGTTGCAAAGGACAGGAAAAGCCTACAGAATGGTCATTGTCTTGGCACAGTCCTCTTCAAATCAGTTTTCAGAGTAAAAAGAAAATATGGTCAGTATTTGGAATAACAAGAGGGTTTGTTTATAATTAGCATTTTTCTTTTCTCAGTGGCAGCTTGGGAGTTCCACAGGGCTCCTACTCTGCCAATTGTAATAGGGGTCCCTTACAATACATCGTTGGCAATGGCTACGTGAAATAACTGAAAAGTCTAAAAAAAGACCATTGTAAGCTCTGTACAACAGACAGCCCCTGAAACTCAGGAAGCATCATGTCTGTTCTTGGCATGCATCCCTACATCGGGTGAATGGAAAAACGGTAATCTCTGACACCTTTATGGCAGACACAGAAAGAATGGGGCGAGCCAATTACTTTGCCCATGCCCCAGACAATCTGGGGCGAACTGTGCCTGCTTGTAATCCTGATGCACTAGTAGTTTATCCCCATTCCTTGCACTTTACAAGGCCCTGAATAAGGTGCAGCTGCTAATGCATTAAGAGCACTCTTTCTCTCACTTCCCACTTCATGAATCATGCTTTATAAATGTTTATCTCTCATGTTCCACCTACACTCACATAGTTTAGGAAACTTCATAAAAGACAGCCTAAAAGCAAATTCTACAGCTAAATAACCATTCCTGCATCATGAACCATATTTCTGTTCATCCCAACTCTGTATCCCATGCCACAGCAGTTCCCAAACTTCCTTCTAAGGAGGAATGCCCTGGGAAGGGGGAGTAAAATGGTTTGAAACACCATATGCAAACATTTCCTTTCTGCTCAGGCTTTGTGAAGTTTTGGGACTGACTATTGATGATTTGCCTGGATAAAGTAGAAAGAACAGGAACTTTAGCTAAGTAAGTCTTGTTGGACAGGTTACTGACATGAGTTGGCATGGTAGGACAGCCTGGCGTTTGGGATTTCAGTACACATACATGCTGGTGTCTTGTTTCCCATGATTCTCAGTGGGAATGAACGTGCACACAGCAGGTCTGTCCAGTGCTTCCTGAGCCAATTGCATAGGTGTGTTGTGGCTGTTTAGCTTGAGCAGTGACTCTGACATGACCCTATGTACAGTGAACATGCCAGAAAATTTTTGGTATTCAGCAATCTAGCTGTCTCAGAGATCCAATATCCAGAAATCCTGTATGAGTATATCAAGTCCTCAAATCCCTCTGGGCAGATTCCAGTAGAAAAGGGGACATATCTAGGGAAAATTATATGTACAGCAGTCCTGGGACAGGATCTAATAGATTTTGGTGCACGCTAGTGGCTGTATTCACAGCGGAGTGTGTATAGTTGCATAAGTGGGAGGGAAGCTGCTAACAACACATGAGAACATATGTGCAAATGTAGAAAGGTTCACAAGAAGAAGTATTTTTTTTAAAGTAGTATCAACTGATGTGAAAGGACAGGCAGTTATCAAGAGTGGAAGGACTCAGAAGCGGTATTTTCTTCTGGACATGAGGAAACATCAGCTCCAAACTCTCTTTCATTTCACGCAGGCTCAGGGTCCACCTGGTTTTGGAGCTTTGTCAGTCCTAAAAAGGAATCCAGACTCCCATGAGTGAAATTTCCCTAGTCCTTCTACTTTATTTAGATCCTTAAACCCTTCCAGAGTCATGCTGTGATTAGGCAGACTCTCCCAGCTGTAATTCTCACTTCTGGTGTCTATCCAGGAAGCCTTTCTGCTGATTTACTGCTTCTCTGTGTTTTCTTAGGGCCTTGAGGTATTTTTCCTGACCATTTCAAATGTGATTTGTGCTTTAACATCAAAGCTGGGGGCTGGAACAAATGGAGTACACTTTTGAGACAAGACCTTTTTTGACACACAACAAAATCCAGGATGTCTTCTAGTATAGTTGAAGGAATGAGATAGCCACATTCAAAATTAAGTTATCCATGAATATAGGGAGTTTATACTCCACTAAGTGATCCTTATTCCTCTAGATTATGCAAATATATTATACTTTTCATTGCAAGGGGATGTAAAACACCTGCTGCAGTGATAGGCTGTGGCATTATATACTTATTTGAAAGTGTTGACCACCATTTTTACAGTCTACTTTCATTTTCTCATAGGAACAGTGTACATAGATGCAACGCTAATTCTCTTCTGACAATTTACCAACTTGTATTTGCTCTCGTATACTTGGATCAGCCTGGAAAATTGGGTGTCCTCCACTCTTCTGGAATTAATCTGACCACCTACCACTTTGTTGATAATTTTGATAGGTAACCAAATGTTTTTCTTCCTGGTACCAGAAAATAGTGAGTTCACATGGTTTGTTACACTATCCTTGGCCCTGCAGAGGTCCTGGATATGTATACTCAGTCCCATCTAAAGAAGACCCTAGAGGAGAGTCTTTATAAAAATGCTCAGTGCGGTCAGATGTAGAGCTGGCTGTCATGCCTAGCTGGAACAGCAGTCTGACCAACATTTGTATGATTAATTCCAGTATACCCAAACCAGAGAATGATGCAGTAGATTTTTGTATTAAAAAAAAAAAAAAAAATCAAACAAAACAACAGCAAAACCACAACACCCAAACAGCAAGCAAACAAAAACCCACTCTCAAACATGCATGGATTCTAACCTGAAAGATTTCTTAGGGAAGACAAGAACTCTATAACCCAGGAGATGTGGCCATTCTTCAGAAAATTCATGCAGCAAATTGTACTTAAATTGCTGCATAGAGGATCTCTGCCAGAAAATATCTCATACGGTATTAGACAACCCTTGCAGAGGGTCAGTTGAACAGGTAGGAGGGGCTCCTTTAGAAGCCTCTCACTGACAGCTGAACATACAATCCCCTTCCCTTCACCACATTCAAAATAATGTCCACACTGGAGACTTTGAATTTTCCTGCTTTCCATACAGCAGCAAATACCACAGACATCAGTCACACTTGCCAGCTCTAGTCTTCCCTCTGAGTTGCTCCATGCTAACTATATTTCATTCCCTGTTTCTGCTGCCTTACTTCCCTTTGAGCTGTTTGTGACAGGCATCAAATGTTTCTTCCAAGAATGCATGCCTTATAAAGCAAAGGGAAAGAAAAATTAAATTAAGAATAACTTTTTTGTGGCTTCATTAGTGGATACAATTTATAGTGATCCTATTTCCTTTGAAAGATAGCCAAAATAAAACTAGAGAGAGAATTCAAAGAACGTAGAGATCTGAAGTATTATAGTACACTTGATTTTAGCACAAGTACTGGAGAGGGTACTAGGGGCTTCCAAAAGGCAACAAATCATAGTTGCCTGTCTTGAGGAAACTTCAGCTCAAACTTTAGTTCTGTGGAGAATTTCAAGGACAAAGGACTTCTCTCCAAGCTAGCAGTCCTTCCCTTTCTGCATGCTGCATAAATGTAACCTGTGGATGAAATTCAGTCTTCTGCAAATCCTAACAAAAGGTGTTTCACAGACCTAAATGGGACCTAAGGGGTGGCCTTTATCTTTCACATAAGGGTGAATAAGCACCATCAGATCACTAAGGAGCCAGGAAGTGAGCAGAAGAGCACCTACAATTCTCAGATCTTTGTTGAAAAATAAAAGCCGGTGATCACAGAAAGGCAGAAGGATATTCCACCCTTACAAAAGGCCACGTTTCTAAAAAAGGCAGCTTTCTGCTTCAGATACTTTGGTGATTGAAATTTTGTTTTCATCACAAGCTTTTTTTTTTTTATGCAGAGTAAGTTGGATTTTTGTGTCTGTTTCCTCTTCTCAGAAGGCATTTGAATTTTTTTGCTCAGATACAGTGTCTTTTGAAGAAGGAAGAAAAAAGTACCTTCTTGGAAGTGAAGTCTGAATAACTTAAGCCAGTTAAAGTAGGCATTTACCCTATTAAATTCAACTGTATTAGGTAGACCAGGTGTGGTGACCAAGTACTTAACATCTCCCACAAGCATTTTGTATTTAGTCCACTGTGAAGAGAAGTAGCAATTCTTTTTCTGTGATACTTTAAAGCATTAAACACTGGCACGGGTTGCCCAGAGAGGTGGTAGATGCCCCATCCCTGGAAACATTCAAGGTCAGGTTGGACGGGGCTCTGAGCAACCTGATCTAGTTGAAGATGTCCCTGCTCATTGCAGGGGGGTTGGACTAGATGACCTTTAAAGGTCCCTTCCAACCCAAACTATTCTCTGATCAGAAAACATATTAGGAGAAGTATTTCTGCATTGAACTTTAAGGCATGGACAAGAGGAAAATAAGCCCTACTTTATCAAATTTTTAGAACTCTCTAGGTCCATCTGGTTTTCGATGGGATGAATGCCAGATTCTACCAATACAATTTCTTCCTTCTGTTTCAAAAGCTTCATGCCTTAGTTAAGTGCCCTCATAAATCAGTTGATTACAGTATTTTGCAGTTAAGATTTAACAAAAGACTTATCTGGAGTGTTTGTTATTCATCAAAATTTAATGCTTTCTATGTCATTTTGGTGCATCAATGCCCGATTGCCAAACTGACATCTCAGTGGCCCTGTTACTGAGATACAGGAACCCATGGTGCTAGCTGGAACAGCAGATTACAGGCATATAATTACAGTCAGTAAACAACTGAGGAGTAAATAATTGCGAACAAGTAAGATCACTATCTGTGAAATCCTGCAGCAGAAGGAAGATGCTTAGCAAAGGGAGCATGCACAGCTGGGCAGAAGGAGAAAAGGCAGCCAGCGAGGGGCCAGACCTGTCACTGAGATGCACTGGCTCGTCTCAGCAGAGAAAGTTACCGTTTCTGTTTGTAAAGCCTTCTCTTCTGAAAGAAGTGCTCTTTTTTGCTTTTGTTGTTACGCTTCTAAAATGACACAAGTTAAACCAAAAAGCTTTCCACATGCTTCCATCCATGTGGAAGAGACTATTCTGGAGCTGCGCACAGGGAACACACAGCTGCTGTACTGCCTGCAGCACCATCCCACTGCTGCCGCACCGCGGGCAAAGCCTGGAGGGCAGCAGCAGTGGAGCACGCTGCAGGCAGCCGGGCACATGCCTGCTGCGGCTCAGCAGGAAGAGGCAGGAAAGACAGGACAGGACTATAAACAGCAGTAGGATGAAGAAACATAGTATGTCGGAAGCTGTTGATGAAGTATACTTACATGTGAGCCTACCAGGGGAGGCTACCAGAGTGAGCCTACCAGGGGAGGTGCCTCGCTTGATCTACTATTTACAAACAGAGAAGGACTGGTGGGAGACGTGGTGGTCGGAGGCCGTCTTGGGCTTAGCGACCATGAAATGGTAGAATTTTCAGTTCTCGGTGAAATAAGGAGGGGGGCCCAGCAAAACTGCAACCATGGACTTCCGGAAGGTGGACTTTGGCCTGTTCAGGATGCTGGTTGAGAGAGTCCCTTGGGAGACGGTCCTGAAGGGCAAAGGGGTCCAGGAAGGCTGGATGATCTTCAAGAAGGAAGTCTTAAAGGCGCAGGAGCAGGCTGTCCCTGTATGCCGTAAAAAGAACGGGTGGGGAAGGCGACCAGCCTGGCTGAACGGGGAGCTTTTGCAGGGACTCAGGAAAAAAAGGAGAGTTTACCACTTGTGGAAGAAGGGGCAGGCGACCCAAGGAGAGTACAGGGATCTCGTTAGGTCATGCAGAGAGGAAATGAGAAAGGCAAAAGCCCAGCTGGAACGCAATCTGGCCGCTGTCGTTAAGGACAACAAAAAAAGTTTTTACAAATATATTAATGACAAGAAGAGAGCCAAGGAGAATCTCCATCCTTTATTGGAGGCAGGGTGGAACGTTGTCACCAAGGATGAGGAAAAGGCTGAGGTACTCAATGCCTTCTTTGCCTCAGTCTTTAACAGCCAGACTGGTTATCCTCAGGGTACTCGGCCTCCCGAGCTGGAAGACAGGGGCGAGCAGGATGAACCCCCCATAATCCAAGAGGAAGCAGTTAACGATCTGCTATGCCACCTGGATGCTCACAAGTCTATGGGGCCGGATGGGATCCACCCGAGAGTGCTGAGGGAGCTGGCGGAGGAGCTTGCCAAGCCACTCTCCATCATTTATCAGCAGACCTGGTTAACAGGGGAGGTCCCGGACGACTGGAGGCTTGCCAATGTGACGCCAATCTACAAGAAGGGCCGGAAGGAGGATCCAGGGAACTACAGGCCTGTCAGCCTGACCTCGGCGCCGGGGAATATTATGGAGCAGTTCATCTTGAGGGCGCTCACAAGGCATGAGCGGGACAACCAGGGCATCAGACCCAGCCAGCATGGGTTCACAAGAGGCAGGTCCTGCTTGACCAACCTGATCTCCTTCTATCACCAGGTGACCCGCCTAGTGGATGAGGGAAAGGCAGTGGATGTGGTCTACCTGGACTTCAGTAAGGCCTTTGACACCGTCTCCCACAGCATTCTCCTAGAGAAGCTGGCGGCTCATGGCTTAGACAGGTGTACTCTGCGCTGGGTCAAAAACTGGCTAGACGGCCGGGCCCAGAGAGTTGTGGTGAATGGAGTTCAATCCAGTTGGCGGCCGGTCACGAGCGGTGTTCCACAGGGCTCAGTTTTGGGGCTGGTCTTGTTCAATATCTTTATCGATGATCTGGACGAGGGGATCGAGTGCACCCTCAGTCAGTTTGCAGACGACACCAAGTTGGGCGGGAGCGTTGATCTGCTCGAGGGTAGGAAGGCTCTGCAGAGGGACCTGGACAGGCTGGATCGATGGGCCGAGGCCAACTGTATGAGGTTCAACAAGGCCAAGTCCCGGGTGCTGCACTTTGGCCACAACAACCCCATGCAGCGCTACAGGCTGGGGGAAGAGTGGCTGGAAAGCTGCCTGTCGGAAAAGGACCTGGGGGTGCTGGTCGACAGCCAGCTGAACATGAGCCGGCAGTGTGCCCAGGCGGCCAAGAAGGCCAATGGCATCCTGGCCTGGATCAGAAATGGTGTGGCCAGCAGGAGTAGGGAAGTGATCGTGCCCCTGTACTCGGCCCTGGTGAGGCCGCACCTCGAACACTGTGTTCAGTTTTGGGCCCCTCACTACAAGAAGGACGTCGAGGTGCTGGAGCGTGTCCAGAGAAGGGCAACGAGGCTGGTGAGGGGTCTGGAGAACAAGTCTTATGAAGAGCGGTTGAGGGAACTGGGGTTGTTTAGCCTGGAGAAAAGGAGGCTGAGGGGAGACCTCATCGCTCTCTACAACTCCCTGAAAGGAGGTTGTAGCCAGGTGGGTGTCGGTCTCTTCTCCCAAGTAACAAGCTTGGGAAATGGCCTCAAGTTGCGCCAGGGGAGGTTTAGATTGGATGCGAGGAAAAATTTCTTTACAGAGAGAGTGGTTAAACATTGGAACAGGCTGCCCAGGTGTCGTGGTTTAACCTCAGTCGGCAACTGAGCACCACGCAGCCGCTCGCTCACTTCCCCCCCAGTAGTATGGGGAAGAGAATTGGAAGGGCAAAAGTGAGAAAACTCGTGGGTTGAGACAACAACAGTTTAATAGGGAAAGCAAAAGCCGCACACGCAAGCAAAGCAAAACAAAGGTATTAATTCACTCCTTCCCACGGGCAGGCAGGTGTTCAGCCAGCTCCAGGAAAGCAGGGCTCCCTCACGCGTAACGGTTACTTGGGAAGACAAACGCCACCGCTCCAAACATCGCCCCCTTCCTTCTTCTTCCCCCAGCTTTATATACTGAGCATGACGTCGCATGGTATGGAATATCCCGTTGGCCAGTTTGGGTCAGCTGTCCTGGCTGTGCCCCCTCCCAGCTTCTTGTGCCCCTCCAGCCTAGCTCAGTCGGTAGAAGCTGGAAAGTCCTTGACTAGTATAAACACTGCCTAGCAACAACTAAAACATCGGTGTGTTATCAACATTGTTCCTGCCCTAAATCCAAAACACAGCACTACACCAGCTACTAGGAAGGAAACCAACTCTATCCCTGCCGAAACCAGGACAGTATCCACCCCTTATTCCATACCATCTACGTCATGCTCAAGTCCCATATTTTCCAGTACAAACTTATTAACCACCCTTATGGAATGTCTGTAAAATGTCCAGAAATGTCCATGAAATATCCATTGAGTTCATTTAGTCCGTGGCTTTGAGCTTCATCTGTGATGGTGGTCACTCAGGCCAGGAGAGGTGGTGTGTTGCATGGAGTTACTGGACACCAAAAACAGCTCAGGTCGGGTCACTGCTGCGCTTGCACTGCTTCCTGTAAGGCTTGTCCTCCACTGGTTCGGGTGGTTCCTGCTAGAGTAATTTCTATAACATTAGTATGGCATATATTATTATTAGTATATCTGTGTAGTATTAGTATAACTATTATGACCATAATTAGTACTTAACATCACATAATTCAGATCATTGGCTATTCTCACCCAAAATCAAATCCCCTTGAGGTACACATCGGACTTCCCCATCCTTCCGCATTATCCACCAAGTGCACCCAGGTCCTTGAGCAAAAGCAATCCCACGAATGGGTTTGCCTTTGCCCGAGGCAGGAATAACCCAAACTGTTTTCCCCAACATATTCTTTATGCGCACTACAGGGACTTTATTCCCATCTACAGTATGTAGAAGGTCTGACTGGGCAGGGCCAGCTCGATTGGCAGATCCCCGAGTGTTGACTAACCAGGTGGCCTTTGCTAAATGCGTATCCCAATGTTTGAATGTCCCACCACCCATTGCTCTCAGCGTGGTCTTTAGCAGTCCATTGTATCGTTCGATTTTCCCGGAGGCTGGTGCATGATAGGGGATGTGATATACCCGCTCAATGCCGTGCTCCTTGGCCCAGGTGTCTATGAGGTTGTTTCGGAAATGAGTCCCATTGTCTGACTCAATTCTTTCTGGGGTGCCGTGTCGCCACAGGACTTGCTTTTCAAGGCCCAGGATAGTGTTCCGGGCAGTGGCATGGGGCACGGGATGTGTTTCCAGCCATCCGGTGGTTGCCTCCACCATTGTAAGCACGTGGCGCTTGCCTTGGTGGGTTTGTGGGAGTGTGATATAATCGATCTGCCAGGCCTCCCCATATTTATATTTCAGCCATCGTCCTCCATACCAAAGAGGCTTTAACCGCTTGGCTTGCTTGATTGCAGCGCATTCATGGATAACCTGTGCAATAGCGTCCATGGTCAAGTCCACCCCTCGATCACGAGCCCATCTGTATGTTGCATCTCTTCCTTGGTGGCCTGAGGTGTCATGGGCCCACCAAGCTATAAATAGTTCACCCTTATGTTGCCAGTCCAAATCCACCTGAGCCACTTCAATCTTAGCAGCCTGATCCACCTGCTGGTTGTTCTGATGTTCTTCAGTGGCCCGACTCTTGGGTACGTGGGCATCTACGTGACGGACTTTTACAACCAGGTTCTCCACCCGGGCAGCAATATCTTGCCACAGTGCGGCAGCCCAGATGGGTTTGCCTCTGCGCTGCCAGTTGCTCTGCTTCCATTGCTGCAACCAGCCCCACAGGGCATTTGCCACCATCCATGAGTCAGTATAGAGAGAGAGCACTGGCCACTTTTCTCGGTCAGCAATGTCTAAAGCCAGCTGGATGGCCTTTACTTCTGCAAATTGGCTCGATTCACCTTCTCCTTCAGCAGTTTCTACAACTTGTCGCATAGGACTCCATACGGCAGCTTTCCACCTCCGATGCTTTCCCACAATACGACAGGACCCATCAGTGAACAGAGCATATTGCTTCTCATTTTCTGATAGTTTATTATACATTGGGGCCTCCTCAGCACGCGTCACCTCCTCCTCTGGAGATATTCCAAAATCTTTGCCCTCTGGCCAATCCATGATCACTTCCAGGATTCCTGGGCGACTGGGGTTTCCTATTCGAGCCCGTTGTGTGATTAGTGCAACCCACTTACTCCACGTAGCATCAGTTGCATGATGTGTACAGGGGACCCTCCCTCTGAACATCCAGCCCAGCACCGGCAGTCGGGGTGCCAGGAGGAGCTGTGCTTCAGTGCCAATTACTTCCGAAGCAGCTCGAACCCCTTCATATGCTGCTAATATCTCTTTTTCCGTTGGAGTATAGCGGGCCTCGGATCCTCTGTATCCCCGACTCCAAAACCCTAGGGGTCGACCTCGAGTCTCCCCACGTGCTTTCTGCCAGAGGCTCCAGGTAGGGCCGTTCTCCCCAGCTGCGGTGTAGAGCACATTTTTGACATCTTGTCCTGCCCGGACTGGCCCCAGGGCTACTGCATGAACTATCTCCTCTTTAATTTGTTCAAAAGCTTGTCGTTGCTCAGGGCCCCATTTGAAATCGTTCTTCTTCCGGGTCACTTGATAGAGAGGGTTTACAATCAGACTGTAATTTGGAATATGCATTCTCCAAAAACCCACGACGCCTAAGAAAGCTTGTGTTTCCTTTTTGCTAGTTGGTGGAGACATGGCTGTTATTTTGTTGATCACATCCATTGGGATCTGACGACGTCCATCTTGCCATTTTATTCCTAAAAATTGGATCTCTTGTGCAGGCCCCTTGACCTTACTTTGTTTTATGGCAAAACCGGCCTGCAGGAGGATTTGGACTATTTCCTTCCCTTTTTCAAAAACTTCTTCTGCTGTGTTGCCCCACACAATGATATCATCAATGTATTGCAGGTGTTCTGGAGCTCCACCCTGTTCCAGTGCAGTCTGGATCAGTCCATGGCAAATGGTGGGGCTGTGTTTCCACCCCTGGGGCAGCCGGTTCCAGGTGTACTGGACGCCCCTCCAAGTGAAAGCAAACTGTGGCCTGCACTCTGCTGCCAAAGGGATTGAGAAAAACGCATTAGCAATATCAATTGTGGCATACCACTTGGCTGCCTTTGATTCCAATTCATATTGAAGTTCTAGCATGTCTGGCACAGCAGCACTCAGCGGTGGCGTGACTTCATTTAGTCCACGATAGTCTACTGTTAGTCTCCACTCTCCATTAGACTTCCGCACTGGCCATATGGGACTGTTAAAGGGTGAGCGAGTCTTGCTGATCACTCCTTGGCTCTCCAGTCGACGAATTAGCTCATGAATGGGAATCAGGGAGTCTCGGTTGGTGCGATATTGCCGCCGGTGCACCGTGGTGGTAGCGATTGGCACTTGTTGATCTTCGACCTTCAGCAGCCCCACAACAGAGGGGTCCTCCGAGAGACCAGGCAAGGTGGACAGCTGTTTAATTTCCTCCATCTCCAAGGCAGCTATACCAAAAGCCCACCGGTACCCTTTTGGGTCCTTGAAATACCCTCTCCTGAGGTAGTCTATGCCAAGGATGCACGGAGCATCTGGGCCAGTCACAATGGGGTGCTTTTGCCACCCATTCCCAGTTAGACTTACTTCGGCTTCCAATACAGTTAGCTGTTGGGATCCCCCTGTCACCCCAGAAATACAGATGGATTCTGCCCCTGTATAGCTTGATGGCATTAGTGTACATTGTGCACCGGTGTCCACTAGAGCCTTATACTCCTGTGGGTCTGATGTGCCAGGCCACCGAATCCACACAGTCCAGTAAACTCGGTTGTCCCTTTCCTCCCCCTGGCTGGAGGCAGGGCCTCTCTAATCCTCATCGCAGTAGTCATTTCTCATTTCTTGTACATATGAATCAGAAGTTTCTTCATTAAGATCAGGAGTAAGATCAGCCCTTCTACTCTGTCTGGGGAACTGCCCGCTGGAAACTGGAGCAGCAATTTTCCTGGAAGAACCTCTTTCTGTCATTGTTTTTCCTTGCAATTCACGTACTCGTGCCCCTAAGGCTGCAGTAGGTTTTCCATCCCACTTTCTCATGTCCTCTCCGTGGTCACGCAGGTAAAACCATAGGGTGCCCCGTGGTGTGTACCCTTTATATCCTCTCTCTTGAGCAAAAGAACGCTGACTCCTAACCGCCGAGATACTGGTCCGTACAAGTGGGGGGTAGGACCTATCTTCTACAAGTTGCTGGACCTTCTGGGACAGTTTCTCCACAGCCGAGACGAGGGAGGAAGAGAGACTTTCCTCATATTGCCGGAGTTGACTAGCCAATTCATCCACTGTTTGTTCCTCTCCATCTTTCCAGGTCATCACTGCCAATGAATTGGCGTATGAAGCTGGTGAGCTCCTTATAAACTTCCGCCACATGGGTTGCGTGCACTTGACTTCATCTGGATCTTTGGGTAGTTGTTCATTGTTCAGGTCATCATAAATCACCTCCAGCACAGCTAATTCTCTCAGAAACTGGATACCCTTCTCCATGGTGGTCCACTTGCTTGGGCGACATACGACATCTTCCTTGAAGGGATACCTTTCCTTTACACTTGACAAGAGTCGTCTCCAAAGGCTGAGGATTCGTGTCCCTTTTCCAATCGCTTTGTCAATGCCCCCTTCCCTAGAAAGGGATCCCAGCTGCTTGGCTTCTTTACCCTCTAATTCCAGGCTACTGGCCCCATTATCCCAGCATTGGAGCAGCCAGGTGACAATATGCTCACCTGGACGACGGCTGAAATCTTTTCGTATATCTCGCAGCTCACTCAGGGATAGGGATCGGGTGGTCACTGCCTCGTTTATGAGTTCTTCCTCTTCTTCCTCCCCGATCAGCGGCCGGCTTTCCTCCTCCTGTTCTCGTGATGGCCCTTCCCTAGGGTCGTCTGCCTCGTACAGTTCTTCCTCTGGCTCCCTTTTAGAAGAAGCTTCTTCCTCCCTTACTAAACGAGCCGACTTCCGCTTCCAATATTTCTTCTTGTGTACAGGGGCGACTGATACCGGCACAGGCTGGTTCTTTGGTTCAGCCACAGGGCCTGTCGCCAGGGTCTGAGGGGCCGCAGTGCCTGTCGCTGGGGTCTGAGAGGCCGCAGTGCCTGTCGCCGGGGTCTGAGAGGCCGCAGAGCATGTTGCTGGTGTTGGAGTGGTTGCAGAGCATGTTTCTGGGGTCTGAGTGGCCGCAGTGCGTGTCATTTTACTATCAGATCCGGAGACCTTCTCTTCCCCTTGAGGGTTCTGAATGGTGTTGAACAGGGCCCGGTAGGCATGGGCCAGGCCCCAGCACGTTGCAATGATCTGCATCTCTCTGGAGTTGCCAGGGTGACAGCACACTTTTTTCCAAATATTCTACTAACTTTTCAGGATTCCACACTTGCTCAGGGGTGAAACTCCAAAACACTGGGGGTGCCCATTTGCCTAGGTACCTGCCCATCTTGTCCCACACACCCTGCCACTCATAACTGTTCAGCCCTGGGGCAGATCTCTGGATGATATTCTTAAATTGTTTACGAACTTTAGATAGAACCAAAACAATATTCGCAAGAAATAACAATAGAAGTATCCTAATCCCCCAAGGCTGTTCAAAATACTGAGGAGTTACTGCAATGAAGGAGGAAACACCACAGAGGAAAGCAGTGACACCGCCATTCTGCATTCCCTCCGTAAAAAAACTCTCAGAAAAATTACTGTAGTTGCTAATCGTCTCTACGAAATGGTATCCATGGTACAGCAGCGGCTTCATTGCGAAGCTTACATACCACACGAATGTCAAGGTCAATGTTCTAAAAACAAACCTCACAAGAGAGACATCACTAATCATCGCAGACCACAGCAAACTGCAAAACCCAAGAGCAATCTTTAACATGTACAGCAGCAGAAAGAGCACGATGCAGACCATACAAATCAACATAGAAAACAGAGAGACTAGCATTGTGATCCACAACCGCTAGCAGATATAAGTTCCTTAACACACTTCGGTTAGTCTGTTATTATCTCAACCCCTTCGAGCCCCACGTTGGGCGCCAAAAAGGACTGTCGTGGTTTAACCTCAGTCGGCAACTGAGCACCACGCAGCCGCTCGCTCACTTCCCCCCCAGTAGTATGGGGAAGAGACTTGGAAGGGCAAAAGTGAGAAAACTCGTGGGTTGAGACAACAACAGTTTAATAGGGAAAGCAAAAGCCGCACACGCAAGCAAAGCAAAACAAGGAATTCATTCACTACTTCCCATGGGCAGGCAGGTGTTCAGCCAGCTCCAGGAAAGCAGGGCTCCCTCACGCGTAACGGTTACTTGGGAAGACAAACGCCACCGCTCCAAACGTCCCCCCCTTCCTTCTTCTTCCCCCAGCTTTATATACTGAGCATGACGTCGCATGGTATGGAATATCCCGTTGGCCAGTTTGGGTCAGCTGTCCTGGCTGTGCCCCCTCCCAGCTTCTAGTGCCCCTCCAGCCTAGCTCAGTCGGTAGAAGCTGGAAAGTCCTTGACTAGTGTAAACACTGCCTAGCAACAACTAAAACATCGGTGTGTTATCAACATTGTTCCTGCCCTAAATCCAAAACACAGCACTACACCAGCTACTAGGAAGGAAACCAACTCTATCCCTGCCGAAACCAGGACACCAGGGAAGTGGTTGAGTCACCATCCCTGGAGGTATTTAAAAGACGTGTTGATGAGGCGCTTAGGGATATGGTTTAGTGGGCATGGGGGTGTTGGGTTGACGGTTGGACTCGATGATCTTAGAGGTCTTTTCCAACCTTAATGATTCTATGATTCTATGTGAGCTAGCAGAAACATAAGCACTTAAGGAGGCATTACGGTTATAGTAGAAGTACAGTTTCTTTAGCATGAGACCATGATGGCCGGTATTTATAGTATATGAGTGCCACTGGCAATTTGCTTGTGCAAATCAGATGTAGTCTTTAGGCAAATGTGCATTTTCCTAACAGTTAAACTGCAAAGAGGCAAGAATATTCCTAGCTGACTAGTAAGCATAGGAGGCAGACTTTGTTACAACCTGCAATCATTTAAAACCCAAATATTTGTTAAAAGTATTGAAAATTATTACTCTTTTGAGATCCTGACTTCAGAGGGGAAAAACCCACCAGCATCAGCAAAGCTGTCTCAGCAGCAGCTACAGGACAGGAAATGTGGCCAATCTGCAACAAGATGAAAAGCATTTTTCAAATCACCAGTAGCCCATTTTTTGTCAGATTAGAAAGTATAATGGTGTGGGGATTGACGGCACGGACTCTGGCAGGCTTCAACCAAAGACCAAGGACCTTTATTGCTCTTTATCGGCGATCTTTTATAGCAAACAGAAGTGTTTCATGCGCCATCTACAGCTCGCCGATTGGTTACGGCCTTGTGTTCACACGCATCTATGCTCTAGCAGATTGGCCTGTTCTTCCTGATCACGCGACATGCCTTCCTGACCTTTATCTTGCTTACTCCTTTTCAGCAGTTCATTACTTCTTCCTTTGTCTTCTGCTTATGTGCCTTCTCAGGCCTCAACGGCACAAGGCTCGGTCATTGTCGTCGAGCTGCCTATCCCCACATAATGGCATTATGGGATTATATCTAGAAACTGTGGTAATATGAAGGGAAGTCACAGTAGCTACCTAAGTTTTTGCATGTGGTAAAACATTTCTCCTGGTCTCTGACCAGCATGTGCTAGTGTGACTCAGGTTGTGAAAAGGGTAAATTGGAGGTGATAGGCTACAGATGTAATGCAGCCATGGTTTTGATAAAACTCTGTCTATAGCTCTGCAAAAGATGATTATATCTTTTAGACAGTTCAGCTACCCCCAGCTCAAGAACAGTCCCTGTTAGCCATTTTCATTAGTTCCTAAAAGGAATCCATAATAATTTCTTCATTCCCAGAAGGCAAACAGAGGCAAACACTAGGGATAAGTTCAGTTGGAGAGGTATACTTTGTTAGGGAAATCGGCCTTGATCTGACATCAGCAAGGCTGCCACAGCTCCATGACCCAGGCCCAACCAGTTGTGAGGCTGAGCATGTATTCCCAGCAGGCAGATGCACACAGAGTACATGTATATAACACATACATACATGCATGATTGGTCACACAGATCACACACACTCAGAGCACTCACATGAACACAGACTGCACCAATGGCCTCCAGCCTGCTCCCCTCTCTGGCTGAGCAGGATGGAGATCCACCAGCAGGAATATAGATATGTATATACATACCTATCTCCATACATACAATGTGGATCCCTCCAGCAGCTGGGCTCAGACACTCAGTCTGCCCAGTAGCTGCTCCGGGATCCCAGTCTCCCCAGTTGCTGGCATCTGGACATACAAGTCCCCAAGGCTGCAGCCCCACTCCAGGTGCTGGTACAGATCATCATGCGTGTACACACACACAAACACAGAACTGGCCAGGACTCCCCTCATCCCTCCGACAGCCAGCTCCTCCCGTGGTCTCGCCCTTAGAGACCCCCTTGCTCCCAGGCCGTTTCACTTATTCACCGGCTGGTCCATTTTGATCTTTGCTAACAATCACATGCTCACTCGCACTTGCTCCAGCCGCTGCACCACAGACATACGTGCCTCCAACCCGTGGTGTGGCTCCAGCTGCTGCACTGAGACACCCCCCCGCCCCCACACGTGCACACAGAAGAGGGCCGTCACCCAGGACAGAGCTGGGAAAGAATTTAAGAAGAAGATGGGACAGACTGTGGTGACCACAGCAGGGCCTGGCCAGGCGAGCATACTGACCAGCCAACTGTTTACACGGGACCAGCTCTTTTTATCCCCTTACCCCTCTATCTTCCCACACTTGTTCCTTCCCAAATCACCTAGCTCCATCCCTTTGCCCACTTTTGGTTCTTCCCCTAAACATCCTGTAATAAGCCTTGTGCAATCCCAAACTGCTCTTACCCTGCATCCCATAACGTGTCCCACACCCCTAGGCAGCAGCCCCCCTCTCAGTCAGAAAGGTGCTTGGGGGTTTGACTCATCCTCATGGGTTTCACACCTGGACAAGGGCTCTCCAGCGACAGCCCAGGCAGCAGCCCCCAGAGGGTGTCCCTTCCTCCAAGCCCCTAATTTGGTTTCCTGGTTGGACACCGTGCCCCTGTGCTCCTTTAGGCTTGGGGAAATGGGCCTTTAGTGGGCTAAGGGCAGTAGCCAGGACAGGGCATTATTTGGGCTCTTCTGCCTGTCACTGTGTCTCTGTTCTCCTTCATGGGTGTGCAGATGAGCTTCCATCACATAACCTAGAGGTTTTCATTAAATTAAGGTGTACTAGTGTAGGAAATGCTCTATCTATAGCTGTATTAAAAAAAAAAAAAAAAGTAGATGGTTCTGCTCCCCCCAACTCAAGAACAGTTCCTGTTATCTACTTTTGTCAGTTCATAAAGGAGATCATAATCACTACTTGATTCCCAGTATCTCATAGATAAACACTAAGGATAGATCTGAATGGAGAAGGTATACTCCCTGCCCCCTGCACTCCCCCCCCCCAAAAAAAAAAATCCCTAACCTTTGAACTGTCACTTCTGTTGGCATTGTTTAATATCTTTGTAGTAGAACTCATTTGTGAAGGTCTACTGTTAAGTTTCCCCAAATGCTCCCTACAGGACATTTGTTAGCAGCCTTACCTAGAATACACCTTATCCTTTATTTCGAGTTATTAAATAGTCCTTTGGAGCAACGAGCAGATGTGCTGAGAATACTCAGTACTTCACCATCACTAAATATCGGGCAAGGTCGGAACTCAAAACTTTGTCACCTAACTACTGTTTTGGGGTAGAAGCTGGTGTCAAACATGCCTGACGTTTCTAGAAACTATTGCTGATTGTCAATGATGAAGAAACTCTTTGCAGTCACTTACTTAGTATTACATCAAAACCAACCGGGAGGTGGGAATCACACCTACTTGTTGCTCTCTTAAGAAACATCTTCAGGATAGACTATATACTTCTTAAAAAAAAAAAACAAAACCCACACCATTCAGCCTTCAAGTGAGAAGGCCAAATTTAGTCTACTCGAACCGTAATTGATGCAGTAACGGGAAGTGGCGCTGTCCCTCAGAAAGTCTCAGGCAGAGTCCCTCCTATACACACACAGATTCACTGACCATAAGTGCAAAGCATAGAATACAAGACAGTTGTGGATTATTCCATCTTCTTCCAGCAGTGGCACAAAACCTGCTGGTGTTCCTACAGTGAACCTCTCAATCCATTTCATATTGGCTTAAATATAAGCCAAAGCTCACAAAAATGCTTTTAAATCTGCTTTTGAATAGATGAGATATTTTAGCAAGTTTTCTCTTCTCTCTACATAGTGGGACCTGTGCTATTCAAACAGACCAGGCATCATCGCCTATCAAGAGAGGGTTAGGGTAGAGGCAGCTCTCGCACACTCTGATTTGTGTTTCAGATCACAATTTTGACTAGCCAGTCTGGCAAAGAAATGGTAAAGCAGCTGGAAAAGAAGTTAAAAGATGTAGACCTTGTGTGTCTGCGAAGAATACAAGCCATTGAGGTTTTGAAGAGAGACTTTCTAGAGCCTGAGGATGTGGAACAGTGCATGCCAGCAGAAGAGCCCAGCAGCAACGGTGAGTATAAGACAGACAGGGTACTCAGGGAAGTTACAGCTTTGGACAGCAGGACAACCACTAGTTCTTGCTTTGGTCCAATATATGCCACTCTCCTTTGTGCCATTTAGTGTCACTCATGTAAGTGGGAACTACTGTGCCTGGAGGAACAGCAAAAAGTTTGTACCACAGCACTTCTCCAGGGCTTTATCACATTTGGGTAAAATTAGCATATAGACTTCCTGCATTACTGCATCTCTTGGTATTACCTAAAATTGACTTCATGTGCAATACAGCTTTATTGAGGGATTAAAGAGAAAAATGCATAGAGTTTATGGAAGTAATACACTCTCAGACACACATATACTGCTGAACATCACCCTGGGCAATTGACTGGCTGATCAAAAGGTCTTTGGTGCAGGCAGAGGCAACCAGAATCCTTGAAGCAGGTAGTCAGGGAAGAGAGAAGCAGGTAGACAGGCAGAAGAAGCAGGTAGGCCATTTACAGTTTCAGTGACCCTACAGAGATAACACCCTCCTCCCCCTCACCAACTCAAGATCTTGTCCTTTTACAAGATGTTTGGTTTCTAGACAATTCTTAGCCTTTAGTCCTTTCCCCCAGGCTACATATTGCACAATGCTGGGAAGAGTTACTTTCCCAGACCAAGTCAGGTACACTTACCCTGTTGATTAGCTGTTTTTTGTCACTGATACTGTTCTTGCTTAGCTGCTACTTCTTTTCTCTATGCTTAGGGCAGGTTTTTTGTGAGCTCTTAAGGCTGTATTTCTTCAGTAACCAGTAGCTGCACATCAATGAGCTCTTTGTAGCCCTGCAGCCTTCACTTTCCAATCCAGGTCTCCATTTCAAAGGCCTTTACTGCTGACACTTAAACCCCCCATCAACAAGACACACCTGGTACCAAGCTCTGGTTCACACAGCAAGTTCTAACAACGAGTTGATAACAAGCTTAAAAACCTGAGTCTTGATGCCTTGCAAAGTTAGTGTAAGACCTGTTACTAGCAATGACAGTATTGTTTTTACTGAGTGATAGGCAATGTTGAATGTTGTTGCCTTACCTGTCTCTAGCTGTTCTTTTCTGGCTGCAGTAGCAAATTTCTAGTCATTTGGTAGAGTAGGGGCTAGGAACGTTTAGGTGGATCGCAGATTCCCTTTTGCCCCATCCCTCACACACCTGGCCTCATGCTTCATCAGTGAAAGAGCAAGTACACCCCAGACCTTGAATGTTATTTTTCCTGGCCATATCTCTGAAGAACTCCTCCCTTAATCTGACAGTTTTCAGCAGTGAGAATGTAAGCTATAGTAATGAGAAATTCAGAAACAGAAATTCCTGTTAGCTCCTGTTTTGAGCCTTTTTGTTTCAAAGCAAAAGGTGCTGAGCAGACTCTAAATAAACCAGCCAGATGGTCATCAAAAGTCCAATACCACAGCGGTTCAGTGGTAGAAGCCTGTACATTGCAATGCTGCTATAACTGCAACTTTCATTTCTGTATTTTATTTTACCTAACTTTCAAATCTGCTCAGTTATTTCAGTTCTTTCTCGAGGCTGATAAAATGACTGCTAAATAGCAGGAGTTTACACTGGTTTTCCCCCATCTGCAGCGCAGCACAGCACTGACTAGGTGCATCTTGCTACAGGTGATGACTGCTCTCCCTGCTGCCTCTGCATCCCACTAATCTGGTGGCAGACCAAATCAAACAGAGTTATATAATCAAGCACTTAGAGGAATATCAACCCTCTTATTACCCTTTAAAAGCTTCCTGCCCTGAAGGGGTAGTCTCCCTCAATGAGTCATAGCTGGTTATTCTGGATTCTGCCTGTTTGAAAACAGAGGCTTGAGGGAGAGTGCTCATCTCTGCAGGTAAAACCGTTCTGCTGGAGAAAGGGAGCACCTTCTCTTTCTGACCAGCATCGTTACCACTAGCACTGGGAACAGTGAGTCCTAAGGAAGAGGATCAAGGTTCTGTCACTCTGATGTGACTTTAGAATTAATTTAATATGCCAAAACTGTGCCAAAACTGCACCAAACCCGCGAGTTACAAAACTGTGGAAGGAACTGTTGCCTACAGCTCCGAGGCTGAGGTATTCTTTAAAAGCACCGATCTTGTCCATAAGGGAAGAGGGCAGTATTTTTGGTGGCTGCAAATGCTGGCTCCTCAAGTGAGGAGGATTATTGTCAGGACTTTGCATCGAGCTGGTGCTGCACAGAACCTTGTGGGGAAGCCTTGGAAAACTAGACACCACAGAACAGGAGATGCTGTGTGCTTCTCGGTCACAAGACTGCTTTAAAGCATCCAAAACTTCACCATGTTGTTTTTAAAAGTGAACTTATGTAGCCCTTTCATCCAATAAATTGAATGAAAACATCAATGGGGACACAAAGGCCATTCAAATTTCAGATGATGAAATTCTAATTTTCTGAGTCTTCTACTTATGAGAAGACTCAGATGATGTATTTGCTCTCTAAGAGGAGCACTAGGGAACGGATAGTCCAAATAATTTGAAAAAGGAGCCCAACTGATTTATGAAGAGGATTTTTTTACCTGTTGGAGCTCCTTTTCTCTGTTTCTGAAAAAAAAATAAATTCATTATATTAGAAAAAGTTACAGTAAAGAACGTTGAAGTTGCAAGATCTAGCATGCAGGAAGTGCAAGAATTAGTGCTGGGTTCAACTGCAGCCCATCCCCCACTACAAAATAAACATTGTAATGCAGCACTTAATTATGAGGTTCATCTCACCGTGGATATTTCTTCCATTAGTTTGTTTAGTGGCTGTTTGAGCCTGCTTACATTTTTAATATCCAGAGCATTGCTGTGACATTGCATCCTGCATTTATATTTGTAGCACATCGAAAAATGATCTCTTTTTAAATCCTCTGCCTGCGAAATTCATTTTGTGCCCTCTCTTATCTCAGCTTATTGGAAGCAAATGACAATTTCCAATTTATTTTTTCTGTTATTGTTTTATATAGCTATACCACAGAGCTCAGACATCTTAAAATGTTGTGAATCTGATTAACCTGAAAAAAATTAACCTATTTGTAATGGCTTTAGTAAATTGCTCTCAAAATCTCTTCTGACCTGCTCTAGGGCTTTAATGTTAGATTGCTAGAGTTTGAGCTCTTTTCTTGGTTGACTCTATCGTCCTCTTTTTGACGTCTTAACAGTTAATGGCCTCCATGTGTACCAATGAGAGTGGAAATATTTTCTGACTGGGTTTCATGAAAAGTCTTTGTACCATTGTAGGCTTCTGTCTCTTTCTGCTATTCCAGCTGCTGGGCCTCATGTCTGCTTTGTAAGGATCGGTTAGCTAGCCAAACTTCCTCGAAGTTCTTTCATCTCACTGTCCCAAATTTTCAAAAGGGATGGTTTAAATCTGGTCCCCAAATCTGGAAGCTCTCCTGTCCAATGCACCTTTTGACCAGACCACACATTGATTTTTTTTATCCAACCATTCTGGGTATTACTTTCAAAACAGCCTTCCTGACAGGCAGGAGGGTAGGTAGGAGGCAGCTGTTACTGGTGTCTCTCCCTTCTCTCTTGTATGGATGTTTCTTGGGTATGAAGGGGCTGGGTGCCTCCGTATCTGACTTCTGACAATCACTTTAGTAATCCTTACATGTTCTTCCCTAAGCCCAACATTCTGCTTCTCCAGAACCTTCTGTTAAAACATACTTAAAATCAAGGTTTTGTTTCTCTCCTGACTTAATATCCATGACTCCTGATTTCAAGGAGAACAGGAATATGTTGTTTTCCTAGCTTCACCCATCTCTCATAAATACATCTACCATCTGTCTGTAACGATCAACCCGGACCTTGGTAGAATAGACCAGAATGGTCTGTTTGGTGTTTCACCTTTCTTTCCCAGTTAACTTGGATGCATTCATTTTTTTAACAGACTGTATGTCATATTTCCTCTGGGAGATAACTAACTCTCTTGGCCATTACACAACTGGAGTAAAGGATTTTTTGTTTTGTCTTTTAAATACTGACAGACTTCAAGAATATGACCTAATTTTGTTCCCTTCATAACATGGAGGTACAGTTTTATTAGATTTCTGAATCAAGCCCACAGTTTCTGGAGAATCAAGAACCTTTAGAAAGATATCTAGTTTTAAGGTAAAGAAATAAGGTGGAGAAGTCTGTTATAGACCAGCAACAGCCACCCATTAGGACAAATGCCAAGTCTGGAAGCAATGTGGACTGACTCTAACAATGAAGAGCTGTAGCTCTTGATTATTACTAGAATTTTTTTTTTTTTTTTCACTCAAGGACACAAGTTTTGTTACTGGCAGACTCCCTGAAAGGAAGTAACAGGTAAGTACTCAGGTATAACATTAGTGCAGTCAGGCGGTTCTTTTGCATGCAACAGTAATGCTGAGTTTTATTCTCTCCAAACCTCAAAAACAAGGTGATAATTTCTTTCGCTATGTGTGGTTACACTATTTAAGGTGACACGAAAGTGAAATTTTAAGCACAGTTTGCAAAAATGTTTACAGTATGAGTTAAGTAGTGGTGAACATCATATGTTTAATTTCAGTACATTTCTTTACTGGAAGAGTGGTTAAACATTGGAACAGGCTGCCCAGGGAAGTGGTTGAGTCACCATCCCTGGAAGTATTTAAAAGACATGTGGATGAGGCACGTAGGACATAGTTTAGTGGGCATGGTGGTGTTGGGTTGACGGTTGGACTCGATGATCTTAGAGGTCTTTTCCAACCTTAATGATTCTATGATTCTATGATATGTGTATTCAAACCAAAGTGTATTAATTTAGTGACCTTCAAAATGGCACAGACTAAATATATTAGGAAAAGGCGGAAAAAAAAAAAAAACTTACTGGAAATCCCATGCAGGATGTGGGATTTCCAAGAACAGCTGATGCTGAAACATGGAGTGATTGAATAGGAAACAAAGCTTTGCCTTTATGTGCACTTTATTACGTTTTAATAGCACAGCATACTTCTCTTAAATGACATTTTGAAAAGCATCACAAAAGCTTGTTTTCAAAATGGAAGAAGTATCATAACAGCTTATTACATGATCTGAAAACGTTTACTAAATCTGCTTCACTGAAGAAACCTGCAATAGCTAACAAAATTGTTTCAGCAAATATAGCAAGAGATGTTATATTGCTTGAGAACTACTAATCCGGTGTGATAGGGAGAAACAATTCCACGCTCTCTGATACTTATAACACAGTTGTTTTAAGACTTTGATAGCAAAACTGAGATTGTTGGACATATATACCTATATATAAAAGCCATACCACAGGAAAACAGTTAAATTAAGAATTAAGGAGATGGGAACTATGTTTATAAATCATGTTTATGTTTAGATCTTCTGTGATCTTCTAAACATAGAAGATCACTGGAATAAATGCAAGTGATTATTTTTTTCTTTTTTAGATAAAAGGATGTTTGGAAGCTCTGAGACTTGGTTAACAATTATGTCTTGGTATTCAGGGCATACTGGAATTAAAGAAGTTGCCAAAATTCCCAGGAACAACTAGAATTGTAACGTAGTGTACTCTATAAGCCATTGTTACTGAAAGAAACAGTCCTAAATCCCTCTCCTCCATTCCTCCATCAAAACTGTTCGATATCAGGAAACTGGTCTGGGCTCACACTACCCTGGGAAAAGAAAAACTGAGCCTGTTTTCACTTAACTTGCAAATCTGTGCTATAGGGTCTATCATCTCTTTTCGTCTTTAAAGAAATCCTGTAGATCTGCAGACCATTTATGTGAGTAACAAACCTATATTGAGATATAGCTATGGGAATTAAATATTTAGCTTTTCTCCCTCCTCCTGCCCCAATCCTCTAAGGAATTTTAGAAGTGAAATTTAAGGACATAAGACAAATTCTAATTAATGAACATGAGGAAAAACCAGGGTTTGGGGCATGTTTGTGCAGTTGTTCCCTGTCTCTATGAAGCAGTCATCTTTGGCAAATACCAGATACACAGAAACAGCCTTGTTAAACTAGGCTTGTTAAATATCTGATCAAGGCTGGAAGTTTCCATTTATGCAAGAAAAAATACCTATAGTGTGGAATATGCTGCTGAGTATCGTATTCAAGACAGACACTTGCACTGGGGAAGGCACAGATAGCAAGCTGGAGGTTTAGCCATTAGGGAGGTAGCAGCTGTGACACTTGGCTCAGGCTTTCAGTGACACATGTCACTTGATTATCTTGTCAGATAAAATGGACTTGTATTCCATGATTTCAAGACACTCTTATGGACAATTCAGTGAGAAGCTTGCATTTTCTTCTTAGACTCCTATGGAGTATATGGTATTACCCTGCTTCCTTCTTTTGGATCTTCTGTTGGATGGTAAGACCTTCATAGAATCATAGAATCATAGAATAGTTTGGGTTGGAAGGGACGTCTAAAGGTCATCTAGTCCAACCCCCCTGCCGTGGGCAGGGACATCTTCAACTAGATCAGGTTGCTCAGAGCCCCATTCAACCTCGCCTTGAACAGTTCCAGGGAGGGGTCATCCACAGCTGCTCTGGGCAACCTGTTCCAGTGTTTCACCACCCTCAGCGTAAAAAATGTCTTCCTTAGATCTAGTGTGAATCTGCTCCCCTTTAGTTTAAAGCCATTCCCCCTTGTCCTGTCGCCACAGATCCTGCAAAAAGTTTGCTGCCATCTTTTTTATAAGCCCCCTTTAAGTACTGATAGGCTGCAGTAAGGTCTCCCTGAAGCCTTCTCTTCTCTAGGCTGAACAACCCCAACTCTCTCAGCCTTTCTTCACAGGAGAGGTGTTCCACTCCCCTGATCATTTTTGTGGCCCTCTTCTGGACCTGCTCCAACAGGACCGTGTCTTTCTTATGCTGAGGGCTCCAGAGCTGGACACAGTACTGCAGGTGGGGTCTCACCAGAGCAGAGTAGAGGGGCAGAATCACCTCCCTCGACCTGCTGGCCACGCTTCTTTTGATGCAGCCCAGGATATGATTGGCCTTCTGGGCTGCGAGCGCACATTGCTGGCTCATGTCCAGCTTTTCATCCACCAGTACCCCCAAGTCCTTCTCGGCAGGGCTGCCCTCAATCCCTTCATCCCCCAGCCTGTATTGATACCGGGGGTTGCCCCAACCCAGGTGCAGGACCTTGCACTTGGCCTTGTTAAACCTCATGAGGTTCACACAGGCCCGCTTCTCGAGCTTCTTGAGCTTCAAGGCTCAGACCATCTCATTGCCTTGCCTATACTGCAGCTACTGCAGTGAAATCCTAATCCACTGCAAGGGTTCCTACTGGACCATTAATGAATGTTAATAACACAGATGTGTTATTTTACTGTCACATAGTACTAGACTACATATTGCTTCTTCTAAAGCCAAGAAGATGTGGAGATGCAAAATCTGCATCCTAAGAAAGCATGAAGAGCAGTCTCCAGAGAGAAGCAGGACGTTCCCTTCCACCAGAGTATCCTCCAGCATTGCTCCATGGGGGAGAAACTCATATTCCCATAAGCATCAGAGAAGACTGGGGTAAGGCATGGTAGCAGTCTTAAGATACATTTTTAAAAGCTGCTACAAAACTAAGGGAGTAATCAGTTTATTACACAGATTTGGGAAGAACTGAAAAAAAAAAGGAATGAAATGTCCTTGCAGCCAAGGACAGTCAGACCAGACATTAAGAAGGAAAGGCTTTCAGTAGCAAGGACAGTGTGAAGGACCTCCCGTTGTAAGTAGGAGTTGATTCTACTTTGCTGCAGAGGCACAACCTACATGATCTCAATGCCTTCCTCAAGGCTGGAAGGTGGAGACAATTAGAAAGTATGTCCTGCTGTGATGGCCATACTACAAAAAGTGCGTTTGCAAGTTGCAGACCATTTGACGAATTAGTCATTCTATTAGCCCTAGATTATTTGCCATGTAGAGGAAGATTAATGAATTTCTGTCTTTTTTTTTTTTTTAATGTAGGAGCAGATGCATAATGTCATTTTTGCAAACTATAAATACTAATGCATAAAGAAAAGATTTCTCATTGCAGATGGATGTAGCACTGTATTTTAGTCCCTAGCTGGCCCGGTAAACACATTGGGGAAAAAAAGGCTATTTCTGCTATGTGTTCATCTTCTCAGAATACCTGTTTCACATCCTAGCTGTATGGTGACCCTATTAATGCTACCAGTCTGTCTGTTCCTTCTGTGTTTACACATGGGTATATTACATCTTGTGCATTTTGCAAATTGTTCATAAAATTCTTTTTTTTTTTCACTTTTACCTATTTATTTATTTAATCTGCTAGACTTTATGCTAGCTTCTCATTTGGATGCACCTTTGAGTTATTATTTGGGGGTGTTTTGGGCTTTTTTGCAAGGGTTTAATCTTGTTTATGACCTCCCTAACTCTGCTGACCAGCCTACATTTCTTCATTCCTAAATGTTCTTGCTAGATCATATACATTTGCTCTGCGCCTCCAACACGGTAGCTTAAATAATTGCTATGTCCTTGCAAACATTTTTACTTTGTCCTTTTAATTTCTTTTTAACAAGTCTCTAAATTTTATGCATTTCACTTGTTTGAAATGAAATGTAACAGTGGTGGATAGTTTTGACTGTTGTTGTATCTGCAAGGATGTTCTACTGTGGGATTGCTGTGTTACCAAGCAGCACTTCAACAGTAATGTGTTGAAACATGTCCTGTGTGTTGGTCAGGTCCAGGTCAAGTTTTGCTTCTGTTCTTCTCAGGACTGTGACTAGCTGCTCCTTTAAACACACATTGAGGTTGTTTAGCAATTTAGTCATGGAGCCATATTGCAAAGTAACGTTCATCTTCTGTATGAGGAGTAATACTTTTCCATCACAACTACAAAATTCCCTGTTAGTATAGCATTTCAGTTTTGCGGTCTCTGAGTTCTCATAGCATCACGTATCCAGTGTCCCTTGCTTAGGGAAAAGGAGGAAATGGTTTAAAATTGTGAGAAGAGTCTCTGAGGCCAGTGCTAAGATGACCACAGCAGAGGATGGTTTGCATCAGTCACAACTAGTCCTCTGAAGACAGTAGTAGCCAATCCACCCACCCCATGTGATGAGAAGGTGAAGTTGGTGTGGCCTGTGGAGCAGCTCAGCTTCTAGCAATGTCCTTTTAAGAGGGCTGGCATCACAGTGCTGTGCTGTGATTTGCATGGTAATGGCTTATGAAGCACTTCTTATGTGAAAGCACTTGAGGGACTAAGGAGGTATAGCGTAGTGGAAAATGCAAAAGAATGTTCTGTTCTATGGTTGAAAATATTTGTGCTTTTTCACCTTTTTTTCTTGCAGACATTGCAATCCTGGGAATGGACATCGATGTGCAAACCATAGAGGACAATGTCATCAGCTTGGAGATGCTGTTTAAAACATGGCTGCATGACTATGGCACAGAGAGAGAACACCTCCAGCTCCTCCTTCCATCAGGAGGCTTCAGCCATGCCACTGCACCCAAGACCACCCTAAGTATTTAATTTTCTCTCCCCCTCTGCAGGGAGATCCTAAATCCCACAGCCTTAAAGATTAACCAGGGCTGTCCTATGGGCACATTCCCTCCCATTCAGAAACCCAAGTAAGGTCTCTGCATGACTTTGAAAGCTGTCTGGAATTACTGTTGTCTCAGGCTGAAGAGGGGACATTTGCTTAGAATACTTCTAGGTTGCTGCCATGTCCTGTGGCTGCTGATGCTGTAATTCATTTCCATTCTGCAGCAAAAATGTGCCTTTGAAGAGTGTGTGAATTTATAGCCACTTGGTCAAGGTAAAAGGGGCCTTACGTACTGAGAGCCAAGGACCTTCAGGCTCAGTTGTATAGCCCTAAAAATTGTGTTCCTTGTGTTTGATACTAAAAGTCTGTGCCAGAGCCACACTTAAATAAAGGCTGTCTTACAAAGGAACTTGGCTTGTATTTATGTCTATTGATTTAGCACTAAAATAGCTAATGTTCTAGCTGGAGCTGCCAACAGTTATAATAATGCATGGGAAAATTTATAGGGACTATGTAATTTTTTTTCCTTTACTAGCCTAAGTCCAAATCTCTAATCCATCCTTGGATGAGTACTGAAAACACCAACAGCTACAGCAGACATAGGTGTTTCCTGTCAATTGTTGTTAACTGTATTGTCACCATTGCACTGCCATGGGAATCTGCACATGCAGTTCCGGCAATCCCCTTTCCATGCCTCTCCAATATGGTACTATATGCCATTCCAATATGGTACTCATGTGCAGCTTCCCATTGCCATCACAGCAGAAGCACACTTGTTTTGTTCTGGTGATCCACAGGCCAGTTCCAGACTGGAAGCAAAGCTTATAGAGAGTTGTTGGTGGCTTTTGCAGGTATGCTGCACAGCAAGCAGATCAGAAAGCCTGGTGTGAGTTTTTATTTATGTAGTAGCTACCATAACAGCCTCTAGGCAATTACGATATTTTGTTAAAGGTGGATTTTCCATCATCATAACATTGAATTTCATATTTGATGCATTGCCTTATTATAGCTAGCAAGACAAACCAAGTTACACTGCAGTCAGGTTTTTTCACCTTCCCACACTCAAGAAAGCTGTAGAAGGCCAGAGAAATTGTATGCAGCTATGTATCATATTATACCAGAGTTAGTGTCATCAGTGTGCTGGGTTTCTCCACAAACACAGATAGAAAAGCTGGCAGGAAATGTGTGGCCCTGAACCCAGCGTGGCATTGGGAAACGAGCTTCTGCTCCCTCTACAGCTGGCCACTCATCGCTAAAGCTGGAACTTGCCTGCCCGGTTACCAACCAATCATCGTTTCATTAACATGCCAAGCATGTGGTATTTCCCCTTGTGTGTAAAATGGGGATAGATTGTTGCCTTGTGTCACAGGCTTTAGGGTTGTTCTTCCCTTAACAGTTGCTGTTGCTAGAAAACATTAACTTAGTGTTTGTAAGTGCTTTGAGCATGTCATGTGCTAAACATTGCCATTTCCAGCAATCTAAACCAATCTCCTTCTCCTAGTGTGCCTGAAGTGCGATTTGCAGGAGAGATTGCTCGACCCAGCTCTACTTTCTGGGACGGCTGATGGCACCATGAGAGCAGCAGATTTTAATTCACCCTGCCAGATGGCAGCCTGGCCAGCTACAGTGCTGTATAAACTCCAGGTTGTAAAGTAAGTGTTGTTACGTGCTTTGCGCTTGGTAACTGGAAGGCTGGCATAAGAGCAGCCTTCACTCTTTCTGTGCAATTTCAACTATGACCTAGTAACATCACCATAAAGTGCTGAGGGACTCAAAGGGCTAGTGAGAAAAATTCTGATGTAAGATACCCTAAACCCCCATAACTCTTAGTGTTATGGAACAGCACATCCCACACATGCAGACAGGAGCACAGAGTCAAAAATGGTGTTACCATGACACTAGCACTTTATGAGTGTAACATCATAGGTGTTATTCATGCAACAGTTGTTTCCCTCCAGTGTGAAGTTCTGTAGATTGCAGCCATTGCTCCACATATAATTCTGCTGTTCTCTCACTACCTAATGAGGCCACAGCAATTAATTGGATGTCAGAGCCTGAGCTAACTAGCTGACTAGTAGTAAAGAAGCAAGCAAAGCCTCATAGTGCTGTGTGACTTCACGAAAGAATTTACTCGCTTTCCCATCAGCAGTCTATGGCTGGTAAGCACAGAGCGTAACAAGAGTGACGCTCTCTAATGTCTTTTCTGAGGTTTATTTATAGGAAAAATTTTGTGTAATTTATGAACTATACAGTTGTTCTTAAAATGATTCTCATCCTGTCAGTAGCTGAAGAGCACTCAGTAATTGTGCATAAATGGCCCATAGTCAAAGCACTGAAGCTACTTAATAATGCCCTGTCATGAAGCAAGTGTGCGCTATGGACAGGCAATGTCAAACACTGTAAAGTCTGTAGTGGTGTTTGTGGTGGGATGTTGGCTCTGTGCAGGAGTAGAGCACATGTCAGTTTAAGTGAAGGATAACCATGATCCAGTAAAAATCACTTAGGAAGACATATGATTGCCCGGGTGAGTTATTGCCCAAGAGGCCAGATTAACAATCTGTTTTATATACAAAATGCATGAAGACTGGATTTGCTTCTTGGCATGCTCTTGTCAACGCAGATACAAGGAAATCTGGTAATCAGCAAGAAAGCCTCTTTTCACTGCAATTGGACTTTTCTGCAAGGTTTCATAGTGACAGGCCACAGCAATACAGACATTAAGTGCTTATAGCGGTATTGCAGCTGATACTCCCATAGTCACTTGAGCTAGTCATCTCCTGTAGAGTCTTCTTGCTGGTTTCATGTTGGCTGTGCTTCACTAACATGAGCTGTATATTTGCAGGGCTCTGAAGTCTGAAGGGGTCTGTGAGTCTGTACTGTATGGCCTGCCCTTCATCATCAAGCCCACAAGCTGCTGGCAGCTAGACTGGGATGAACTGGAAACAAACCAGCACGGCTTCCATGCTCTATGTCATAGTCTTCTGGTGAGTGTGTGAAAATTGCAGTCTCATGGGGAGGAATTGCCATAGAAAGGAATAGTTAGTGCATATCTAGTAAGATCTGTCTAGCCTGCACAAGAAAACATGTTTCAAAAGCTGCAGCTTCATCTCATGGGCCAGAGTTGGGCTTGTAAATCCTTCCAGCCAATGCATCCACTGGAGACGCTACAGCACATCAAACCTTAGAGAAGACTCTATAGCCTATCAGAAATCCAGTGTTTGGAGGTATGAAGTGCAAAAGTCAGGGTTGGAGTTAGATGTACATCTTTAACTGCGAAAATAATTAACCAAGGCTTGGGATGTGGAGGACTTTCCATTACTGACAAGTCATAAAGCAAAATTGGATGTTTTTCTTAAGAATTGTCTTGCATTCAATTAAAAAAAAAACCCAAAACCAAACAACATACTATCTTCAACCATAATGCACAATAGTGTTCTTATTCTGATGTGTATGAATGTCTCTGCTCCTGAACCCAGCAGCCCCTACAGTGAAAGTGCTGAAGGAAGTGGCTATTGCCCATTGTTCACATCGGGTTTGGCTTTTGCCATTTAGAAAAGGAAGTGGATGCTTTTGGCCAAACGTGAGCCACAGAACACTAGTCCAAACTGGAGCATCATGGTGCATTCCTACTACATCATTGTCCCTTCCGACTCTGCCACTCTACTTGTCAAAGCAGTTGCCATCAGAGAGCTCTTGCTGCCGTCAACCTTCCCAGCCCTCCTTGCTGAACATCCTGAGAGAGTGCATGGCCTTATAGAGGTAAGTCATTGACAGCCCTGCACAAATATCTGTGGAAAGGATCCCAGTTGTACAAGCAGGGATCAGAGTAATGACCAGCCTTTATGCACAGGACATGCAGTCGCTGCTGAAGATGTATCTATCTCCCTTATTGCTGGGGAACATGGATCTCCTCAGACTGCAGAGAGAGGTGCTTTAGGCATAAGATAAACCAATATATAAAGTGTCTCTGTTTCTTCCAATAGATTCAGGCTTCTGCATTTCCTACTGTGCACCCATATGTTCTTCTCCTGAGTTGTTTGCCTCTGCTTCAGGTGATGCCAGGAAGGGCAGAGCCCTCACTATAGGTCTTAGCAGATGAGTAGAGGAGGAAACAGCTGTGAAAATGTCTAGTGACAGCTGGAATATGATGGAGCACTCCAAAATTTCTTCCCAGCAGCCAATATATCCTACAGCTTTCTTCACAGACAGCAAATGCCTGTCCTTTGGAGCAATATTCCGGTCTGTTGCGGGGAGGGGGAAGACGCCTTATGAAGCAGAGAGTTGAGGGTGACAGTGCTCAGAACGGGTACTCCAGCTTGTTGGCTGATTCTGGGCATGGGGGAGGGTAGGACTGCATCCTGCAAGGGAATGCTTAAATCCATTAAGACCTGGTTGCAGATGCCTCTTGTTCTATACACAGCTAAGAATGGTCCTTGTGGGTAGCAGCACAGCCAAAGATCCCTTCTCCCATCACTGCAGGGTGGCATGGAGCGTCTGTAACACTCATCCCTGAAAAAAAAACCCTTGACACTAAACCCAACAAAAAAGCCCAAGCAAACCCCACAGCCTCTGCCTGTCACATCTCATAACCACTAGGTTCTTTCTTCTGTCTGAGCAGAGTGCCCTGAACAGCTTGGAAGTGGAAGTTGCTTATAATCCCTTGCACCTAAAAAGCAACCTCTACAAATACCTGAAGAGTATGTTGTACAAACCTCTGCACAGGCAGCAGGCCCAGCCCAGGGACCAGCGACCAGAGCGGCATCAACCCAAGCAGGTATGTCTCTTGCCTTTGACCAGCCTAGATAGTCTCTGTTCTGCCCTTCTGGTCTGCTTCCTGCAGATACCCTAGTGGTACAGGGAAGGCTGCATATGGCAGGGACGACATTCACTTGCAGCTGGCAGAGCAGAGGGATGGGCGTAGCATAAGCTCATGCAATTGAGGAGAGGGATGCTGAACAGCTGGCACCTGCAGACACAATCGGACAGTGCACTATTGGACAAGCCAGCACCTCCTTCCACAAAGTACATTTGTATTTTGTCCCTGTATTGCAGCATCAGAGCAGAGCGAAAGCCACAGTGGCACCCCTTCTGATGGCTCCTTCTCCTGTCCAAGTGTTCAGACCAGCAGGGGTAAGGAGAGATTCCTGTGAGCGCTCCCTGCTCCCCAAAGAGTATGACGAGTTCCTGCAGTGAACCCCAGGGCACTGCTTGAGCCTGCTCACGTGTAGTCATGGCTTGGCTTCTTGCTCGGCTGCCAAGCCTTACGCACTGGGCCAGAAGTGATCGGGCAAGACACTAAGCTTGGCCTTTGTCAGACAGGCACTTCCCAGTGTTTGTTCCTCCTTGTTGTTTTATGGTTTTGTTAGTCACAAAGTCAGTCTGCAGGAAGCCCACTACTCTGGGGCCCTCTGTCCAGAGATTCAGCTATCCCCTGCAACATCCCATATTTCCCATTCTTGTCAGTACACATCACCAGCATGCCTCAAATTTTGGTTTCTGAGACTAGGCTAGTACAGACCACAAACCACAGATTGCTGTCAGCGGGTGCAGAAAAGCTGCAAGCAGGGCAGTGAGGAAGTCAGACAGATAGGTAAAGTAGGCAGTAACGTCAAGCTGCCCTCATCCTGCAGGAGCAGGTTCAGCAGGGTGTTTGAATAGGCATAAAACAGGGCTTTTGAATTTAATCTTAAAGCCCAGAATGCTGCCCTCCTGAGAGCAGCACTACCCATGATGATGCCGATTTGCTTGCTTCCATAATTGGTCTCACTGTCCAACTCCCAAGCTCATGAAGGAGTTTGTAGCAAGTGCCAAGCCAGTTGTAATGCCCTGGCTGGCTCCTACACAGTGACAGCTCACCACAGCTGGAGCTGCAGCACAGCACCATTCTCCCAGCCAACTGCTGCTTGGATGCTCTCCTCCTTATGGCCCGTCTGTGCCTGTGGGACTGTCCTGCAAGCCAACACAGCAAGTACTTTTTGGCAGGGTTCAGAAGATGGGGGGAGTTGGCCTGGAGCTTTCCAGAGAGCTTCTGCCCAGTGCTTGCACAGGTGCTAGCCTGTTTTTCAGTGCAGACATACGACAGCTGCCCCTGGCAGGGCAGGAGCTGAGGGCAGCTCAACTGAGCCAAGGTGGGGGTGGTTTCACTGGGCTTCCTGGATGCAGAGCACCATCAGGGGTTTGTGTTCTTCTTACTTCATTCTGACAAGCTGTTTCAAAATAAAGTTATCCACCATAATGTTCACTTACTGCCTGTAGTTTATAATGTGTACTGTATGCAGCAATCCCAGCGCTGACCTGTACTTCCTGAGAAACAGCTGCAGTTCACCAAGGGCACAATGCAAACACCATGCTCCTGGGGGGACTGCTACAGCAGGAGAGCAGAGCCATCAGAGCCATCTCTTTTCCCTGGGATCCCAGCTCAGTAACAGGCCTTGCTAGCCACCCAGGGCATGGATCTGCTCTTCCCATGCCCTGGCAGCACTCCACGCCTGGCAGGAGGTTGCACCTCAGACAGCTGCTTGGGGCAAGATGTCAAGGGCAGGTACCTTGAGGACAGGGCAGACACCCCTGCAGGCACAAGGATATGGGTTTGTTAGGGTGTGCAAGCTGGTGGCTAACCCCTGCCTGTCTCTAACAAGCTCACAGTGTGAGGAACTGGGGAAGGAGCAGTAGCAAAGGGCAGTAATGCACCTACAAATGGTCCAGCCTGGGGCATGCAAATGAGACAACAATATGAAAATGACAAAATCAGGCAGATTGGAGGGGGGGGACGATAACAGGGGATTAGCTTGACTGAACTGATGATGCAGGTAGAAATTACTTTGGCAACCATATCATAAATACCAAACTGGGGTACAAAATCAACAAAACACCTTGCCGATGGGAATGGGTAAACAAAAAAGGGCTTGTGATTTATTGTTGATAGAAGGAAGCTGGTAAAGGGGAAACTTGGGAAGAGGGAAATGGGACTGTAAGGGGAAGCAAATCACAAAATTGGGGCTGTTTGGGGGTCCCTGTTGAAAAGTCTGATGACCACAGTGTGAAGCAGGGCAATAACTGTGCTGTTGCTCTGACCAGCTCGTGACAGCCAGAGGGAACTTGGGTGCTTTCCCCAATGCCAGTGTGAGAACGGATATCCTGGCAGAACGGTTGTCTCATGCCTGCACCATGCTAGGCCCTAAAGGGGAGGAGGTAGCAGTCATAAAAGGACATAGTCTTTCAGAACAGGAAACAGAAAAAGGTCGCCCCAAGGGGAAGAGGTTGGTTGGGCTTTGAGCAGTAATTTTCTCCTGGTAAAAACTGCCACCTGGCCTACAGAGACCAAGACTTCTGCTTCTGTTGCATCCCAGCTGTGGCTGCTAGACCTGTACTGACATTTCTCAGCTAATCTGGGGCATAGGCTTTTAGCAGAGAACAGGGAGGCACACATGCTGTCCTCACATGAGGAAGTCTGATATCCAAAGAACTTCCCATGCACCACCCAGTCTGTCCCATAGCACCTGGACTGGGCAGAAGCGAGCAAAGCTGCTCGTCCAGGACCATTTCTGCCCTGTAAGAAAATGGGCAGAGCGAGCAGCCAAGCATAAGCCATGCATCTCCAAGCACCTCAACAAAGCCTGGTTCAAGACTGGCTGGCAGGATACCATTTTCCAAGTACACAGACTGAATTCAGCCACGGCACACAACCACTGTGATGTGCCACGGCTGTGTCTGAGCTGCACCCAGCTGCTTCACTGTTCAACACATGGAAATTAGTTGTAAGGAGACAGTGGAAGTGAGGCAAACGAAAGAAGGAGGGACATGATGATCAGGGGTCTGGAGCACCTCTCGTATGAGGACAGGCTGAGTTGGGGTTGTTTAGCCTAGAGAAGAGAAGCATCCAGGGAGACTTTATAGCAGCCTTCCAGTACTTAAAGGGGGCCTACAGGAAAGATGTAGTGATAGGATGAAAGGTAACAGTTTTAAACTGAAAGAGGGTAGATTTAGACTAGATGTTGGGAAGAAATTCTTTACTGTGAGGGTTGAGAAACACCGGAACAGGTTGCCCAGAGCAGCTGTGGATGACCCCTCCCTGGAACTGTTCAAGGCGAGGTTGAATGGGGCTTTGAGCAACCTGATCTAGTAGAAGGTATCCCTGCCCACGGCAGGGGTGTGGAACTAGATGATCTTTAAGGTCACTTCCAACCCAAAACTATTCTGTGATTCTATGAAGGCAGACAGAAGAAATCCTAATCTAGGCTGAATCCCAGAAAGATCATCTCCTGGTCCTAAAGTCAGGGCTCATTGCAGACTTTTGCTTTGGCCAAAGGCTCACTCTACATTTACCTTATTTCTTATGCTTTCCCAAAGCATCTATTACACCCTGAACTGCTGCCAGAAAGGACATAAGGTGAAGCACAGAGCAGCAGTCTGAGCAAGATGGCAGGTCTGGTCCACAACACTAAGCCAGAAAAGAATGGATTGTCTCTCCTGATTAGCAGAGACTAAGAGCCTTCCCTGCTGCACATATATTTCTGTTGTGTAGCAGGGTGCATAAATAAAGCAGGCCATGCATAGGAGCATTCCTCCTGTCTTCCGCACTTACGTCTTAGTCCCAAGTTGGCTGTTACGAGAGATTATGTCATTGCTGAAGCAAGAAAAATAAATATCCTTTCCTCCCAGCCAAGAGGAGTGCAGGGCTGTGCAGGGACCACTGGTCTGGCACAGATGCTGGAGCATTTTCCTTCCCCACTGTCACCCTCTTTAGTGAAAGCTGGGTCAGCCACTTTGCATGTCCGCCACTATCAGCTCCACAGGATGGAGCTGACACAGTGCACTGAGATACAGTGACCACAGTGATGGAAATGCACAAATACCCATGGCTGTATGGAAGGGAGAGTCCCGGGGCTCCGCTCCTGGGAGGCTGCTCTTCACCGTTTAAATCATGGAGCCTCACACTGGAGTCACGAGCAAGGATTATGGGCAGGTGGCCTGGGCCCCCCGCCAAGCAATGCCCAGAGCTCTTCTCTGGAGCAGGCGGGCAGAACTGTTCTTGGGATGCGTACATGGACCCGCCATAGACAGGATGGGACCACCCAGCAGCCAACCACGAGCAGCAAATGCCTGCTGCTCGTGCCTCTCGTCCCAGGCAGGAACAGCCTCAGCCTCCCTCAAATTCCCAAAGCCCCTTCTTCCCTTCTCCTGCAGCAAAACCCCAGTGGGAAAGAGGACCCAGCACAGGAGAAGAGCCACAAATTGGTCCTGGCTACAGCTGTACTGTATTGTTACGGGACTGAGGCTTCCCCCCCTGCAACTTGGGCATCAGACAAATGCCCAGTCAGAGCTCACTGCCTCATCACCATCTCACCAGTCTGGGGACCCAAACCTGATCCTCCGGATTTCCCCAATGGTTTGTGGCTCCCTGGGTCTGAGCTGGGGCTGCAGAAGTCATGCTTAGTTCTCTGCATAGGTACATCATAGTGCTGCTTGACAGCTGGCTGTTTTGCTGCTGTCTACATCAACAGGCTGATAAACCTGCAGAAGTCATCAGTAGCCCCGTCCAGACTCGGGGACAGCCAATGCCAGGGTACATGGTCTAGCCACGCACAGAAGGGACATAAAATCTCTCAAAACCATTACCAGCACCAAGAAGACAATCTGTTTTTCCCCTGCATGGGTTTCCGCCCAAGGCTAGCCACACAGCAATTGCAGCCAAACCCCTGGCCTCAGACCACACAGCAGGGATCAGAGTTTTTGCCATTAAAGTCAATGGGATCCAGACTGGACCATCCCAGGCCTTTGAGGAGCAGCTGGGAGTGAGGGGAAATCAGCAGAGGGCTGGGGAAGGAGAGATCCTGTGACTAATCAACAGTCCCTGAGCTGCAGCAGAGAGGCCATCACAACATTTTGTGCCCTGATCAGCACATAAAGGTAACCTGCAAGCCTGACTCTCGTATCCCTTAATCCCCTGGCATCAGGGCATCCTAGCCTCAGCTGAACCTGGCACATGCTTTTTCTCACAGTTTCTTCTTAGCTCAGTAGCTCTGGCACAGACACGAATGTGCCACCATATGAACACTGCTCAGCTAGGCCGCCCTGCCCCACGGCACTGCGCCAGCATCTCCCCATCTGTACACCTGACAGCCCAGACATGCCACAGGCAAACATTTCATTCTGAGACATACAGATTTTAATATTAAAATAGTTTTGTATAAAAATACTTTTGGAGACTGATGGCAAGCAGTCTTCCATCCCAGCCCTGCAGCCTGATCAGAGAGGGAGCCAGAGAGAGCAGAGCCAGAGCAGCAGGCACAGGGCAACACAGCCAGCCCTCCTGTGATCAGGAGGTGGCAGTGGAGCCAGCTCCAGAGCCAGAGAAGCTCGCTGGCACCTGCACCAGCCACAGCTCTCTTGCTCTTGCTGTGGAAAGGGCCCCCAGGAAAATGCAGCCCCTCAGCGCTGGTGAGCAAGCGGGGCTCTGCCCGACCCAGAACAGTCCCCAGCCCCAAGCCACCCTCAGGACCCGTGGAGGACAGCAGCCGGCACCGCTCACAAATGGGCCTGGGCTCCCCAGTCCCTCCCAGGCAGGTACGGAGCAGCAGCACACTATATCTCTCCCAAGTCCTCATAGACGGGCAACAAGCTGCACTCATCCACAGACTGCTCCTTCTTCTGCACGTGCTGGGGCTTCACCACCTGGCTGTACAGCACTTCCACGTTGTTGTTGTTGCTGCTGTTGAGGCTGGGTTTGATGACTGCCTTCTCAGGGGCAGTGTTCCCCCGCCGCCTGCCAGGGTCCCCGCTCTTCTCAGCACCTTTAGGGATAAAGGCTGCCTGGGGCTTGGGGGCAGGCACTGGCTTGGGGCCCTTGCCCTTGGCCTGGAAGGCAGGTACCGAGTAGTCATCAGTGCTGGGGTTGTAGGGATACTCATAGCCACCCCTGCCGTCATGGCCCTGGGTGCGCCAGGCCTCGCCCGTGGGCCGCGCTTCATCATAGATGCAGGGGGGGGGGGGCAGCGAGCGGGGAGCGCGACCCTCGGGCTCGTCGTAGATATGTTCCCTCTGCCCAGGCACCATGGGGGTCTGGCTGCATCCCTCAGCCCGGACCTGCTCATACATGCCTGAGTACAGCAGCACCGGCAACCGGAGCTTCGTCTCATCCAAGGCACCACTGGGTGCCTTGGCCCCACTCGTGGGCTTGCTGTCTATGGGGTCCGAGTATAGTGGGTCCAACCAGGGCCGGCAGCCCTTCACTGAGTCCAGGGGCTCTGAGTACACGCTAGACGGGTCCTCGGCCGGCAGCACAGCACAGGGCACCTTTGGCAGAGGGGAGCGTGGGGGTGTGCTTGGGACCGCAGGCTTGGCCTGTGGCACAGGCAGCTCTGGCAGAGTCCGGGTTTTCAGCAGAGACGTGGCATCTCTCTCCTCTGCTGCCGCACTGGGCCTGGGCGCCAGCCCTGCTTTGGGTGCCAGGGTGTCATCCCCTTCCGCAGGCAGCTCCAGGCTCAGGGAGTCAGCCAGGGCCTGGCGGATCTGCACCATGCTGGGGCTGTCTGAATCCAGCGAGTCACAGCTTTGCCGGTTCTCCTCCACCTGTGCTTTCTGCTCCCGGATGGAGGCTTCCACCAGGCGGAAGATCTCGTTGCCCTCCTTGGTCTCAAAGGTGAAGTTCCCTGGGCCGGAGTCGCAGCGCCTGCCAGCTTCAAAGGAGAACATCACCTGCAGGGGAAGTGGAAGGGTCACATCCTGCCCAGCACCTGCCGACCCAGTGCATCACGCAGGCTGTGCTTCCTGCTGAAGGGTGCATGGCTGCGGTGCTGATCGTGCACATCCTGCAAGAGAGACTTCACTGAACATCCTGCTCCTTCCGCTCCCCGCAGCGAGGGCCACAGCTCAGCAAGGACCACCCCAGGGGCATGCTGTGCTCAGCAGCTGCACAGTGCCTGGGCAGGGGGAGGCTGCGCTGCCCAGCGGCCCAGAACAAGCTGTGAAATTGGAGCAGGATGCACACTTGAGGGGACATCACTGCGAGATGCCCCAGGGCCAGAGCTGCAAGTCCTACTGGAGACCTGCTGCTTTACCTGAGCAATTCCAGCAGGGTCAACAACTGGCACCAGATAGTCTAGGAAATAATACGCAGTTAGCACCGAGAATGGAGTAGGGTGAGAAGATGAGTGACAGTTCAGCAGGGGAAACTTATGGGCATCTTCGGTAAGTCAGCATTAGTCAGGCAGAAGGGAAGTGATCCAGAGGCAAGAGATACAAGACTGAGGAACACGGCTTTCCACAGGAGAAAGGCCAGAAGCAGCAGCTTGGCTACCAATAGTAACCAAAGCATTTGCCTTACCAGCATTACTCTGTTAATGGTATAAAGTACTTTAAAGAGAAGTCTTGCACCAAGGCTGTGTTCCTCAGGCCTGAACACACACTCATGCGCAGGTTCCCACCAGCAGATGCCCACACCCTTCCTGAACCTCAGTCTCTGAATCCAGGTGAGATTTTCTGCCTCACTGGTGCTCTCTCACGTGCAGCAGCAGTCTCTGGGGTTGCTGCAAAAGCCTCCGGGGCCAGACTTCCTTTTGTGCGTCAATGCTGCCAAACACAAGCACAGCCAACCTATCACCGCTCGAGGACCTGTGGGTGCAGCTGCCTGCTCCTCACACCATGTGGCTCTCGTCCTGCCCCTGGCACAGACCCTGTAGATGAGCCAGACGCCTCCCCAAGAGCAGCTCAGTTTCCACTTCTGTTTTGGTAAAGTGCCGCAGAAAGCGCCATCAGCAGACTGCAGCGAACACCGTCACTTCTATAAACAGCCCTGGGGAGACCACTTCCTCCCCATCCAGTGTGGCAGGTATCTCTTGCGCTCAGGGTAGCGGCAAGACAGATCAGGGACCCACTGCTGGAGGACACTGGAGAGGGGACAGACCTACACAGGTCAGCCAGGCTAAGAGCAGTATGCCCTGTAAGGTGAACAAATCTAGAGTAACTGGTGTCTCAAACAGCCCCTCCTGCTCTGGCCACCATCCTTCAGAAGTGACGGACTGAATCCAGGGCAGAGCCAGAACTGCAGGGAGCCAAGGTCCCCGGAGGCTGGGGAGAGCTTGTGCGCAGCACGGAAGGACATGCCTGCCCACGCACGGCATAGGCTGGGGAGCGTGGGGATGGGCAAGCTGGCTGCGGGGATGTCCAGCAGAGGGCCGGGCAGGGGCTGCAATGGCCCCAGTGGGAGTGGGGCAAGAACCACACCGAGAGGGGCTCTGCACAGCCATGCCCTCGGTGGGGACAAGTGTCCTGCTAGCCCATGCTCCTGCACGGTGATGCAGGCGGGAGCTGAGGACAGGCAGGATCACAGGTGCCCCTGGGGACCCTGCTGTGGTCGCCAAGGGCTGTAAGAGTTCTGGTATTTGGCAGGACCCACTGCACGGCTGCCACAGGCTCGTCGGGCACATCAGCTCCTTACACTTCAGCAAGGGAAAGCCTGCAGGGGAACAGGCCTCAGCACGCGGCACGCAGAGCCCCCCCATCCCCCACCTTGTCCCGGCCGTATCTCCGGAGCAGCCGGTAGGGCCAGACATAGAGGATCTCATTTGTCCGTGGGTCCTTCAGGACGAGGCTGTCACGCTCAGCCTTGAGCACGTAGGCGCCGCGCAGCTCGCATCGCTCCGCGGCCTCAGTCCGTTGCACCGTCACCCAGAAGGCATTCACTGTGGGGACAGGGATGCTCAGGGAGGGTGGAGAAAGCTACGTCCCCAGCTCCAGGTGAGGCCTCGCCCTGCCCACCGGAGCCCCGGTGATGGGGCAAGCAGCAGGACAGGCCCCGCAGAAGGTGGCCCAAAATCAGGGCAGCAGCAGGTCCCACCTTCATGTCTCGAGTAGTAGATGGAGTTCACGGCCATCTCCAGGGCCGGTGCCTCCCCGCTGCCCTCTCTGCCACGCCGGACCACCAGGCCAGCATCGCTGGGGCCGTTTCCCTGACAAGGGAGAGCAGATCAGCCCCAAACCCCTCTTCCCACATCAGCCCTTGGGTCCCCTTGCAGCCACTGCACCCCCCAGCCCTGCATCGCCTGGGCCTCGCTGCCCTGCCCGAGGGTCCTACCCCAGCCCCACACAGCTTGGCCATCCTGCACCCATACCAAGCCCTTCCCTGCCCAGAGCCTGCGACAGACCCCGCGACAGACCCCAGGGCCCCCCGCCCCAAGCCAACATGAACATGGATGAACAGGGCCAGGCAGTGCAGGAGGGGCTTCCCTGGAGCTCCCAGCACGATCCTGGGCCCCAACTGGGCTGTGCATTGGACAGGGTGCAGAAGAAAGCAGTTACCCCCGGCAGCCCTACCCTCCAGACCCTGCCCCCCAGTGCAGCACAAGCCAGCACTGAGACATGGGCTCCTGCAGTGCAGCACCTGGGGGTCCCATGTGCCCAGTCCACTGCTGCTTGTCTGACCACTACAGTGTGTCCATGCAGGTGCCCTGGTGCTGAGGTAGAGAACAGCTCTGCTTCCTCACCGATGTGCTCCAGCACAGGCAACATCGGCACCCAAAGCACCGCATGGGCCCAGGCACACTCTCCCAGTGGTACGAGCAAGGGAGGGAGCTGATGAGACTACCCAGTAACACAAGGATCTGTGTCCTGCTTCTGCACAGGCAGGAAGGTGGTGCCAGTATCAGCGCACAGCCCACAGAAGGGAAGCAAGCACTTCTATTTTAGTGCATGCAGAACTGAAAGTGCAACGCACACACTCTGTGTCAGCAACCATGTCCCAGCAGCAGGGTCCCCTAAGGGCCTGTGTGGGGGATGCACCCTCAGTGCTACCACCAAAGAGCAAAGATCCTCCTCCAGGGAAGCCCCACGCAAATCAAAGGCTCACAGATGCCCTGCAAGAGCTGCTTCAGCAGACTTTGCACCATTGCATGAGGGTCTGTATTTGGACGGGAGCTAGAAGCTGTTTCTCAGGGTCACGTGGGATGGGGTTGCAGCAGAGTGTACGTCTTGCAGAAGGCAAGCTGTCACAGTTTCAGTTTACAACCCAGCCACATGAACTTCTTAACAAGAAGCAAGGCCTAAAAAGGGCCATCAGGCCCTCTTGTTTGGCTCCTAAATAGAATGGGGACTGCTAAAATCTAGTGTCCTTAATACTGATAGCAGCAGTTCCCGCTCAGCTAAAGCATCCAGTACAGCAGGGTTCAAGCCTGGGATCAGGAAGTCAAGGGCCAGCCGATCTGCCAGAGCCCTTTAGGGTTCTGTTTGACTTCACTTTCCCTCATCTTCAAAAGAAAAAGAAATTCTGTTCTGAACTCCAAACGATCTCTGGCCCCAGTTCCCAAGCTACTGGACCCTGCTTATCCTCTGGGCAGCAACAAACAACATGACACAAAATCATGCTCTTCATGCGGATGACCAGAAATCACAACTGAGGATCTTCAGCTTTTTGCAGAGAGGCCATGTGCAGCTCCTGTGTCTCTTGCTCCAGGCCAGACCTTTCAAGAACATATGCCATCCTTGCAGCCTTTTGCTCACCACTTCCTAAACTGTCAGCTTGCTTCTGGACCTTAAGCACACAACTAATAGCTACTGTGGGAAGGAAGGTATGAACACATCCCTGCTCTGAGCAGATGTTCGCCTGCCTTGCCACTACCCTGCACCACTCCAAAGGCACGTGCTGTGTCCCCAGCTCAGCCCCGCAAGCCATTTCCAGGACAAATGCTGCAACACTGCCTGCACCAGACACGGGCATGGGCGTGGAGTAATTTCCAGTACCATGCCAGTGCGCCAGTGCCTCTTGGCCTGGTCAGCAGGGTACTTGCTGCACAGACACATTTGGCTTGACAGCAGACTGCAGGGAGACACAAGCAGGGACAAAAAGAGGCTTAAGGTAAGTCACACTCAGCAAACACCCAGGTCCTTGTAGGAAGATCCTGGGATCACCATCTGTGCAACCAGCCATCCTGTGAGGCAGCCCTGCCCAGCTGGAATCAGCTAGAGCAGGGCTGTGCAGACATCTCCTAAGAGGGAGAGCAGGGGACCTGTGGAGCACGGCAGGCGTGGGCTGCTCTTGCAGAGCAGTGTGGATGACTGTACTTGTAGGCCACCCACTGTTCAAACTGCCTTCACAAGGAGGTGTCGCGCTGGCTGACCACCAGCTCCAGGGAAGGCTGCAGAGCTGCTATGGGGGCGCAGGCAGAGGATGGGGGAGCCGGAGGGCTGTGCCGCAGGCCCAGCACTGATGGGGTGTTCCCAGCAGCAGGCAGGAGCGAGCCCCAAGGCTGGGTGAGGGGGTGCACTGGCCCTGCAGCTGCTGGCACTGCCACCCAGGAGCCAGGTGGGTCCCAGACCCAGGCACTGCAACGCTCTCAGGGCTGTGCTTCCGCCGCTGCTGTGACAGGAAAGGCAGCGGTGGTTGGGCCAAGAGGAAATGCTCCTCAGCCATCACCGGGCCCCTGCCAGGTCTCCGGAGGGGGACGAGGACAGGCTCCACGCTAGGGGAGAAGAGCCCGACTTGAAATTTGGAGCTGCACCCAAGAATTACTGACAACATGCTGAGGAGTCCCATAACCCACCTGGC
Organism: Spheniscus humboldti; assembly: GCA_027474245.1. Taxonomy (NCBI): domain Eukaryota; kingdom Metazoa; phylum Chordata; class Aves; order Sphenisciformes; family Spheniscidae; genus Spheniscus; species Spheniscus humboldti. Next base: position 751,874 of record CM049890.1, read on the forward strand.
TGCTGGCACAGTGAGAGCTATCGAGAGGGGACCAGAGTCCCAGGGCCAGGCGCTCTGACCGCCTGGGAGCACTCACACGTGCCTCAGGGTCTCCCTCCCTGTGCTGCCAGACCCTCCTGCTGGGCAGGAAGGGGTCGCACTCCCACCCCCCAATGCGCGGATGCCTGGGCCCCCCCACCCCTGCACAGGCTGCCTGCAGCTGCCCTCCTCCCCGAGGGCAGCCACGGCCAGGCCCCGGCACGGTGCCCCTCTGCTCGCCCTGGGGCTCACCGGGAAGGCGATTTCACACAGCTTTGCCACCCACTCCTCGCTCTGCTGCTTGTCAGCCGCGAAGAGGTAGCTCCTGTCGCTGGTCTCCAGGCGGAAGATGGCTGTGCCGGCCCGGGGGCCGCTCTCGGCCACGGGGGCCACACTGGTGCAGTCAGCCAGCCGCACCACCGTCTTGTCCAGCCGCTTGGTGCCCAGTCGCTCGGGCGGCGCCGCCGGCTCCTTGCAGTCGAAGAACTCCAGGCGGGCGACGCCGTGCTGGCTGGCCGGGTACAGCACGAACCAGTTCCGCTTCCACCTCTGTAAGGCAGCGGGACGCAGGGAAGGCTCCCGCGAGGGCGCCCGGGACGCTCCGCCGGGGGCGCCCCCCGCCCGGGCGCCCCATCCCGCCCCGCCGCCGCCGCCGAGCGGCGGAGACCGGCCCCGACCGCGCCCGCCGGCAGCCCCGCGGCCAGATGGCCCCGCGGGGCCGAGCCCCGGCGGGGAGGGGCGGGCGCGGGACCCTTCGGCCGCCGCCGGGCACGGGGCGGAGGCCGGCGACCGACGAAGCCCCGGCCCCACTTCCCCAATCGCCGGACGGCGGCCCGGCAGCGCGCCCAGCCGGGGCGGCCGCGGGGACGGGGGGCCCGGCCCGGGCGGCGGTACGGAGACCGCCCGGCTCCCGCGAGGGAGGAAGAGCGCCCGCCCGGCCCGGCCCGGCCCGGCCCGATCCGGCCCCGGCCCGGCCCGATCCGGCCCCGGCCCGGCCCGGCCCGGCCCGGCCCGCCGCGCGGCCCCGTCCCCCGCCCGCCCCGCGGAGCGGCGCGTGCCGGCGGCGGCCGCCCACCTTGGTGCCGAACTTGTGGCTGTGCTGCACGAGGAGCGGCCCCTCTTTGGCCGGCGGGTCCATCCCGCGCCGCCACGCGCCGCCACACGCCGCAACGCGCCGCGCGCTTCCGCCCGCCGCCGCCCGCGTCGCCGGGGGGCGGGGCCGCGCTGGGGACTCACGTGTCGGGGGGGGAGGGAGGCTCTGTGCGTGTGCGCGCGCGCGCGCGCGCGTGCGTGCGGGGGCGTGCCCCGGTGTACCTCCCACCCGCTGGCCGCGTGCGCGTGGTGCCGCCCACCGGCACCGCACGCGCGCAGGCACCGGCGCCCGACGCGGTGCCCCGCGCTCCTGGGTGCCCGGGGTGTGGCTTCCCTTCCAGGGCCTCCGGAAGGACCTTCGGGTCTCTGGGTGGTTCCTGCTGGCTCTGGCCCGTGTCCCCAGCAGCTGCATCCCGCCAGCTCACGGCGCAGCGCTTGGTGCCGTGTCGGCCCTGTGTTGTGGTTTAACCTCCGCCGGCAACTACGCACCACGCAGCCGCTCGCTGGGTGGGATGGGGGAGAGAATGGGAAGGGTAGAAGTGAGAAAACTCGTGGGTTGAGATAAAGACAGTTTAAGAGGTAAAGCAAAAGCCGCGCACGCAAGCAAAGCAAAACAAGGAATTCATTCACTCCTTCCCACGGGCAGGCAGGTGTTCAGCCAGCTCCAGGACAGCAGGGCTCCATCACGCGTAACGGTTACTTGGGAAGACAAACGCCACCGCTCCAAACGTCCCCCCCTTCCTTCTTCTTCCCCCAGTTTCTGTACTGAGCATGACGTCCCATGGTATGGAATGTCCCTTTGGCCAGTTTGGGTCAGCTGTCCTGGCCGTGCCCCCTCCCAGCTTCTAGTGCCCCTCCAGCCTGCTCAGTCAGCAGAGCATGGGGAGCTGAAAAGTCCTTGACTAGTGTAAGCACTGCTCAGCAACAACTAAAACATCGGTGTGTTATCAGCATTGTTCTCACCCTAATCCAAACGCAGCACTGTACCAGCTACTAGGAAGGAAATTAACTCTATCCCTGCCAAAACCAGGACACCCTGCCAGAAGCCCCCTCTGCCCAGCTGTGCACGACATCATGCGGGGCTGGGTTGCGTGGAGGCACGGCCCGTGCTCCGGATAAGCAGGGAGCAGGATCATCCCCACCCCAGAGCCATCTCTGCGGGGCTGTGCCGTGCCAGTCTGGGAGCTGTGGGAGGACAGCCAGTGGCCGACCATGCCCTGGCACAGGTGGGAAAGCTGCAGCCTCTCGGGAAAGGAGCTGGCCCCTGCCATGGCTGGCTCCACTCTGCCGTGCTGTCCACATCCCATGGGAGAGGTCTTGGCTTCCAGACCCGCCGGAGGACATGTCGCACACTGTCTTGAGGCCAGGGAGGAGATGGAGCCTTGGCCTTATCCCTGCCACCCCTTCCCGAGCCATGGGGGCCTTCCCACCCTGCAGCTTTCACATCTCTGACAGCAGCTGCTGAGTGAGGTCAAGCTGGGAGCAGGCGCCGTGAGCCACGGCCTGTGACCAGAGCCCACAAGGCACCCTGGGAGGTGGGTGTCCAGGGCCATCACTCCCAGGATGGCGTGGTCCTCACCCCACGTACTGGCACAGTTATGCGAGTGCCACAGGGAACGAACAGCTGCAGTGAGAGCTCTTTGTGGACATCTAAAATTATGATCTGACTGGCATAACACACCCTGAGGACTGGCCTGTGAATTAGAGGATGTAGCTTGTCAAGAAAAAGCAAAACAAGAAGAGGAAGGTGTTGCTGGGCATACCCTAGATATGGACTGGCTCTGACCTCCAAAAGGCAGGTCACCTGGGAAATGAGAGGGATAAAACTGGCTTGCCACAGGGTCAGGACTGTCCCGGCCCTCTCCCTGAAGGAGCCTCCTGCGCATCCCCCACAGCCAGGCATCCTCTGGGGCTGCCTGCACCAGGGCATGGCTGCTCACGCGGGCTTGGGCTACCGAGGGCTTTGGACCGGGGAGTGCAGGAAAGCCCAGGGGAGGCTCTCCCAGACCTTAGTCTAGATAAAAGAGGGTATCGAAGTGGAGAGCAACTTCAAAGTGCCTTTCAGAGAAAATTTAAGGAATTCAGGGAGCTGGACATCAGGTCCAACAAAATGCATTCAGAAAACCTGACCATTCCAGCACTGGGGGAAGGGGGAGCTCATAGTTCAGATAATGACCTGAAACTTCAGAAGGAATGGCATAAAAGTAGAACCTAAGTGAAAAAAATAGGAGGAACAGAAAAAAATAACAAAAAATCAGGGAAGCCAAAGTATGAGACAAAGTGTAACTAGCAAGAAACATGAAGGATTGCAAGAAAACCTTCAAAAAGGAAGGTGTCAGCAGGAGGATGCTGAGCCGCCCATGTGGCCCACTGTCCTACTGAGACTGGGAGGGACAGCAGAAGGTGACAGGACTCAAATGCTCAATGGCTTCTTCCCCTCAGCCTGCACTGAGGAGGGTGGCTGCATCGCATGATTAACACCACTAACATGAGTGACAGAGGTGTATGCTCATGCCAGATAAGGGAAAATGTGATCAGACTGGCTGGGCTGAAGATAAGTGAGGGTAATATTGAGAACTGGTAGAGGATGGATGAGGTTTCAGAGAACAGGAAAAAGGAGTGACACAGTGCCTGTCTTTGATAGGAGAAAAAAAGGAAGTGAAGAATTAGAGGCCACTTAGCTCAGCTTCAAAGTCCAAGAAAACCATGGAACAAATAGCCAGGTGTTCCCAGAGACAACAGGGAAGGGAAGAATCACAGCAAACGCACCCGTGTATGCACAGCCTTGCCTGACTTCCTTCTCTGACAGTCTTTGTGGACAGGGTAATGTTATCCATATCTCTACCTCTGACCTTGCTGTGTCCCTGGGTACTGTGGCCACTCCAGGGGCACTGCGCTGCGCCGCTCCAGCCTGCCCCAACAGCCTTCTCCAGGGCCAAGCTTGAATTCAGCATTCCCCAGCAGCAAAACTTGGCAGGGGCTGGTGCAGGCCCTGAGGCAAAGAGCAAGTCTGAGCATGGCCTGTGCCCAGCAAGCCCAAGCAGTTGCTCCCTGCATGTGAATAACCCAACCTGGTAGCGCCGAGCTGGCTTTCCCACAGTGTCATTGTCTGTCCTGCACCCAGCATGCAGTTTTTATTGCTGTGTGTGGGTCTGGTTGTGAGTTTTTATTGATGTTACGAGTCTTGTTTTATTGCTGTGTGTGAGTCTGGTTATGAGACCCCTGTTCAGGCGCTGAGGCTGTAAGTGCTCTGGGCTCCCCTTGCTTTGCGCAGCCTCCTGCATGCCATACTGCTGAGATTTGGGCAGACCTCGCTAGCCCGCAGTGCACTCTGATGGCCTCTTCCCTGCCAGTCTGATCAGTCGCTCTTGGGCTCCTCGCTGCTTTGATGGCCCAGACACCGTGACATGGCTTCCTAGCACTACATTAAGCTGCAAAGGGAAGAGGGAGATGCCACAGATCCTGATTTTCAAGGCCTCTGATGCCCACTTCTCCTGTGCAAACCCATGCCTGTGTGTTAGATTAAATGGCTGCAGGTGGTGACAGCTGCTGGGAGGGCACTTGGCAGTGCCTCACTGCAGGAGGGGTGCACCTCTGCTCTCTCCTGGCTCCATCCCTCACACTTGCGTAGTAACAAAGTCATGTACTTGCTTTCTGTGTTAAGATGCCATTTGGCTGGGGAAGGCTGCAGGGATGCTGCAGAACACAGGTCCACCTTACAATGAGACTGACAAAAAGGAAAAGCGGTCAGAAAAAGAGCAGAGCAATTCAGTGACATCAGACACACGGTCCCGCATGTAGGCAGGTACCAGTGACTGTGCAGCTGCAGGATAGGGAACTAATGACATGGCAGCACTTCTGCAAACCAGAACCTGTGGGACGGAGAGGATCACAAGCCAAATGTGTCAACAGCTCAGAGCAGTGTGACAAAAGGCAAATAGCAGCCTGACATATGCAAGCAGGTGAGTCACATGCAAGGCACATGAAACAGTCCTGATCTCATGGACCTGACGAGCCAAGAGAGGCATCTTGGGCACCCTGGGCCCAGCGTGAGGGTACCAGTGGGGAAGGTGCCAGCTCAATGATGAATACAAGGGGATAATGACACCCGACCACCAGGGAACAGCTCTGGGGCCTGGGGCTGTTGGGTCCTGGGAAGCTGCAAAGGTGGGAGAAATAACTGCCCTCGGCCTGCACCGGGAGAACACCCGCAGCTGGGGACGCTGGGGGACATAGTGTGCGGGGCTGGCATGGACACCAGGCTGGGCCCCAGTGCCAGCAAGCGGCGGCGGCTGCAGCCCCACCGTGCAGCGCCGGCAGCACCTGGGGCGCCGGGAGCGCGGGCCGACACCGGGCCGCGAGTCGGGACCAGGCGCTGCACCGAGCCGGACCCACCCGCTGGCCGGGGCAGCGGGGGCTCCGGCCCAGCGGGGCTGCCGAGGGGCTGCTGAGGGCCCGCCCGGACCGCGGCCCCGCTCCAGCAGAGTGGTTCGGGCATCTCCTCCCGGGGCGATCTCCGGGGAGGGCTGAAGAGCCCAAGCCCACTGCGGGGCGGTTTTTCCCGGGGGCTACGCGGGCCGTCCCCCCGCGCCGCGCCACCGCCCCGCTGCGGCCCCACCCGCCGGGGCCTCCCCCTGCGCTGCGGCGGGCGTGTCTCCGCGGAGGGAGGGCAGGCGGTGAAGCCGTCCCTCCGCGCACTCCTCCATCCCTCCGCGCAGCCTTCTGTCCCTCCTTGTATCCCTCCATCTTTCCGCGCACCCCTCCGTCCCTCCTTGCACCCCTCCGCACATCCCTCCGTGCGTCCCTCCGCGCTCCGCGCATCCCTCCATCTCTCCGTGCATCCTTCCGCACATCCTTCTGTCCCTTCGCGCATCCCCCCGCGCACCCCTCCGCCCGCCCCAGCACCGGCAGAGCCGCTCCTGCGTGGGTATGGCAGGGCGGCCGCGCTTCCTCTGCGGCGTGGTGGAAGGTAGGTCCCTCCCGGGGCCCCGCCCGGGCATTGCAGGGGCTGGCCCGGTCCACCCAGAGCGAACAGGGACCGGGAAGGGCCGCCGGGACCCGCGCCGCGCCCGGGACCCCGGGTATTGGGGAAGCAGGGAGCCGGGTCCCTGCACAGCACCCTATCTCTGCCCAGGGGTACGGGACCAGCACCCCCCACTGACGCTCCCCAGCTCTTCCCCAGAGCACTGCTGCACCCCGCAGCCATCCCAGCACAGCAGACCCGCTCCCCCCCCCCCCCCCCCCCCGTAGTGGGGCATGGGGACTGCTCTGCCTCCAGCATCCTGCAGTGTTTTTTTCTCTGCCCTGGGCGTGGGGGCAGCATCCCGGTGTGTGCCCCTCTTGCTTCCCTGCCTGCAGTGCAACGCTGCCTTGGGCCGTGCCCAGAGCTGGCCAGGAAGAGCCTGGTCTCTCATGGCAGCTCTGTACAGCTCAGCCCTGTCCTTTTGACTGCCCCTGCCCCCAACTCCTGTTTCTGCAGCAGGGCACCTCTGGAGCTGGGCCAGGCCTGGCACCCACTAGGCAAAAGCATCTCCACTTTTCCTGGCAGCAGAGTACCCTGCTGAAGCCCACTGCCCACTGCCTTGCCTGGGAGGAAGCAAAAGCAGCATGCAAATAAACACAAAATAAATAGAAAGTGCAGGGATGGGGAAGTTGATAGTAAAAAGAAATATGAGTCAGACAAGAATCATTGATATAGGAAAGCTGACCTGTGAAAGAGAAGGACATAGATGCTGCCAGCAGAGCCACTCTAGGAGGAGGAGGTCCCTAGAGAGTGAGGAAGGAAAGGCATCCCTCACCCTGGTAGCAGAGGCCCTGGCAGGGAGCACAGGGTGGTGCTGCTGCGGGCAGGGTGCAGCTGTAGCAGGGCCAAGGCAGGCCAGGAGCGGCTTGTCCTAGGCAGAGCTCCCTGCTCCCTCCTGACACCCCAGACGTTGCTAGCAGCAGCCAGAGAGCACGGACGGACTGGTGCCTCTGGGTGACCTGCACCCAGGACAGGAGAGGGGCTGGGGAACAGTTGGGGCCTAGAGACTTTGCTTCCCAATGTGTTCATCAGGACCTTGCTAACGGTTGTGAAGAAATTGCTGAGGGACATCCCAGGTGGCCCAGAGTTTTGCAAGTACAACGGTGTTGATGGGTTACTGATGTAGTGATCTGGGCCATGGGAGAGCCAAGGTACAAATGCACAGTGTCACTCATCAGTGCTCATCTGTCTTCAAAAAAGCAGAGTACCAACACCACTCCTTTGGAGGTGCAGCCACAGGTACAAACAGATTTGGCTGGTAAAATTTAAGCCACTTTACTGGGCAGAATACACTAGGATGGCATTTTCAACAGAGCTGCTGCTGGCAGGGCATGTGTAGGGGGTGAGAGTCATACTTGAAAGGCAGTGTCAGTTCACAGCAAAGTGTGAGTGAGGCACTTGCAGGCAGGTGCTGTACAGGGACTTCTGGGACCTCACTGTGAGCTGAACAGGAGTTCCTATGGATTGGGAAATGGAAAATGTATTTATCATGGAAATACCTTCTTTGGGTGAAATGTGGCCACTCAAGGATCCCAGCAAACAAATTTGGCCCTGTGCACGGTGGGGGATGGCTAATAAGGTGAATATGTATTGTTTCAAAGTAGATGGAATAATCGTGTAGATGGTTAAGCAGGTAGAAGATCTATCTGCAAAGAAGGTAATGTTCAGTGTGTGCTGTGGCGCAACCTACCACACCATTGCCCAAGGTTGGTGTTGAGGGCTGCAAGGTGGGCTCCTGCCAGTCACAGACTGGTTCCCTGCCATGCAGAGCACAGGGCAGACTGTCAGCTGCTGTGGTGCTGCAGCTTCAAGCTTGTGTCAGACACTGATGCCCAACAACCACCTAAAGCCTGCAAGCAGCAGAAGTGGAAATGTTAAGAAACACTTGGGAATTTGCTGACTCCAGATCTGTATTTCCTGCATTCTATTTTGTTGATGTGAACCTTCTGGGAGGGCAATGTCCTTGTGGCCAGCCTCGGTGCTCATTCATGAGTGTCTTTGTTAGCAGACAATTGGTAAGGTTGCTCCCTGGTGTGCTTTCCCTCTCTGGATTTTCCCTTTGCAAGCTTATGGGGATGGTGTTTTCCAGTGGGGGACGGACAAGGTGTCTGTGAAGTGTCTTGTGGAGTCGCAGTCCCAGCACTTGTGGGCATCCCTGCAGGTTGTTTGTGTGTTCCTGATCTGAACAGCTTGCCATGGGACAGGGATGCTGCCTCAAAGTCCTGCCCTGCTGCAATGCAGGTATGTGTTTGTAGGGTGTAGGGGAGAGCTGTGTCAGTGCAATTTTGGTGCAGTTTGAGTTGTGCAGTGATTACAGAGAGAGCAGCTTTTATAGCCCATAGAGGAGTGGTGATGCCCTGCTTGACACAGCCTGACACTACACAGACAGAGAGATGCAGAGAGAGACAGAGCTGATCTCTGTAAAGAAGAAAATCCCCAGGCAGAAAACGTCTTTTTTACGGTGCAAATTCCCCCTCCCAGGTTAAGTGCTACCTTGTGCAATTCTTCCCAGCTGCCTCTTTCTGGGAAGGATGAAAGCACAGACATTATACCCACTTACTTGAATACCAATGCCCAGCAAGACCATAGCAGGATAATGGACATTTGAAGTACCCAGAGGTGAACAACTGGTGGATCTTTGGGTTTAAGAGCAGCCACTTAGGGATAGTACAGAGAGAGACTCTCTTTTAAGGCAGTTACTGACAACTGCATTTTGGCTTTTTTTTTCCCCCCTTTTACAGGTTTCTACGGGAGACCATGGTCTATGGAACAGAGGAAACTTCTCTTTCAATGGCAAGTACCCTGAATTTTCCTCTCTGAAGGGTACTAGCCTGTGGCAGAGTGACAAGGTGGAAGCCAGAGTGCTGTGGAGGCAAGAACGGTGAGGGAAAATGTGCTGGAGGGAGGCTCCTGGGGCTGGCCTGCCTTTGGGATACTGGGGCGATGGCAGTGAAGGGGACTCATGCTTCTCCCAGAGCTGCTCCTGCAGTGCCCCCTCTGTCCCAGCACTCTTGCACCCCTGGATCTGGCCCGGGGAAAGACTCCCCTGCCCTGGGCCCGGGTGTGGTGGCTGTGGGATGGACGGGCAGCCTGAGGACGCCCGGACAGATGCGGGCTGTGCTGCCCTGTGCCGGCAGATGGTGCTGGGACTCTGCCACAGCCCAGCTGCAGCCAGATGTGTTTGGCTCGGGGGCTTGGGCCTGGGACAGGGCTGGGTGCCCCAAGGGAATGGGGTCTGGGGATGGGGCCCGGAAGGGGCTGGGTGGGCACTAGCCCCTGCGTGCTGGCACTGCACAGCTGGCACGGGTGCTCCAGTGAGGGTGCAGACCCAGAGAGAGCTGTCAGTGGGACAGGGTCGGATCCTGCTGCCCATGCCATGGGAGGAGCGATGGCAGCTGGGAATCATAGAATCATAGAATCATTAAGGTTGGAAAAGACCTCTAAGATCATCGAGTCCAACCGTCAACCCAACACCACCATGCCCATTAAACCATGTCCCTAAGCACCTCATCTTTACGTCTTTTAAATACCTCCAGGGATGGTGACTCAACCACTACCCTGGGCAGCCTGTTCCAATGTTTAACCACTCTTTCCGTAAAGAAATTTTTCCTCACGTCCAATCTAAACCTCCCCTGGCACAACTTGAGGCCGTTTCCTCTCATCCTATCGCTTGTTACTTGGGAGAAGAGACCGACCCCCACCTCGCTACAACCTCCTTTCAGGGAGTTGTAGAGAGCGATGAGGTCTCCCCTCAGCCTCCTTTTCTCCAGGCTAAACAACCCCAGTTCCCTCAGCCGCTCCTCATCAGACTTGTTCTCCAGACCCCTCACCAGCCTCGTTGCCCTTCTCTGGACACGCTCCAGCACCTCGACGTCCTTCTTGTAGTGAGGGGCCCAAAACTGAACACAGTGTTCGAGGTGCGGCCTCACCAGGGCCGAGTACAGGGGCACGATCACTTCCCTACTCCTGCTGGCCACACCATTTCTGATCCAGGCCAGGATGCCATTGGCCTTCTTGGCCGCCTGGGCACACTGCCGGCTCATGTTCAGCCGGCTGTCGACCAACACAAGGGTTTGGAGAGGAGCGTGGGGGTTATGCAAGCCTGAAAATGCCACCTCTGGAGGCACCAGAAAAGCTGCTCTGCCCTGACTGCAGCGTGGCGTGGGTCGGCTAGGGCAGCCCATGCACAGGAGGGGTGTCGGGGAGCAGGTGGAGGGACTGGGGCTGGAAATGGGAAGTAAGATCCGTGTGAGAGAGAACGTGGGGGTGTTCAGCGGGCTGGAAGCCACCTCGGGGGCTGACCTGGCAGGACAAGCGCCCATTGCCTCATCTCTGAACCATGTGGGCCTGGGCAGTGCCATGCTGCACCAGCCCCTGTTGGTGTGCTGGCTGCAGGACAGCACGCTGCGTGCCCGCTGCCACCAGCAGCAAGTGGCCAGCTCGCCCTGCCTGGTGCCACCATCCCTGCCGCCCTGCATTCCCAGCGGGGGCACCAGGCGGGTGCTTCCAGCCAGCCCGGCCTCGCTGGAGCCGGGTTTATCATTGTGGAAACAGATGGCACAGCAAACCCGCATCACTCCACCGTGGGCACAGGTGGCCACTTTATCCTGAGGCTGCCATCCCTGCCTGGTGTGGAGGTGGCCCTTGTGTCCCTGTGATTCCCCATGTGTGTCTGTGTGTCACCATGTGTCCCTGTGACGGAAGGATGTGGGCAGGATCTGTCACTGGCTGGTTGTGAGAATCACCTTGGATTGGGAGTTGATCTGTGCAAGAGAGAAAAAGCGCTCTCCTAGCAGCTGGCGCCCATGCACTGGCTGTCAGTAGGATGAGCTGCACTGACAGGACCTGCCACCGATGGACTGGGGCCCAGTAGGGCCTCCTGTGCAGCATGGGCAGCACGATGGTCACAGCCTAGGTGGCACACTGGTCAGTGCGGGTACTGCCCTGGTGATGGCATGGGCAGCACACTGGGGATGGTGTGGAGAGCACGCTGGTCACAGCAGGGGCAGTGTGCTGGTGACAGTGTGGGCAATGCACTGGTGATGGCCAGACAGTGGGCCAGAGACGGCAGGGCCGTGTGCTGGTGACTGTGCTGGTGATGGCCCTGGCAGCCATGCACTGTGTGGGAAATGTGCCGGTCATGCTGTGAGAGTGCACTAGTGACAGTGTGGGCAGTCACAAGTGCAAGTAAGGACCATAGTGCAGCAACCAGAGATGTGGATACAGAAAAATGTAGCTTAGAAAATTTGGGGAAAACATGCAGGAAGGAAAACAAGATGTGATGTTTTAAAGTATATTAGGAATGAGAAGGTCTAATGATGGCCTTGTCTGGTACTGGACTGGGTTGTATGTTCACATGTTTGCACATGTGAGTGGTATGTTCATTGATGTTTTTCTTCTCTGGAAAGAAACAAGATGAGGCACTTGTATCATGTGGTACATGAAGTGCTTCCCAGTCTGTTCATTATGGGAAAATGTAAAACATCGTCTACTAAGGAGGATAAATAAAAATAAATTAATATATCAGCTGGCTTTCATATAGGAGTGCCAAAAGAGCTGTCTAGGGAGGTGTCTGCCCCATCCTGATAATTTCCAGTGAGTCTTGGATTGCTGGGGAGATTCTGGAAGGAATTTGTGCTTTTTGAGGCCAGAAAGGGCCTTATGATGGTGCAGTCTGATCTCCTGAAGCAGGCAGGCCCTGATCTCTCAGACCTGCTTCCCTTCAACTCTGACTGCAGTGGAGCATCTGGAGAGTTGGAGACCTTTCCTCTCCCATCTTGCCCAAATGCATGTCCCTGTGAGTCACCCCTGGACCCTGCCATGTCCCCAGCTGCTGGGTGTGGTTTTTCTCTCCTCTGGAGCGCTGGCAGGCTGAGGCTTGCTCCTGGGGAGATGAGCAGACTGGGCTCCAAGACTCTTTCACTCACAGACTTCCCACCTGTGTCTGTGTGTGTGGCTCCTTGACAGACTCACTCTAGTTAATCAGCGTCCTTCCCACACCGTGGCCACTGCTTTGGCAGCATCTGCAGCCAGCACAGAGGTCACCAAATCTCCCTAGTCCCGCCTGACACTCTGCAGTGATTCATCTGGGGCTCTCTCTTATGCTGAGTTACCAGTGGCATTGCAGAGGACGCTCATGTTCAACTAATTGCTCATTATGTTAAGTTGTTACTTCAGACACCGTATCTTCTGTATTCTTTTACCAGGTAGGACTTTATGCTTGGCTGTATTAAGAAATATACTGCTTGCTGAAGCCCAGCTTAGCAGCCATTTCAAATCACTCCGAGTGCTGTATTTGCTCCTTTATTCTCTACTTACTTGTTCTTTGCCACCTGCAAACTGCACAGGCACAGCGTCCTGCCACGGGTTCACACTTGCCCAGCTCTGCTGCCCACCCTGCCAAAGCTCTGCTTCAGCACTTACTGTTTTTCAGCACTCTGGGGCTTTCCACCTGCAGGGCTTGGCAAAAATCTTGCAGTCCCGAAGAGTTCCTTTGACAGGCCTTTTAATGTCTGTGGATCAATGTTAGTGTGACCCTGTTAGAAAACAGAGTGCCTGGGTTTAGATGTGCAGGAGGGGATTCCTCTGCCTCACACTGTCTCTGTCTTCCCCACGGGGAGCCAGCTGTGCAGGATTTGTGCACTGCTGAAGTGGGTGCCTGAGCTGCCCAGGAGATGTGTCCTGAGGGCCCTGCAGCTGGAGGAGCAGCACAGCTGGGGTTTGGGTCCTCCTGTGTGCACCCCTGTGCTGGTGTTAGATAGGCAGAAGGGCAATCGGGTACCTCCAGCCCGTGAGCCTCTGGCTGTGCTTGGCTGAAGAATGAAGAAGCTGGTACAGGATTCAACCTATCAAAACTACAGTATTAGTATGTAAGTAATGCATGTTACTGTTGATGGATAAGGAATTGGCTGGATGGCTGCATCCAAAGAGTTGCAGTCAATGGCTCAACATGCAAGTGGAAACCAGTAACAAGTGCTGTCCCCCAGGGGTCCACACTGGGACCAATACTATTTAATATCTTCATCACTGACATAGTGGGATTGAGTGCACCCTCATCTAGTTTGCAGATGACACCAAGCTGCATGGTGCAGTTGATCACCTAGAGGGAGAGGATGCCATCCAGAGGGATCTTGGCAGGCTTGAGGAGTGGACCCGTGAAAATCTCATGAAGTTCAACAAGGTCAAGTGCAAAGTCCTGCACCTGGGTCAGGGCAATCCCCAATATCAATAGAGACTGGGAGATGAAGGGGTTGAGAGCAGCCCTGCCGAGAAGGACTTGGGGGTACTGGTGGATGAAAAGCTGGACATGAGCCAGCAATGTGCGCTCGCAGCCCAGAAGGCCAACCGTATCCTGGGCTGCATCAAAAGAAGCGTGGCCAGCAGGTCAAGGGAGGTGATTCTGCCCCTCTACTCTGCTCTGGTGAGACCCCACCCGGAGTACTGTGTCCAGCTCTGGGGTCGTCAGTACAAGAAAGACATGGACCAGTCAGAGCAAGTCCAGAGGAGGCCATGAAAATGATCCGAGGGCTGGAACACCTCTCCTATGCAGAAAGGCTGAGAGAGTTGGGATTGTTAAGCCTGGAGAACAGAAGGCTCCAGGGAAACCTTATTGCTGCCTAAAAGGGGGCTTATAAGAAAGATGGGGATAGACTTTTTACCAGGGCCTGTAGTGACAGGACAAGGGGTTATGGTTTTAAACTGAAGGAGGGTCAATTTAGAATCATAGAATCATTAAGATTGGAAAAGACCTCTAAGATCATCAAGTCCAACCGTCAACCCAACACCACCATGCCCACTAAACCATGTCCCTCAGCGCCTCATCTATACGTCTTTTAAATACCTCCAGGGATGGCAAGTCAACCGCTTCCCTGGGCAGCCTGTTCCAATGTTTAACCACTCTCTCCGTAAATAAATTTTTCCTCACATCCAATCTAAACCTCCCCTGGCACAACTTGAGGCCATTTCCTCTCATCCTATCGCTTGTTACCTGGGAGAAGAGACCGACCCCCACCTCGCTACAACCTCCTTTCAGGTGGTTGTAGAGAGCGATGAGGTCTCCCCTCAACCTCCTCTTCTCCAGGCTAAACAAACCCAGTTCCCTCAGCCGCTCCTCATAAGACTTGTTCTCCAGACCCCTCACCAGCCTCGTTGCCCTTCTCTGGACACGCTCTAACACCTCGATGTCCTTCTTGTAGTGAGGGGCCCAAAACTGAACACAGTATTCGAGGTGTGAACACAGTATTAATCCGCCTCTTCATCCTGGTTGGGTGGTCTATAACAGACTCCCAGCAGGCTATCTGCCTGTTGGCCTTCCCCCTCATCCTTACCCATAAACACTCGACCTTATCATCATCACAATTGTTGAGCTCTAGACAATCGAAACATTCCCTAACATACAGAGCCACCCCACCGCCTCTTCTTCCTCACCTGTCCCCTGCCATCCATTGCAGCACTCCAATCGTGGGAGTCACCCCACCATGTTTCTGTGATGGCGACTAAGTCATAGCTATCCCACTGCACCATGGCTTCCAGCTCCTCCTGTTTGCCGCCCACGCTGCCTGCATTGGTGTAGATGCACTTGAGCTGGGCTATCGATTTCGCCCAGATTAGATTTAGATTGGACATAAGGAAGAAATTCTTTACTGTGAGGGTGGTGAGGCACTGGAAAATGTTGCCCAGAGAAGTGGATGTCCCATCCCTGGAAGTGTTCAAGGTCAGGTTGGATGGGGCTTTGAGCAACCTGATCTAGTGAAAGATGTCGCTGCCCATGGCAGGGGGTTGGACTGGATGATCTTTAAAGGTCCCTTCCAACTCAAACCATTCTGTGATTCTAATGCCAGCAGCTTGTGGATTCCTTATAAAAGGACTTCCATTAAAGCAGAGTTACTGCTGATGCCAGACGCTGCACCTTGATGAATTCTTGTCCCCATTACAGTGGCAGTGCTGGACCCCACGTTAATTGGGTGCAACAGAGAGGGGTGCAGGCTCTCTGGAGCTGCTCTGCGAGCCTCACTGGCAGGGTGTGCACAGCAGCTGCCGCAGAGCTACCTCTGGAGGTCTGCGTCAGACCACAGTGGCATGTGGCACACATATCATCCCAGCAGTGTAAACACAGCCTGCTCTGGCCCCCTTCCATTGAAACACCAACTAACGCAGCCAAAGAAAAGGTGTCTGTGCAGGAGCTGGGCAGGTGGTGCGGGGCATGTCTGGCCGCAATGTGAGGAAAGGGAGACCAGGGCAGGCAAGGGACAGCTCAGCAGTTTTGAGGAGGCTGCAGCCTCCATACCCAGAGCTGGGCCGGGGCTGCAGCACTGTGTCCTGTGCTGGTGTCTCACTAGAGAGGAGATGGAAAAATGCAAGAGTGCAAAAGAGCCCCAGTGAGACCCAGTAGCTGCAAAAAGCCATTGTAGAGTGATACCTTTGAAGGTCTTGACCTGTTCAAGTGGTCAAGGAGTGGTCTGGGAATGGTGCAGCAGGTGTATAGGGGCTGTTGGTAGAGTCAGGCCAGCCTGCAGACAGGACACGGACTTTTCAAGGGGATGATGTGAGGGGGTCTGCAGTGGTGAGGGCTCCCTGAGTGTGTGTGGTTCCCAGAGAGGTACCCCAGGCTGAGTCCCCCAGGCCAGACTGTGCCTGGCAGGCGCACCCCACTCCTGGACACTGAACTTGGGAGAGCAGTAGGTGCCAGCTCTCCAGGGTGTCTCTGCTGGTCCTGCTCCACAGAGACCCCTCACATGCAGAGGGGCAACTAGCTCGTACATATCTGCTTCATCTGGAGTCACTCATCACAACAGTCAACCTTGCAGCCTGCATGTTTGGGCTACAAACAAGCTTGGTTCTTGATTATACAATTAGAAGCATAGCTGAAGAGAAAGGGAAAAGAAACCCACCCCAAACCTGCTTACACAAGATGCTAAGTGCTTCCACAGGTCTCACTGCAAGCCCTGAAAGAGCTGCTGCAAAGCTGCAGGGGTGGTTTGGCCTGATGGAGCCCCACAGCTGGACTCCAGGGCTGGGGCCGCCTGCACCCTTAGGGGGCCGTGTGGAGCAGCAGACCGCTGAGCTGTTCCCTGCATTGCTCCAGCCCCATCCTCTGTCTCCTTGGCCATTTTGTTCTCAGTCTCCCCCAAGGACCCCCCTTCCTCCCCCGGAGGCTGCTCTGGCCACTTGCCCCTTCTCCATTCCTTGCTCAGGACATTGAGCTTTTCACCATCACAGGACTTTGTCAAGTGGTTAAAACAGGCTGTTTAGGCTAAGCTGGTCCCTCTGACCCACTTTTTCAGCAGCAAGGGTGTTAACCCATCTCCCAGGAGACAACGTCCTTCTGGTCTCTGTGACTTTCTCATCCAGATGCATTATCTTTCTGGAGGTCCCTAAACAACGCAAATTATTGGGCTCAGCACTGGGAGCACTGGGTGAGATTTATGTCTCCATGTGGCTGTCGAAAGTATGCAGGGCAGGGCTCCCTGTGCAGGGGAAGAGCTGTGGCTCCGCAGTCCGGCGGGCTCTGTGTGAGCAGAGACTAGAAGCCTGCAGGACATGGTGCAGCTTCAGGGAAGAAAAGGGTGCTGTGTGCCGAGGAGCTCTTGGTGTTGTGGGCTGGCAGCTGTCCGGATGCCTCTTTGCAAAGAGCCCATCTGGAGCCTTGGGTGACCCCTTGTCCTTGCTGCACAGGCTGAAACGCTGGGGGCTGAACTGCTACATGTACGCACCCAAGGATGAGCTGAAGCACCGGCTGCTCTGGCGAGAGCCCTACACAGAACATGAGGCAGGTAGCGGCTCTGCTGGGCCCCAGCGGGGGTGGGCTGCAGGCGTCCAGGGTCCTCAAGGGTGAAGCATGGTCTGCATATCAGCCAGGGTCAGGCTGGCTGTTATCACTCTTCCTGCCACAAACCTGCCCATTGCAGGGAGCCCCACAGGCCCTGCCTAGTGCAAGGAGACCCCCAGACCCTGCCCGGCACAAGGAGCCTCCCCAGACCCTGCCCATCACATGGAATCACCTGAGAGCCCACCCAGCATGGGGAGCTCCCCACATGGGTCTCCGGCAATATGCTCGAATATGCCAGGGCCCGTAGACCCTTGCGGAGAGTCCTCTGTGCCCCAAGGGACTGGAAACTGTCTCCCCTGGGCCTCTCCCCCCTAGACGCTCTCTCATGCCTCTCAATGCCCTCAGCTCCTTCCTTTCGGGCCACTGTGGTTCCCTCTCCCTCCATCCCTTTGTCTCCCTCCATCCCTTGCCTCCCAGCGCTCACAGCACCCCCTCTGCTTTGTCCCCAGCCTGCATGCAGTCTCTCATCGAAGCTGCCCAAGAGCAAGGTGTGGAGTTTGTTTTTGCCATTTCCGCTGGCCAGGACATGGTGTTTTCAAGTGCCGGGGATCGGCTCCTGCTGCAGCAAAAACTGAGGCAGGTACCGTAGGCCATTTTTTCATCCCACTGCTCCCAGGCAAGGGGCATGTGTGCTTGTGTGTGGGCCCCATGCCCACCCCAAAGGCTAGTGTGGGGCTGTTAGCCCCTCCTGCTGCTGCGCATCAGGGAGCAGCTCTGTGGGGTGCCTGGTGGCAGACGTGCTGTCCCTGTCACGGTGACAGAGAACCGAAGGCTCTGTGGATGCCTGACTGCCAGCAGACAGCGCTGGGGGCAGGAGAGGGACTGGCCAAGCCCCAGAGCTTGCTGGGCAGCACCAGAGGCCGGTGCAGGCTGGTGCTGAGCCCCTGGTCCCTGGGGAGGGTCAAGAGCCACCGGCATGGTGGGTTTGCTCCGTGGGCAGCTGCTCCTCCCTGCAGCACAGCCCAGGCAGCAGCTGCCCTGCGCTGCACCATGCCCGGCCACCTCTCCAGCCACCCCCAGCCAGCCCTGGCACAGGGAGCACCTGCCAGGGCATGCGGTGAAGCTCTTCCTGAGGCTCTGCTGGCCTCCGCTCCTGCCGTGGGACTCCCAGTGCTGCAGGGCGATGCGGGGGTGTGGTGCAGAGGGAGTGGACGTGGCAGGCAGTGAGCGGGGTGGCCTGGCAGCAGCATGGTGCGAGCAGGCTCTGGGCTACCGCAGCATGGACTCTGGTTTGAAAGGGCTCCTGGCCCACGGCAAACATGGCTGTGCCCAGGGCTTGGAGTGAGGTGGGCCGTGGCCATGGGGCTGGCGTGCACCTGTGGAGCGGCTGGGTCTTGTGCGTGGCATCCGCTGGGCAGGTGTGGGGGACACGGCAAGGGCTGCTCTGCCCGCCCTGTCCATCCGCATGCCCCAGACCTCTGCTGTCTTTACGGGGTCCAGGCGGCAGGGGCTCGTCTGGGGCTCGCTGCCTCCTTTCTCTCTGCTGCCCCTGGATCCTAGCAGCCCGTGCCCATGCCCGCAGGTGGCTGCCATGGGGTGCCACTCCTTCGCGCTGCTCTTTGACGACATCGACCCCTGCATGTGCCAAGCTGACAGAGACGTCTTCCCCTCCCTGGCGCAGGCTCAGGCCTCTGTGGCCAACGAGGTGTACCGGGAGCTGGACCAACCCTCCATCTTCCTCTTCTGCCCTACAGGTACCACCTGCAGCCATGCAGCCCCAGCCACGCCTGGTGCTTGGCCAGCCATGGCACCCCACAGCAGTCCGGGGTGCCCTTCATCTGGCTGCACCCAGCACCTGTTTCTGCTGAGACCTGACTGCCCTGACAGCCTCCATGGCTCCCCCCAGCCCCGTCATGCTCCTGCAGGAGCCCTGGAGATCTCAGGACTAGGACAGGACCAGGCTGCAGACGGGCTGGCGCTTCAGCAGCCATGCATGCTATATTCCCTGCACCGCACATCTCCCAAGCCCCTATCCATTGATCCCAGGCAGCCTCTCCTCTCCCAGTCTCTCTGCCCCTCAAGGGATGCTCTGCGCTCTCTCCCCAGAGTACTGCAGCTCTCTGTGCTCTCCCAGCCCCAGCCAGTCCTGCTACTTGCTGACCCTCGGCCAGGAGCTGCTCCCAGGGATCAGTGTCATCTGGACAGGTCAGCACCCAGCCCGGCTCTGTGGGGTGTGTGGCCCTGTGCAGCTTCTCAGTGAGAGCCAGTGTCCTCAAACCCTGCAGCCACGGGCTCCATCCCAGGAGAGGTGCCAGCAAGTGGCCCCGTCGTGATGCCTTTCAGCATTGGGGTGTGCAGCCCCGGCCGGGCAGGCAGTGGGTTCGGATGTGGGTCTGCTCTCCTTCTGTCTAGGGAGGGTGGGGTGACTCGACCTTCATCTCCATGCTCAGTGCCCAGATGTGTGCATGTCCCTGTTGTGAGTGTGCATGATGGACTGCGCTGCCTGTGTGCTCCACGCATGTCTGTGCCATGATGCTCCAGGCCCTAAGGTGGTGTCACAGGAGCTCTCAGCCACACTGCTGGAGGAGGTGGAGGGTGTCCTGCAGCGCCGCCCCATCATCTGGGACAACCTGTACGCCAACGACTATGACTGCAGACGTGTCTTCCTGGGCCCCTACACGGGACGTGCGCCCGGCCTCATGCCCAGGCTCCGTGGACTGCTCCTCAACCCCAACTGCGAGCTCCAGGCCAACTTCATCCCCATACACACATTGGGCAGCTGGTTTCGGAGCGAGCTGGGGAGCTGTGCCCACTCTGATCATGCAGGTACCTGGCCCCGGCACCCCAGGCAGCTCTGTATGTGGGGCCCCAGGGCCAGCAGTGAGCTTGTGCACCCAGAGCAGGGCCCTGCCCATTGCTGCCCATCTTTCCTGCATGGCAGCCTGGGTGAGGTGTCTCACCTGGCTGGGCACCACCTGACATCCCAGGGCATGGGATCCATCCTGGGGGCACCTCCTTGGGCGGGGAGGGGCTGCCTGCCTTCAGTGTGGCATGGGATAGCTCCATCAAGCAAAGAGTGGGGCTGTCCAGGCTGATGAGCTCCAGTTCCTTAGGGAAGGAGACTGCGGCAGCCCTGGGGGACAGCCAAGGCCCACAGGAGGGGAGCTACAGCCCCCAGGAGGCCTTGGAGCTGGCGCTGCATGACTGGGTGGCTGAGATAAACCGGCAGGCCTTGGAGCCAGGTAGGTGATGAACTCACACCATGTAGCATCCCTCACCCCCTCCGGAGTGCTGGTCCAGCTCTGCTGGGAGCTCAGTGGGGTGAGGGAGCCCCATGCCCTGCCTGTTTGGATGGCGTGCTCTGGCTGGTGCGGCGGCGGGGTCTGTATGTGTTGTGGTGGGCAGCTGTGGGTGTCCATCGTGCCATGCTGCCCCATGGGTGCTCCTGCCCTGGCTGCATCCCAGAGGGAGGTCTCGGCTGGCAGTGTGGGAGCCTGGGCCATGATACAGCTCTGGAAGAAGGGGTTCAGCCAGGTGCAAGCTTGGTGTTTCGCAATGTTTGCCTCTGCAAAGCCTGTGGCCTCACCAGCCATGGAGGCCTGAACTCCAGAGCACAGAGCGATGCAAAGCCCATGGTCCTGGCGGCTCCCCAGTCCTTGCCACCTTGGAGATGGAGCTTCCCGGCACAGCTGCCTCCAGGGCTGTTCTGCCCCACAGGCAGCAGTTTCCATGCAGGTGCCAGAGGGGCTGCCCCCTTGCTCCTTTCTGCCAGGAGGAAGGACCCCAGGACAACCCAGCATCAGCCTCAAGGGCGGAACAAGGCTGCAGCCCAGCACAGCGGGAGGACAGGAGGTCATGCCCGATGCCCAGCCCCACGACTCTGTTCCCAGTGTTGCAGACCAGGATGGCCCTGAGCCCTGCAGTGTGGCACCAGGGGAGGGAAGGAAGAAGGTGACCTCAGAGCCTGAGAAGGGCAGTGAGAGCAGGACACCCACTGGCGGTCGGCAAAGCCCCACAGGGGATGGGGACCAGCTCACCACAGGGAGCAGAGAGAGCTGTGAGCCCTCCTCTGCTCTGCCCAGCACAGCTGGGAGTGCCCAGTCCACAGGAACCTCGGTGGCTACAGAGACCCTCCACAGCCCAGGCCCCCCCATGTGCTGCAGCAATGGGGCCAACACCAGCCAGAACCTTCCCCTACCCACCAGTGATGCCAGGACAGGGGGTGGCAGCTCCCCCCAGCCCCCCAGCAGTACCCAAACTGAGGTCAGCAGGGCCGACATGCCCCCAAAACCCCCAGGGCCTGGGGCTTGCACCAGCCCTGGACCCCCAGCACCACTCACTGATGAGGTTGGTGCTAGCCCTGGCCCCACGGCACCATTAACCCCAGAGGAGACTGGGTCCAGCCCCATGGCCCTGCTGACCCTGGAGGAGGCTGGGTCTGGCCCCACAGTCCTGCTTACCCCCAAGGAGGCCAGGACCAGTCCCACAGCACCACTGACCCCAGAGGAGGCCAGATTCAGCCCCATGGCATCTCTGACTCTGGGGGAGGTGCAGATGCTGGTGGAGCTCTTCTACCTGCCCTACCATCATGGACCACTGGCACAGCATCTCCTGGAGCACTTTCGGTGGCTCCGGGCAAACAGCCTCAGC
This sequence comes from Spheniscus humboldti, assembly GCA_027474245.1. Lineage (NCBI taxonomy): Eukaryota > Metazoa > Chordata > Aves > Sphenisciformes > Spheniscidae > Spheniscus > Spheniscus humboldti. The sequence continues at coordinate 773,425 of CM049890.1, forward strand.
GTGGGGGTTCCGGCCACAGCACCTGATGACTGTGAGGTAAGGCTGGTCCGGGCGCTGCTGCTGGACGGTGCCTGTCACGGTTGCACTGATACCCAGTCTATCCACAGGGCATGCAGTGGCGCGGCCGAGCGCAGTCCTTCCAGCTGCTCTGTGCTCAGACGTGCCGCCTGCACAGCCACTTCGTCAGCAGCGCCAGCCGGGCGCTGCTCTACGACCTCCACCCCTACCTCTGGGACATCCGCAACATGCTGCTGGCTGCCAGTGCCTTCGTCCTCTGGCTGGGTACGTGGCTTATGCCAGCCCTGAGCCAGCCCCTGTGGCCCCATAGTGGGTATTTGCACCCTGGCCAAATCCAACCATGTTGAAGTGCAGGGGCCCCTGGGCACTGTGGCACACCCAGGGCATCTGAAGTTTGTTCTGTGGTGATCCACTGTTTTCCCCCTCCAAAGAGGTGCAGGTGTCTGGGACCCCCTCCCAGAGGTCTGGGGTCCCCGTGTCCCGTGTCCAGCCGGGGGTGCCAGGGTCTCTCCTGGGAGTGCACCTCCCCTTGATACCTTCCCAGCCGCTGACCCATGTCCTGTGCTCACCACCTCACCTCCTTTGCAGATGGCCATCTCCTCTGCGACCCTGACCCCAAGGGCACCTGGGGAAGCTGCTTTGGCTGTAAGTACCGGTGCTGCCCTGGCTCACCTGCCTGGGCAGTGGGGCCCTACCTGCTGCCCTCCATCACCTCCAGCCCCGCAGCAGCAGCCAGCACTCGCCATTGGGCTGCCCTTTCCCATGCTCTGCCTGCCGAGCGGGGCAGGAATGGCCATGGGAAGGCTGGCACTCCTGTGTGCCCTGACACGCTGAGGCAGGATGGGGCACTGCTGCTGGGGACAGGGCAGTCATCAGAGCAACTCTTCACCATCTCTCACAGTCTAGAAGGAATGCCTGTTTCTAGGACAGGGTTCCTCAGCCCTTTTAATCCAAGGACCCCTTAGCCTTTCTGATAAAAGGGATCCATGGGCCATTGTCAGCAGTAATGCCCTGGGTGACAGAGGTGAGGTTGGATTTTGAATGCCTGTGCATTACTTTGGAAGCCCCTGTTGCTCTGGTTTAGGGTTCCCTGATTGCTCTGTGGGCCTTGTGACCTCTTACAAACCAAGAACTGTTACCAGAAGACAACCTGAGAGGATGTCCAAGTTCATTGTGAGACGGGGCTATGTGCCTTGAACCACTTCTGCAGGGAAGCAGCCGCATGCAGGGCAAGTTCCCACAGGCACTGCAGAGCTGGCTGGCTGGGCAGCAAAGCAGCGCACTGCTCTCCATGCCAGACTGCAGCTTTCCAACTGTAGCCAGGAGCTGTGTCTTGTCTTTATGCCTTTCATGGAGGCAAGGTCATTCCTTTCTCCATTACCCCACCTCAAGGCCTATTGCAGAGGGTGTGCTGCCACCCCAGTGCATGGGGCTGGCTGCCTGAGCCCAGGTGAGGTCCCATGCCCGGGCTGCACAGCTGTGGGGGCAGATCCTTGGAGCTGTGACCATTGTGGATTGTGAAGTTGCTGTGTGATGCAGGCTGATCTTCCCCTGGCCCAGCAGGTTTCTGTTCACCTCGCATGTGTCTGTCTCCTGCTACCTCCAGGGTGCCAGAGCATCACTGCCCCGATCTTGCTGGGGGGGGACGCTGAGCCCTGGGCACGTCGTGGGGGCCTCTTTGGAGAGCTGCAGGTGAGAGCATGCCCATATCTGTGGGGGGTGAAGGAGGCGTTGGGAAGCCAGGATCCCTGCTGCTGCTCCTGGCCCTGCCATTGGGTTGCTGAAGCTTGGGAGGGCAGAGCTGCCCCAGGCCTCTATGCCTTGGCTGCGGCTCTTGGGGTTTAGGGTGCCTCAGAGGGACCCTCCTCCTGCTGCCTCCAGGACAAGGTTTGGAGCCAGGACAACCTGCTCCCTGATGGACTGTATCTCTTCCAGGCACTGCTGCCCGTGGGGAACAGCTGTGACCTCTTCTGCCACCCACCTCCACTCTTCCCGTCCAGCCAGCTGTACCTCCTGCACCCGCTGTTGCCCCCGGACAAGGTGGGAGCCACGGCCCGAAGGGGTGGCCCGCACCACTCAGGCCAGAGCTCACCTTTGCATGGCCTGTGCTGTACATGCACTAACAAGATACATGCTCGTCTGCCGCTGACCCCAAGACTGAGCTTGCAGTGCAGGGTGATGCAGGTGGGAAGGGACCTCTGGGGTCCAGCCCCTGCTCAGAGCAGGCCAGCCTGGGGCAGGTCACCCAGGGCTGTGTCCAGCAGCGTGTCAGGCCCCTGGGCTGGAGAGTGGGTGTTGTGGCCAGCGGCGTTGGCAGGGACCATCACCCGCCTCCCCGCAACAAGCACCCGGGCAGAGCCCCTCCTGGTAGCCAGCAGCAGGAGAGGGAGACCCATCTCAGAAGTGAGCAGCAGGCACAGCCACAGATAAACTGGCACAGACTCGGGGTCGCCAGGTTGCGAGGACTATCTCCAAAGCACCCCCAGCACTGATCTCCAGAGGTGGCCGTGAGCAGATGCCAGGAAAGATCTAGAACAGGACAAGTCTGGATGGTGACCTCCTGCAGCCTTCATCAGTCTGCAGCTCTGGGCGCTGCCTGAGCCTGTTGAGGTTCATCTCCAAATCAGTCCCTTTTTCAAACACTCATCCACTTTACAGGATGATTCCCCACTGGAGAGGCAGCAGCCTCTGTCAGTCGTGACCTGCCTGCTGCCAGGCCCCCTGCTCTATTTGACGTCCCAGCAGTTTGATGGGAAGGGAAAGGGAGAATTTGGAGTTGGGTGGACACACAAGTTAAACTGCTGCTAAATCCAGCACATCCCGGGGTTCCCCACGTACTACACAGTCTGCAGCAGACACCCTGCTCCCTCACCCTGCTGCCTCTCCTAGCTAAAGGAAATGCTAACGCTGCAAATCCAGCCATCGTGGACACAACTGCACATCCTTGCTGAATACAGCACCCGGCAATGCACAGCCGCAGCGCTTGTAAATAACAGAGGAGGAGTTGCAAGCACATGAGAGCAGATTATAAGTCAGACTGCAGCTGCCAGCAATTCCCATTGCAAGAGCTTGTTTTCAATTGCCTGTTGTCAGATTTCATCTGATCAGGCTAAACTTTCTGAATGTCTGTGTCCAGTGAAACTTTGAGAGAAAAATCCAGCTAAGCACTTCAGCCCGTCCTGGGAATGGCACTCAGAAGTGCTCTGTCCTGTCCTTGTCGTTCAGTGACCAGGGCAACCTTTCCTTTGAGAAGCAGTGCTTTTCTCGGGATGTTCTTTTCGCTGATCCTGGAGCAGCAGTAAACTCAAATCTGACCAAGATGGGAAATTTTGAGATGTCCCACTTTGCACATGCTCTGTGGAGACTTGAGTTTCAGTATTGGTTTTGCTGCCATTCTGGCTGCTCTGAGCATGCTCTGTCCTGGGGCAAGCAGCGTTTCTTCAGCAGCTGCTGTTCTGGAATGCCTGACTGGAATGGCAATTTCTCATTTTGAAGTGTTGTGCTGTGGCAACGAGCCTCAGAGGCCAGCAGAAGGTGGTGCACGGTGCATCACTTTGTGCAGATGCCAGCGCCCTTGGACGGCTGAAGCACATAGCTTCATACCTTCCCCTGGCCAGGACGTGCTGGAGGCCACAGCCCTGGTCACAGTCCCTCTTTATGGTCAACTCGGGCAGCTGCTGGTACACTGGGCTCTGGCAGGGGCTCTGGCAGGGGCGGCAGGCAGCTGAGGGGCAGCAGTAGGGCAGGGATTGGGCAGGGCAGGCAGAGCCAGGGCTGAGGTGTATCTGGGTCTTCCAGGGAGAGCTTTACCGAATGTGCCAGGAGAGTTTGAACTGTGACCCCAAAGTTGCAGAGATCCTTGCGGCCTACCCTGATCTCCTCGGTGACAGGTGAGATGTGGCTCCCTCTTGCCAGGTGTGTGCCGAGCCCGGCTATGTGCTGGGTGATACAGGGCCGTGGTGTGAGGCAGTGGCCTCTCCTCGCATCCGTGTGGGGACCAGCTCTGCCTGCACCACAGCTGGCGGTGGCCTCACCCTGCGGGAGGGGACAGGGAGGGCAGTCCCTGCACTAATGTCCAGCTGGGTCGTGGCAACTGCAGTGGGGATGGACCCGCTGTCCAGCCTGGCTGCAGGGGGGTTGCGGTGGCTCCCCTTGGCTGAGGGCTTCTGCTGGGGGGGTCTCAAAGGGATGGTCCAGTGGGTGCTGGGGTGCTGTCCTGCTGGGGCAGGAAGGAGAAGGCTGGCTGGTCTGAGCTTTCCCTGGGGCAGGCTGGGCTCCATGTGGCAGCTCAGCGGTGCTTCTGCTCTGGCTGGCAGGCTGCTGGGCAGCTTCCTGAGCCTGAGCCCAGAGTACACGTTTGTGCTGGAGGATGAGGGCGGTCCATGCGGCTACGCAGCCGGAGCACTCTGCGCCGAAGGCTTCCTGCAACAGCGAGACAGCAGCTGGCTGCCGGCCATGCGGCACAAGTACCCCCGAGACCTGGGCGCAGGTGCGCCAGCTCTGGGACAGGTGAGGGGCACCTGGAACAGAGGGGAGGAGGTATGGGGAGGATGGAGGAGGTTCCCTCATTTGTGTTTGTCTCCTGCAGGATGCCCTGGAGGAAGCACTGCTCTTCTTCCACACAGAGCCACCAGCTGTGCCCCTGCCTGTGCTGCGGCGCTTCCCCTCCCTGGTGCAGCTGGGCACGGCCCCCCGTGTGCTGGACGTGGGGGCCAGCCGCAGCCTGGCTATCTGCTTGCTGAGCGCACTCAGGGCCAATGGTGAGCATGACCTCCCCGTGCTGGGGGGACTGAGGCCCCCTTGATCCGGCACAACCCCATCCCGACTGCTCCCTTGCCCACCCCAGAGCTGGGAGCCAGCCCCACCTGCACCCCACCTCTCAGCACGGGGCTGGGGTAGCCCTCACCGGGGCTCCCCATCCCCTCTCTGATGCAGTCTGGCCCCAGCTCCCAGGCACTGTGCCCTCCCCTTGCACCAGGGGACACGTGGACCTGTGTCTCAGGGCATCACACAGGCACCCAGTGCCAAAGGGCAGTGGAGAGGCTGACCCCTTGTGGAGGGGCTCCCAGCCACTGGCCCCCAGCCCCAGCACTGGGTCCCTGGTGCCAGGGGCCTGACCTCTCACCTCCCTTCCAGGGTCGCGGGGAGTGTTTTGCCAGGTCAGTGCCGCTGACCAGCAGCAGCTGAGCTTCTACAGCAAGCTGGGCTTCGTCGCCCTGCCAGTGGCCTGGGGCATCTCCCCCGGTGCTCGGCTCCTGGGACGTCTCCTCTGAGCACACTGCGTTGCGTGCGGGCACAGGGAGGCAGTGCCATGGGACAGGCTGACCCCCCCATCCCGCACAGCATTGGCCTGAGGGAGCAGGAGCAGAGGGGCACCTTGAACAGGGCAGGTTCACACGATGGGGGACATGGCCTGGGAGTGAGCAGTGTGTCACTGGGATGTGTGCAGGGGACTAGGCTGTGAGGGTACTTGGGTGAGAGAGGTATTTCTGCCGTCTCAGGAGATTTGGGGATCAGGGCCCCTCCACTCCTCCCCCAACTGTTCCTGCTTGCTGAGCACCCTCCACCTTTGCTGGGGAGCCAGCAACATCCCCAGGCTGTCTGCAGACCACCAGCCCTGGCAGGAGCCACATGGGCAGTATTTAGGGTGGTGGTCTCGGAGCATGGCACAGTGCATTAGCGCTAAGGGAGTGTCCCTATCCCGCAGGCTGGGCTATCCAGCTCTCTCCATCCCCTGTGTGGCCCTAGGCTGGGCAGCTGGGGCTGGGGCTGGCTCTCGGCACCACGGACCTGCTTGTCTGTATGGACTGATTTGGTATGGGACACAGTGAGGCAGCTTCCATCTCTGCTGCCCAGGGGCTGAGGGAAGTGCTGTCCTTGGCAATAAAGCATTTGCTGGGCTCTCACCATGGTTTGTCTCTTGGGGGAAAGTGTTGGGGCAGCAGCACCTCTCACACCCACAGGCAGCCCTGTCTGTCCACCTCACACCGGCTGTCGTTATAGCCGGTCCTGTGTAACCTCAAACGAAGCAGCTCCCCACACATCCGCCTCTCCAGCTGCTCACCAGCCCTCGGCCTCCCCCTGCACTGCGTTCCAGGAAGGAGCTTCAGGTGCTGGCAGTGTGTGCTCACAGCAGGGCTCCCCATGGGTTTGGGCGGACCCCAGCCCTACCGGATGGGGCTCTCCTGCAGAATGGGACCCCCTGGGCCTGGGCCTCCCCTGTGGTCACGGCTGCCTTGTGGGTCTGGGGGCTGCTGCACGTCCAGGATAGGCAGGATGGCCAAGTCTGTCCAGCCATCCTGCTGCAGCCTCTGGAAAAGAAGGAGTGGAAGGAGCAACCGCCACTGAACATTTCTCTTCTGTGCCCTCCAGAGCTGGCTGCCCCCTGGCCCCAGGGGTGAGGAGGAGGTTGGGGCAGGGGTGGCCATGAGACCAGGAGTGGGGGGCACTCAGGCAGCCCTTCCCTTCCCTTCCCAGTGCCTTTGCAGTCTCTGGCATGCCGTGCCCGGAGAGCCGCTCGAAGGGCGGCAGCAGCCCAGTCCCTGTACCCGGGGCCGCTGTGGGTTACCCAGGCTGGGCGGGGAGCTCGGTGCCCCCGGGGTGGCGGGACCCAGTGGCCGCAGCCACGCGGGTTGGAGCAAGGCTCGGGAACCCTCCACGGGCGGGCGGGGAGGGCTGGGCTGTCCGGAGGAAGGCATGGGGCTGCCCCCCCGCAGCGGGCAGCCCCCCCCTCGGCCCCCGGAGCAGCGGGGCAGCCCCCGAGGCTTCGTCCCGGGCGGCCGGGGCCGGCCCTGGAGCGGAGCCCAGCCGGGGCGGGGGCTCCGGTGGGGCCGGCGGGCCGGGGGCGCGGGGGCCGTCCTCGCCGTACCGGCTGCGGGGCCGGGCCGGGGCCGCTCGGCGCGGGCCGGGGCGGCGGGGCGGCACGGGCCGGCCCCGGACACTTGGGCACGGCGCGGGGCGGGCCGGGGCGGAGAGGGGCGGCACGGCACGGCACGGCACGGCACGGCTCGGCTCGGCACGGCTCGGCCCCACCGGCAGTCGGCTGGACGCTCTCGCTCGGCGCTGCCGGAGCCGCGCAGCCCGCGGGGACGAGAGGTACCGCCCGGGGCAGCCGAGCGGGACGGGCCAGGCGCCGGCGGGGAGTGCGGCTCGGCCCGGCGCGGCACCGGCCCGGCACCGGCCCGGGAGCGGCGGGGCTGGGTGCACCGAGCCGTGCCCGGCACCCACGGAGCCCGCCTGGCCGTGTCAGGACGCGGACGGCGGTGCGGATGGGGGCGGCCGTGCGCGGGTGCGGGCGCCGGGGCTGTCGGGCGGGGGTGCCGCGGCGGGGCCGCCGCCTTGCCAGCCCCGCGGTGGCAGCGTGGGGCTGGAGGGCTGCGCCGCGCGGGTGCGTGAGGAGCCGCGGGCGGCGGCGCGGGGCTGAGGGCGCGTCGGGGCGGGCACGGCGGCGCGGCGCGGAGCAGAGCCGGGTGCGAGGGGGCTGGGTGCCTCGTGCGGTGGTTGTGCAGCCACCGCTGCTGGGGCAGGGATGGGCTGCGTGGGGCCGCGCCGTGTGAGGGCTGTGTGAGTGTGCAGGGGTGCCGGTTTCACTGCCCCAAACCCCTGCTTGTCCGAGTGTGTCTGTGGGGTGCTGGCAGCTTTGGCTTTTCGTGATTGTAGGGAGGGTGCCCGGTGTTTGCTGTAGAAAGCTTGCTTTGTGCGCCCTGCCAGCAGCACGGTGGATGGGGAGTCATGCAATGCCGTTCGCTGTGCCGCGTGTCCATGTGTGGCAGGGTGAGAGGGTGTGGGCAGTGCAGGCAGCATGCATTTCCCACGTGCTCGATGGGAAGTGGTGCCCTGCAGGGTTGTGGGGTGCCGCATCGGGGCTGTGCAGCCACACCGTATCCCCGAGCGTTCTGTGTGCGGGCTTCAGAGGCTTGTTTGCTGAGCTGTGGTTTACAAAGGCTGGTGGAGACTCAGGATTTCCATGGAGGCGGAATTTGCTGTAGCCCTTAGAAGAGAGGATGGATGAAGGGATGTGAGGCGTGAGGGCTAGGGGGAACTGGGCGCGCATTCTCTCTTCACTGTTGGCCCTGCATCTTCCCAGCTGCTCTCCAGAGGAGCAGGCAGGCAGCTGAGCAGGTCACCTATCTCCCAGTAGCTTCAAGCAGGCTGCCTCTCTGCTCTGGGGTGTCTGGGCCCCCCAGACCCGCCGCCTGCTGCTCAGCCTGTCTAGGCTGTCGAGACCATGTGGCTGATGGCTGCAGCATCTGCACATTCCTCTGGGGTCTTTCCCTTCTGCCTGCATCTGGTTTCTCCCAGGGCTGCCCCTCCAGAGCCCAGGGGAGCCCAGAGCCGAGCAGGCAAGCCCCTGGCAGAGCCGAGGGCCCTCCTGTTTCCTGGGGAAACTTAGTGGTGTTAGGAACTGCAAAGAGCTGTACTGTGACCTGCCCTGGCTTAGAGGGTGACAGCAGGACAGGGGGACATCAGGTAACCCGGTGGGGCTTGACCCAGAGTCAGCAGGGGAAGAGAAGCACAGCCCCGATGTGCACTCAGTGCTTTGCCCCAGCTGACACCCCGGACAGCTCTGGGAGCCGGGGTGTGCTGTCCACAGCAGTGTCCCTGTCACTGCCCGGGACGGGGGCACGCAGCGAGACAGCATGGACAGGCACCCTGCCTTCTGGGCAGTGAGGGGCAGTGAGCTCCTAGCCAGTGGGAGGTGGGTGGTGGTGGTGGGGGGTCAACAAACCTGCCAGGGTGGCCAGGCTCCTGTGGTGGCCCTGGTCTGCTCCCCGGTGCTTCTGGGACCAGCTCAGCTGCGGAGCCCTGCTGCCTTCCAGGCCTTGGCTGTGCTCACCCTGGAGCTCCGATCCCATGGGGTGCCTGCAGGCAGGGAACTGGTTGGTCCCGGCCCGAGCAGGGTGGGGTACACACACTTGTGTACACACACTCCCGGCACCCCAGGACTGCTGGGAAGCAGGAAGAGCAAAGCAGGCCCATCCACGCAGCCAGGATTGCGAAAGGGCCAGCGCTGGGCTGTGCGTGCTGGGGCACTGGGGAGAAGGGGAGGGATGGAGCCCAGCACCTGAAGCCATGGGACCCACCAGACCTTCTCCTGCCCCTAGTGCTGGGGATGCGACCCCATGCTCTCAGGGATGTCCTGGTGTGGGCCTCGGCAGAGTGTGACCGTGTCATCCCTTAACCTTCCCAAGGAAGGATAAACAGAAGGAACTTCTTCCTCCTTGTGCTGGCAGATTTCCCAGTTCTTCAGTCGCTTGTGCTGCTCTTTGAGTCCTTCCAGTTGTCAGTGCCTGGGTTGCTCCATGTCCCTGTGCGTGTGTCCAAGGCTGCTGGTGAGAGAGCATGTTCCCGCAGTGCTTGCCATGGCCTGGCCCTTCCCTGCTGCTGTGGCCTGGGATGTCATCCCTGTGCCGCAAGGATGCCCTGCGCTTGGCTGCTCTAACACAAGCCGATCAAACATGCTGACTTACCAGGGGGCCTGGTTCATCAGGAGCTGCCCCTTCCCGGGGTCTGTTTGCCATTCACAGGGTTCCGCTGGGGCGGACCGATGTCACCCTGAGTGCCCGGTGAGTGCCGAATGGCACATCAGATTTGAACAGTCCTTGGGAGCCAGCAGTGCCCCCCGGGCTCCCAGCACCCCTTGTCAGCACTGCTCACCCCCACCGGCACAGCTGAGCCCCTCTGGGAGGCGCAGCCCCTGTGCAAGACGCAGTTGGGGGAGCGGAGTGATGGTGGGGACAGCACCTGGCCTGGAGGGCTGCAGGCCCTGCCAGGGTGGTTCTGTCCTGGGGGGGGCACAGGAGCCCCCATTGTCTGCTGGGACAGGCAGAGCCGGTGGGGCTGGTGTGGGAGCAGGCCGAGCAGTGCTGTGGCTCCTGCTTGCCGTGCAGGGCTGCCCTCTGCACTGAAGCATGGGGCCGAGGCCAGGGGAGTGTGGGGAGCCCCCGGGTTTCAGCCCCGCAGGGCTCTCAAACGCCCTGTTGCCAGTGCCAGCTGTGCCGTGGGCTGGGAGGTGGCTCGGGGCCCTGCACGTGCCTGGACAGGACATTCCTGAGGTTTCCTGGACAGTGGCAAGGACCCGGGCTGCTCTCTGGCTCCCATGCCCAGCGTTTGCTCAGGGCCAGCCCGTCCTTCCCAAGCCCTTTCCACTTGCAGCATGAGTGCTGCTGTGCGTCTGAGCCCACTCAGGTGCTGGGGCAGGCATGTTCAGTGCGGTGCGGCATGGGACAGCACAGGCTGGCCAGCGGCTCTGGCAGGAGCCCCACTCCAAGAGGAGACTGTCCCTGGCTGGAGCAGGCAGCTGGCAGCAGGACGGCCGGGGCACTGGGGCAGGCAAGGCCAGGCAGGACTGTGCCTGACTCCTGTCCAAGACCTACAGTGGCAGCAGCCAGGGGACATGCCTGGACACCCCATCCCTGTCCCAGACGATTCCCAGCCCCCTGCCCCTCCCACAGGTGCTGGCTGGCCATGCCCAGGCTGTCTGCACCTCTGCCTTTCGCCCTCTCCAGCGGATGTGTGCAGTTCCTGCAGATTCCTGGTCCTCTGAAAGCACCAGTGCTCACGTCCTCCCACTGTGCTGCTGGTGGCACCAGCTGTCCCACGTGCTAATAGGGTGGCAGCTGTCGCCCTTGTGGGACCCTTGCTCTCAGCAGGAATAGCCCACGGAGGTTGGGCAAAGGGGTGAACCTTCCCCTGGCCAGAGGTGGGAAGGAGATGGGAAATCCCCCTTGGGACTCTTGTGCTGGGTGATCAGCCCCTCCAGGGTGGAGGGACCCCCCCCCAGCTTGTCTGTCGCAGGCAAAGAGCTGCAGCCCTGGCACAGATCTTGTGCCCTCCTGCTGTGCCAGCTGGCAGGACCGTGGTCCCATAAGGCTGTGTCAGGGCTGGCCCTCTGGCTGGAGGGAAGGGGCCCTAGGCTGAAACCGGGAGATGCTGTGCACGGATCGGCCCCATCCGCCAGCCTGCAAAGCTCCCCAAGACAGCCCTGCCGGGGCTGGGGCTGGGCTCCCAGTCCAGGAGCAGCAGGCAGGCCCAGGAGCAAAGCCTGCCAGCAGAGCGGGGAAGTCGGGCAGCGTCACATGGCTGGAGAAGAGCAAATGCACTGCTTGCATTTCAGAAAATGGAAAAAGTGATCTGGACAATGAGAGCCCTGTTAGCCTGACCTCCCTGGCACATGGACTCGGAGCACGTTCAGAGCGGGAGATAGTACAGAAACAGGGAAATGGCTCCTGTCGTGCCCTAGGGAGCTCACACTGCAGCCCGACAGCTATCCTAGGTTGGGTGTGGGAAGTGCTGTTGGCCCGTGCAGACCTCAACAGGACGTTTCACTGGGAAATTCTGAAATGAGCGGCAGGAGCTGAGGACAGGCTGAGCTGTGAGGGCAGAGGAAGCGCAGTGGGCACAGAGGACGCTGGAGCCTGAACAGAGGAAAGCCATGAGTGCTGAGGGTGACAGCAAGCTGAGGTTAATGTAGAAATGGATGGCAGAAGTTTGAGCAGGTCCAGAAGCAACTAAAGGACTGTGAGGAAGAGAAAGCCACAGTAAGCTTTTAAATACAGAGGCTGAGATAGCTGAGCTGGGGGTGACAGAGTAGGGCATCAGTGGGACATCACTGCCCTGTCCCAGCACCTCCTGGTGCTGCTGTAGAGGTTGGGGTCCTGGGCTGGGAGACATTTGTCATGGCCTCACACAGCCATACGGCTCTCGCCCTGACCACCACTGTGTCAGGACATGGAGGCCCTCCCAGCATCAGCTCTTCTGGCTGCACCCCGTGCCCAGCCGGACATGGGGCCAGGTGCTCGTCTGGCAGGGCTGTGAGACTGCAGGCACATGTGGGGCTGCCCCACGTCGCTGCAGGGCTGGGGCTGAGACCTCGCATCAAGCCAAGCGGTCTCAGACACTGATGATTTTGGTGATCCTGTTAAGACTGACCATACCACATCCTGGAGGTCACACTGCTGGGGCTCAGTGGGGACTGGGGCTTGGTGGGGACTTGGTGCTTTGCTGCACAAAGCCAAGCACTTTCTCAGGTGCCGTGTTCTGGTCTCTGGTCCTACATGCTTTGTTCCTAAATGCATGGGCTTAAATTTTTCTTGTAGTCAAGGATATAGGCTACATGATGCCGTTTTACCAGGCTGCCCAGGTCTGTCCCCATCACAGTTCTCCACACTCCCCGCTATGTCTGTCTTTGCAGACTGTACCAGGAGAGAACTTTTTTCCTCCTCCAGACACAGTTTTGCTTTGAAAAGCATGTGATCCTCACCAGAAAGCCCACTGACTGGTGACTTCCCCCTTGTAACCACATTTTAGTTCCAGCAGGTGACCAGTTTTAATCCACTTAGTAGAAGGTGCACTGATTTTGTTGAGTGCTAATTATTCATTAAAAGGTGGTGCAAGATGAATTGAATGCCTTGCAGTCTCAGCCTGTTATATCAACACAGTTACTCCAATTAACCAAACCTGTGATCTCATAAAAGGTCACACCAGCTTTCTGACATGGGCTATTTCTGCAGAACTGTGGAGATTGGCATTAATTGTGCTGCTGTCCTTCAGCGTTGCATTGACCCCCATTGCAAAACAGCCTGGAGCCTGCCCACAGTCCGCATCAGCAGAGATCATCTTGCTTGTTTAGTGCAAGTGCTGGTGAAGCTTTAGTCCTTACGCGCTTGCAGCTTTCATGGTCTCCCAAGGTGTGTTACAATTAGCACCGAGAGGGCCCAAACTTTTTGTCATGTGCAAAGTGGTATAGGTCTGAGGATTTATAATGCTACATTTGGACAGGGGGGATGTCCCCTCAGTGACTGATGGGCGGAATAAGTGTTTTATTACTGCTGTGAGGTGGTAAACTCATCCCCTCGCTGCTTTCCAGACAGAGCAGAGATGTGGATGGAGTGTTCCTGCCCTGCCTGCCCCTGGCAAGCCCAGAGCCCCCCTTCCCCAAGCCTCTGGCAGGGCTGGGGTGGCCCTTTGTGCCCACCCTCCTCTTTCTCCTGCCATAACAGGCTGATTAAAAGGTTCAGCAAAGCATTTCCCTGCTGCCTGCCCACAAATACGCTTCCTGCTGGGCTTTGTTTTGTTCTCACAGTACCAAAGCAGGCAGAGGTGTGGGCAGCCTGGAGCCAGCTCCCACCAACCTCAGGGCTCGTGGGCTGCCCTGAGCTGGGGCGCATTCCTGCCTACTGCTGAGTCTCCATCAGCACTGTGGTGTCCCGCATGCCCCAGGCTGTGATAGAGGAGGGACCCGGTGCTGATGTGATTGCCCCAAGGGCATTGCTGTGCTTCCTGCCACGATGTCTTGCATTGGCCTGGACTGGTGGTGTTGGTCCTTGCTAACCCCTCACCCTTGCTCCCTGAGCATCCCTGCGGGCACCAGGCACTCATCCCAAGGAGCTCACTGCTCTCGGTGGCACCTCTGACATGGTGCATGCCTGAAGGGGTAGGCAGCAGGGCTGGTCCCCTTCAGGGTTTTTTTTTTTTGGTGCGATGGCCATGGAAAAGGGGTTGTCTCTGGGCACCATCCTGGTTTGTCCTTGCCTTGGATCCAGGAGGCATTCCCAGAGACTGGAGGGGTGACCTGGCCTCCATCATCTGGAAAAGTGAACAGAGCAGGAACGGGGCCAATTCCTGCTAGCAGAGCCTCTGCAGAAACCCTGCCCCAGGGGCTAGCAGGGCGGTGGGCTGGCCATGCCAGCCCCCAGCCCTGTGCTGGCGGCCAGGCTGACAGCGAGGCCCTGGAGAGGCTGTGCTGCCTGAGGGGGGACTCCCTGGCTCCTTCGCTCTGTGAGGACCCCCTTCCCAAAGCCACTGCAGGGACCCTACTGTCACCCCACAGGTGCTGAGATGCCAGGAGCAAAGGGGCAACACATGGACCGGCCTTAGTCCAGGGAAAGGTGCTTCTACAGCACAGCACCTAAAGAGCAGCCGCGGTTCTCGAGCATGCCCCGATACACCCTTGCAATACCGCCAAACTGGCACGTAGGCAGCAAGCCGTGAAAGAGCAGCCATGAAGGCTCGCAGGGAAGTGTGCTGGCTAAGGAAGTATGCTGGCACCATGGGAAGGGTCTGCGAGAAGGGTCCCTGCGGCACAGCCCCATGCTGGGAGCATGTGCGGGGTTTGCATTTGTTTTCCTTCTTCTGTAACTCTGTAGCTAAACACTGGAGTTTTAAATCACCCCTACTTGTGGGTAAGCCAGACCTTATTCTTTTTAATGTTGTCTAATGACAAGGACAATCTGTGTGAGTGCAGCGTGCAGGATCTGCTCTCAGGGTGGGGCACGTAGGGCGCAGAGACATATTTCTGGTGGGCCTGTCCCGGTGGGGCTCCCAGGCTTGGGGGTGTGCTTCCCTGCCTATGGAAGGGACCGGCTGGAAGGGTGATGTGAGGCTGCGGTGGCGGGAGGCAGGTGGGTCGCCATGCTGGCAGTGCTGGGTGAGCATTGGAGTTTTGCCGTCAAAAGCATGGCGAGCCCAGCCTGGAGCAGGGCTGACACCGCCTGCGCAGAAACGCTGTTCCTGGGCTGCTGCGGCACCCACAGGGTTAAAGTGGTCCCTTACGGGATAAATGGGAATAGCGCACAGGAATGTGGTTCACAGAGAAATGTTTTCACCATTGTTTGCTGATGGGGCTGGTGCAGGAATACCACATCTCCCTCAGGTATTCAGGGAGCCACAGATGTTATTGGAGGGCTGGAGAAATGCCGCACAGAGGAATGTGAAAGGCTCCAAGCGTGAGCTGGCAGCCCCTCACGGCCAGCAGCCATTGCTCTGCTTGTGGTGGATCAAGCTCCTGGACGGTCCAGCCAGGCTTTCCCCGGGCCCTGGTCCTGTTCCACCTCCCTCTGCTCTGGCAGCCGATCCCCCTCCTTTCCGGCTGCCTCTCCTAGGGGTGACGCACACCCCTTTGCCTGTCTGCCATCACTGCCCTTAGGCGCAGGAGATGCGACCCAGCGGTGTGGTGGGATTTCAGTAGCGGCCATTCGCGGAGGGGTGTGAGGTGCCAGGGAGGCACTGGGCAGAGCCCTGACCGATGGCAGCCCTGGGGGTGCAGGGCTGGTGCAGGGGGCTGCATGCGGGAGGCACCGGGTGGGCGGCGAGAGCAGGGTGGCTCTGGCCAGGGATGAGATGTGTGGGTGTGCTGGTGCTGAGTGGAGCTGCATGTGAGCAGGGGGGTTTAATCAGCATGGGTCTGGATCAGGGGAGCTGGTGTTTTGGCACAGCTAGTCCATCCTGCATACCCTGACCCTTTCTGCCCTTGCAGAGCCAAGCTGCCATGGGAAGCTGCAGCACGTGGGCATGGCAGGAGCTGCTGGTGCTGCTGAGCAGCATGTGGCTGTGGGTGGGCAGTGCCCAGCCCACCCCCCTGGGCCCCACGCACACCCCCGGGCCCCAGCTGAAGTTTCGCCTGGCTGGCTACCCACGCAAGCACAACGAGGGTCGTGTCGAGGTCTTCTACAACGATGAGTGGGGCACCATCTGTGACGACGACTTCACGCTGGCCAATGCACATGTGCTGTGCCGGCACCTCGGCTTTGTGGCTGCCACTGGCTGGGCCCACAGCGCCAAGTACGGCAAAGGCGTTGGTAAGAGAGGCACAGTGGGCACAGCCCACCATACTGCATGGGCTGGGGCCAACCTGGCTGTGGCTGCACATCAGCCTGCTGCCGTGGGATGGTGTGTGTGCCACAGCAGGTTTGCATGCACTGGTGGGAGGGTGGGGGCAGGCAGGTCTTGTGTTTGCTGAGTCCCTGACAGTGTGTGTGTGCATGTGTGTGCACATGCACATATATGCACACGCAAAGCGGGCTGGAAAACCCTGCGTGTTTGTGTATGAGCAGCTGTGCATTTATCCAGGGCATAGGGTGGTTGCAGGCATGCACTACAGCAGTGGGGCTGTGCATGCCCCTGGGTGCTATAGGGGGGCTGCGGGTCCAGGCTGGTGTAGGCGTATGGTGCAGAGGTGTAGAGGGCTGTGCTGCAGGTGAGATGCTGTACAGACCCTGTGGCGCATGTTGCATAGGGGCTTTATGTCTGGCAGAGCAGCCCCCTGGGGAGGTGGAAAGTCCCCATCTGCAGATCCCCCACTCAGGGCTTTACCCTTGGCATTTCACTGGCCTCAGCTTTGTGCTGAGGGAGGGCTGCCCCCAGCCAAACATCCACACGCCTGCTGTACACCTGCGTGGTCCCTGGCTGTGCTCCACGGGCACCTTCCCTGCTCCTGGGGGATGCTGCATGGACTTGGCCCCTCCTCATCCCTGGCCCTGGTGTCTGGCAGGGCGGATCTGGCTGGATAACGTGAATTGTGCGGGAGGTGAGAAGAGCATTGGGGACTGCAAACACCGGGGCTGGGGGAACAGCGACTGCAGCCATGAGGAAGATGCAGGTGTCATCTGCAAGGATGAGCGCATCCCAGGCTTCAAGGACTCCAACGTCATCGAGGTGAGGAAGCTGCTGGCCAGGGTGGGCAGACGGTGCTGCCCAGGATCCCGCAGAGCCAGCTGCCAGGAGCCCTGCCGTGGGGCAGCCCAGCCTGGCCTCAGTCCTCCCTGAATAGTCGGGAGGCAACTTCCCCACTGCACACTGGCAGGCTCCCATGTGCAGGACCAGGGGACTCTGTCAGTGCCTTCCCTTAGCCCTAGCACACGGGCTGTCCCCATCTCCCCATGGAGAGGGGAGTGTGCTACCCCACTGCCCTGGCTCCCCGGACCCGCAGTGCCCCTGAGTTGTGTGAGCACCTATTTCCTTGGGGTGCGCACAGCCCAGCCCGGCTCTGGGGCTGTAGGGAGCAGTTGGCACTGTGGCGGGCCACCCTGCAGCAGGCACATCCCTCCCCTGCCCTGCATGGGGGAGCGGCACTGCCACGGCCTCCCCTGAGCATCCTGAGCTGCCGCTTCCCCCAGTAGCTTCTCCGGGCCAGGGGGTCTGTCTCACACCTCTGCAGCCTGTTTTCTTCTTTCTCCTGCCTGCTGGGGACCCTCGGTCCCAGACCTGCTCCTCCATGCCACACTCCTCTGGCATGCTTGGCCTCTCTGTCTCTTCCCCCCCCCCCCCCCCCCGCTTTTTTCCAGGCTCTCTGTTTCTCAGACCAGCTCTTGTGGCTGCCCTTGTCTTCCCAGCTGGGGCCCCTGTCCCCCCCAGCCACAGTGCCTGCAGAGGACTAGGCTCTGCTCAGGATGTGGCTTGGGTGTGGGGACATGGCACAGCTCTGGGCACTGGACGGCAGGTCTCCTGCGAGGCAAGGGGGGCTGGGGCCGTGTTCTGCAGGCTGTGCCCGGTGTCCTGGCACCTCCTGCTGCCATCCTGCTCTGGGTGGGTGCCTGGGTGTGGGGCATTCTGGGCACCTTCCCTCCAGGTGCAGGGTCCCGAGGTGATGGGACGGCAGCACTGGCTCTCCTGGCTATGCTCCCAGGAGATGCACCCAGGGGGCCAGGGGGATGTGGGGCACTGGCCATCCAGGGCCATCAGATGTGGTTTGCAGGGATGCAGGACCTGGCCATCCCTGTTCCCCACCTGGGATTGGGGACCCCATCTCCTGTGAGTGCCTGCATCCTTGGGGCATCCCTGGGAAAGGGCTGGCAGGGAGCTGGGGTGGCGGGTGCAGTGCAAGCCTGGGCTGACCTGTGCCCTGCAGACTGAGCAGAGCCATGTGGAGGAGGTCCGCCTGCGGCCGGTGGTGTCCGGGGCTCGGAGGCAGCTGCCAGTGACGGAGGGCATCGTGGAGGTGCGCCACAAGGATGGCTGGGCACAGATCTGCGATGAGGGCTGGGACAGCCAGAACAGCCGTGTCATCTGCGGCATGATGGGCTTCCCTGCTGAGAAGAAGGTGAACAGGAACTTCTACAAGTGAGTGAGGCCAGAAGGGAGCCCGCGGGGCTGGGGTGTCAGAGCAGAGCTGGGAGCACGGGGCTGGGGCAGAGCTGGGACGGTGCCAGGGACACAGGGCAGTGCGGGGGGGACAGCAGGGGACCATGCTGCTGGGTGTTGTGGCTCCCCAGCATCCCTTCTATCCCTGTTGCTCACCAGTCCTAGCCCCAGCTGGCCATATGGGCACTCGCTAACCAAGCCAGGGGGCCACGGCGTGGCTGGCGAACCATGGCTGCCCACCTGCCCCATGCACTACTGCAGAGGCTGCTCCAAGAGGGCAGCTTTTGCTCCCTGGCAGTGGTACACCTCCACATTTCCCTCTGGCACAGAGTGCGGGGGTCCCTGTGCTGAGGGAAGGTTTGCAGCTGAGCCAGGCAGGGATGCTCCAGCAGCACCATGGCCCAAGCGAGGGGCCCAGGGGCGTGGGCACGGACATGCTGCCCACGACGTGGTGCCCAGTGTGGTGCCCAGAGTTGCACATGCCCCTGACCAGGCAGCTGCGGTGTTGCTCCCACAGGCGGTTGAAGCGTGCAGCGAGGATGAAGGGCCGGAGCCTGAGGCCAGGCAGCAGGTAAGGGGCCGGGGCGCCCCATCTGCTGAGCCCTTGGCAGAGCTGGGCTGTCCGGCCCTGCCGGTCTCTGCCGTCAGAACGGATCCCGGTGCAAATGGATCTGGACGGAGCAGATTGAGGGCCCAGGCTGTGCTGGGCATGCAGGACAAACCCCACCCCGGTGGGACCTGCCTGTGCACGCCGGGGTCCCCCATCTCCCATGAGAGACAATCTTTCTCCCAGGCCGGCCATGCCCCGGGCAGAGCAGCCCCATTCCGTCCACCAGGCAGGAGTCCTGGCACAGGGGTCAGGGTCTGCAGTGCAGACCCACTGTGGGCAGGATCCCCTGGGAGGTGCAGAGAGGGCTGTGGTGTCCTGTGCTGCAGCCCCATGGGGACCAGGAGGCCTCGGAGTGGAGACATCTCTCCTGGCAGATGGGGAGGGAGGGCTGTGGAAATGGGCTGCTTTCTGCAGAAAGCAGCAGTGGGGAAGGTGGAAAGGCTGTGCACCCCTCCATTCCCTGCAGGGTGGGCTGGCAGGGTGGGCTGGCACGGGCATGAGAGCACTTGCTCAGCAGTGCTAGCAGTGCTGGTCACCAGGGTGATGGGCACGGCAGTGCTAGCAGTGGTGGGCACCAGTGTGATGGGCACAATGTGGCAGGTCTTGTCATGAGTGCTACATCTGCTCGGGATCTCTTGCACCCTCTGCCCACTTGCTCTTGCTGCCTTTCTGCCAGTCCCAAGGGATAGTCTGGCTGCCCTTTCCCTCTGTCCCTGAACCCTGCTGCCAGATTTGGTCATGGGTGCAGCAAGTCAGAGCCCATCCTCTCTGGGCTATGGCATGGCGCCTCTTGCCTGAGCCCACTGCCGCATGGAGACATTGCTCTGCCCCCCCCAGCACATGACCTTGCGGTGGTCCCACTACCTTCCCTGGTGCCGAAGGTGCCCCACACTCTGGACCCATCCCAAGCTCTTCATCATGATACTTCCCAGCTTTGTGTCCCCAACAGGCGTCCTCGCCAGCTCTGGCAGCCGTGCCTGCGCTGGTGATGGAAATCCAGATGGGGTCAGCCTGTGGGGTCTCCTCAAACCCCCACCCACAGGTCCTGCTCACTGCAACATGGTGTTATTTGTCTGGTTTGTGCTGACAGCCCCTTTCCCAATGAGTGGGTATTTCCCCTGCAGCACTGGGTAAAATGCTTTGCAAAGTCCATGAAGCTGCGGTCTGCTCCCTTTCCTCTGCCCAGAGCAGGCGCTGTCTCCTGAAAGCCACGTGCTGGTTTGCTGGGGCTGATCAATTTGGGGCTGCACAGCTGCGATGATACGTGGGGTCACAGGCTAATCCAGGCTGGAAGGGACCTCGGGGAGTCCTGGTCCAACCCCCCGTGTGGAGCAGGGCCAGCTGTGGGTCAGACCAGGACTTCATCCAGCTGGCTTTTGAAAACCTCCAAGGATGGAGATCCCACAGCCTCATGGCCTCTGCTCCAATGCTGAACAGCCCTCACAGGGAAAAGGTTTTCCTTACACCAAGTCTGAACCTCGCATTGTCAGACATGCCTGTTTTCTTTTGTGCTCTTCCCTCCCACGGCTGGAAGAGCTGGGCTCTGGCTCCCTGACAGCCCCTTGCAGGTGCAGGTCAGCTGCTGCCAGAGCCCCCTGAAGCCGTCTCAGTCCACGGCTGGAGCAGCCCTGCACCCCCACCTCTCCTCCAGCCTCGACTGTCTTGGTGGCCCTCCCCAGAGCTCACACTGCTTAGCTGATGTCTTTCTTGTACTGGGGATCCAGGATCGGCTGCAGGATCGACATGTGGTTTCATGAGTGCGAATGGGCACTGATGTCGTCCGGCCGACTGTTTGAAGCCTGGTTCCTGGCAGCGCCATGCTGTGTCCTGGGGCTTGCTGGGCTGTGCGGGCTGACACGAACCTGCCACCAGCCAGTGGGGTCAGTTGCCAGGCTTGGTTTTGCCTTGTCCCTGGGGGGGGTGTCAGTCCCCTGCCCTGTTTTGGGGCACTCTGCTCAGTGGTCCCTGGGGTTTTGGCCCTGCTCAGCATCTTCCTCCCCAAGTGAAGCAAAGCATTTAAGCGTGTTGGGACCGTACCTACATCACGTGTGCGCTGGGCCCCAGGCAGCCTCCTCTTCCCTGCACCGCTCAGCAGGTGCCCGGGGAGCTCCCCTCGCTGGCAGTGGGTCATTGCAAGCCTGCAGGGAGTCTCACCGTGCCCCACAGCACTGGGGAGAGCACCCGCCACCTGCGCTGCTTGCTTGGTGCTGTGTTTGCTGGGCGTCCTGCTCCCCTTGGAGCATGGCGCAGTGATGTTGTCTGGTGTCTGGATGAGGACATGGGCACACCTCACTTGTACCTGACAGATCAAATCATTGCCAGTGGTGTTTGATCTTCTGCTGTGTGACAAGGCAGCATGGGATGTTGCTGCATCCGGCAGTTTCGTGGTGGGATGTGGGCAGGAAACTGCATCATTGCTGTGGAGGGCAGTTGTGTCACATTGCTGGCAGCAGATGATGTCGTTGCACCCATGCGTGACATGAAGGGGACATGCATGAGTCTCCCTGTGAGGCCAACGTGCCCAGTTTAGTCTTCAGTGAAAGCCGGGGCAGGCTGTGCTCCCTGTGTCACTGCAGCCAGTGGACGGTTGTTTTCTGTTTTCCAGGCTGGACTCCAAATCTCAGCCTAAACAAAAGCACAGGGAGGACGTAGGGTCCAAGAAGAGGTAAATGGCTCCAGTGGAGAGCCTGAGTGCCAGGAGCCTCGCTCAGTGCTGCCAGAGCTGTGCGTGTCCCTGTGCTGCTGGGGATGTGGGGCAGGCAGCGGGCGAGGGGTGGGCACTCTGCGGGCACAGCGCATCTCTCCCCGGGGGACAGTGCAAGGGGCATGGACAGTGAGTGCAGCTGCAGGCAGGGTGGCTGTCAACATCTCCGCTGCCAGCTGGCCGTGCTGGTTGTGGCTCAGGGCTCCTCTCTTCTTGCAGGCTCTTCACGGAGCGGCAGCAGCTCAACTACCGCCTGCACTCTGTGTCCTGCACAGGGACGGAGGTGCACCTCTCCATGTGCGCCTTCGAGTTCTACCAGGGCAACACCTCGGCTGCCTGTGGGGCCGGCATGCCCGCTGTCGTCAGCTGTGTGCCTGGGCCCCTCTTCGCTACTGGCAATGCCCACAAGAAGAAGCAGCGCCAACAGCAGCAGGGCCAGGTGAGCGCCACAGGGAGGGGGCCAAGTCCTGCGGTGGCCCACAGCTGGCTGTTGCAGGGCTCTGTCCCCTGGGCTGCACCTGAGAGCGGGTGTGTGGGTCCCTCGGTGACCAGCTTGTGGAGCAGGAGGTGGGGACGGTGTCCTGTCCCTGCACACCCCAGGAGTCATGGCCAGCAACCTCTGTGCTGCACTGTGTTGTGCCACACCGTGCCATGCCATGCTGTGCTGCAGTGTGCCACACCATGCCATTCAGCACCGTGCCATACCGTGCTGTCCCATACCATGTCCTGACCCCACTCCCCTGCAGCCACGGATCCGGCTGAAGGGTGGCGCGAAGGTCGGCGAGGGCCGCGTCGAGGTGCTCAAGAGCAGCGAGTGGGGCACAATCTGTGATGACCGCTGGAACCTGCTGTCAGCTAGCGTGGTGTGCCGCGAGCTGGGCTTCGGCAGCGCCAAGGAGGCCCTCACTGGGGCACGCATGGGCCAAGGTGAGGGTGCTGGGGTGGAGCCAGGCATCGCCCTCCTGGGCCTGCGGACGAGGCGCTTGTCCAGGCGCAAGGCCCTGCTGCGCAGGGGGAGCCACAGCTGGGCTTGTCCCATGGGCTCCTGTCTGCTGGTCGCACATGGTGCAAGGCTTGCCCCAAGCATCCCCAGGGGACCATGGCCACTTGGCCGTGCTGCCCTGGGCAGCAGCCATGGGGGCCAGGAGTGTGCCAGGCTCCCTCGGTGCACACTGAGGAGTGAGGGCAGCCATGAGGACAGGATGGCCATGGCCGTCCCTGTATCACTGGGCGCTGAGCCCTGCTGTCCCCTCGGCAGGGATGGGGCCCATCCACATGAACGAGGTGCAGTGTCTGGGCACTGAGAAGTCCCTTTGGAGCTGCCCCTTCAAGAACATCACGCAGGAGGACTGCAAGCACACGGAGGATGCAGCCGTCCGCTGCAACATCCCCTACATGGGCTACGAGAACCTGGTGCGCACCATGGGGGGCTGCCAGCATCTGCGGGGCCATGGTGCCTGGCAGCTCCTGGCATCAGAGCCCCGGAGTGGGGGGGGTTGAGGGAGGGCCCACAGGACCTGCTCCTCCTCTGCACCCCATTGCACCCCACACATTTCCCCCAGTCTGAGGCAAGGGCTGCCTTGGGAGGCTTGGGGATTTTGTGGGTGGGAGTCCCAAGCTGCCCTTGGGAGGAGAAGGGTGGAAGGGAGGCCATGGGGGGCTCTGGGTGCCCCTTGGTGCCCTGCTGTGTGGGGTGGTGTGGGGCAGCTGCTCCTTGCTGCTTTCCCTGCTTCCAGCCCATGCCAGCTCCCCAGCAGAAGCACCAGGAAAAAAAATCGCTGAGAGATTTTTTTTTACTGATGATGAAATGAACAAATGGAGCCATGTGTTCCTGTTTGCCCTGGCCTGTCATTTCATCCACTTTGGGCTTTTTAATAATTTTTAACTCTCTCATACCTGTCATTTCTGAAATGGGAATGCCATTTCAAAATGAACCATTTTCCCTGCTTTGGTGAGACAGTTCCCAAACTCACAAGCAATTTCTTGGCCCCAAACCTGCCATTTTTGGTGAGTTTCCTGCTGACCAAAGCTGTCCCTGGCTCTGCTCGGCTCCTAGCTGCCACCTCTCCGTGTGCCCCAAAGCCCCCAGCCCAGGGCCCATCCGGGTGCTGCAGCACAGCCCTGGCTGTGCCAGGGATGGGGCAGCTGCAGCCGCTGCAGGATGGGGGCTGGGCAGGACCATCTTGCAGGACGCAGCCCCAGCAGCGGGAGCATCACTTGCGATGACAACAATGCTGCCACTGCCTCTCTCTGCAGATTCGGCTGAGCGGGGGCCGGAGCCGCTTCGAGGGGCGGGTCGAGGTGGCGGTGGGGGCTGGCGACGGGGACAAGCTGCGCTGGGGTCTGGTCTGCGGCGAAGGCTGGGGTACGCTGGAGGCGATGGTGGCCTGTCGCCAGCTGGGTCTGGGATTCGCTAACCACGGCTTACAAGTAGGTGCCAGTGCCAGCTTGGCCAGAGCAGCGAGCCGCCACCACCACTGCTCCGTGGGGACGGGGACAGGGACAGGACTGGGATGGGGTGGGAGGCGGCATGGCACAGGGTGCCTGCTCATGGCCCCAGGGCTTCCCCACAGATCCGCCTAGCCGGCGGGAGGACGGCGTTTGAGGGCCGTGTGGAGGTGAAGCGAGGCAGTAAGTGGGGCACGGTGTGCAGCGATGGCTGGACCACCAAGGAGGCGATGGTGGCCTGTCGCCAGCTCGGCCAGGGCTACTCCCTGCACGCGGTGACGGTAGGTGCCAGCAGGGAGGCCCCCCAGTGATACCCCAGCAACCGGCGCTTCCCTGATGGCTGTGGAGCTGTATGGGGGCAAAGGGATGTGGCCGCTCCATGCTGCAGGACGGGACCCTTGTGGGCAGCCTGGGTATGTGGGTAGGGCTGCACCGTGGCTGGGTGCCGGCTGCAGCCTGGGTACGTGTGAGTTGGGTCACCCACAGCAGCCAGCCCTGCCACCCAGCCTGTCTCGCCCCCCTCCCCAGGAGACGTGGTACTGGGATGCCAGCAACGTGACGGAGATGGTGCTGAGTGGGGTGAAATGCGCCGGCCATGAGATGTCCCTGAGCCACTGCCAGCACCATGGCACCAGCCTGAACTGCAGGAACACAGGCACGCGCTTTGCTGCAGGCGTCATCTGCTCTGAGAGTGAGCGGCAATGGGGTTTGCGGGCGGTGGGGTCCACAGGCAATGGTGCTGTGGGGCCAGGGGCTGCAGATAAAGGGGCTGTGAGCAATGGGGCTGCGGGCAATGGGGTTTGCTTATGATGGGGCAGCAGGGTCAGCCTGTGCCCAACCGATGGGGAGGGCACGCATTCCCCCAGCTGGCACAGCCCTGCCTGCGCTGCACACTCTCCCCGTCCCTGCTGCCTGCCGAGCAGTGGGGCGGCTGTCTGTCCCTGAGCAGCTGCCTGCTCCCCAGCTGCATCCGACCTGCTGCTGCATGCCCCACTGGTGCAGGAGACAGCGTACATCGAGGACCGGCCACTGCACATGCTGTACTGTGCTGCCGAGGAGAACTGCCTCTCCAGCTCGGCCCGCCTGGCCAACTGGCCCTACGGGCACCGTCGCCTGCTCCGCTTCTCCTCCCAGATCCACAACAACGGCCGTGCTGACTTCCGCCCCAAGGCCGGCCGGCACTCCTGGGTCTGGCATGAGTGCCACCGGTGCGTGCACGGCACGGGCAGGGACAGTCATGCAGGCAGGGGAACATTCTGGGCCGGGGGGATCAGGGAGGGGAGAGGGTGATGGTGCTGCTGGGGTGGGCTGGGTGAGGGTGATGCCGGGTAAGGGTGGCACTGGCACTGGCTTCTGCTGCCCAATGTCCAGTTTTGCTTGCTTTGGCTCAGGGCTGCCCCTGGATGAGCAGTGTTGGGGCTGGGGGCCCTAGGGGGGCAGGACAGGGCTGCAGGCTGTGCCCTGCAGCTGAGCCCCCTGCTTGCCTGGGCCATCTGGCTGGGGACAGCCATGTCCCCTCCCAGGGCAGGACTGAGCTCTGCCCGACCTCGCAGCACTGCAGCCTCAAAGCAGGGGCTGTGGGGACCTTCCCCGACAGCGAGGGGCTGGGCAGGGGGCCCCTCCTGTGAGTCTCTTGTCAGCTCCATGGGTCTCCTTCTCCACCCTGAGCACCCCCCGAGCTCCCCAATGTCCAGGCACTGGTGTAGCCAGGGCGCTGCGGGCTCCCTCTTGCAGGCACTACCACAGCATGGATATCTTCACCCACTATGACATCCTGACCCCCAATGGCACCAAGGTGGCGGAGGGACACAAGGCCAGCTTCTGCCTCGAGGACACTGAGTGTGAGGAAGGTGGGCACCGTGAGGCTTTGCGGCACCATCCCTGCTCACGTCCCCACCACGGGGCTGCTCATCCCCAGCCGTCGCGCATGCTGGGGCCAGGCCTCGGGGGGCGATGCGGGAGTTGGGCAGAGGGCTGTAGCAGGGACAAGCCACGCTCTCTTCCTGCCCGCAGATGTGGCCAAGCGGTATGAATGTGCCAACTTCGGGGAGCAGGGCATCACCGTGGGCTGCTGGGACCTGTACAGGCATGACATCGACTGCCAGTGGATCGACATCACTGATGTCAAGCCAGGCAACTATATCCTGCAGGTGCTGCAGCTGAGCCATCACCAGCACCTCTTGCAAACCCTCCCACGTGCACCCCCACCCTCTGCCCCTGCACCCCCAGCGGCCCAGCCACCCGGCCCTCTCTTCCCTGCTCTCTGAGCAGGTTGGAGCACAGTGGGGCTGGTGAGGTGTGTGCTGGTGTGGGACAGTGCCTGTCATGCTCAGAGATGTGCAGGGCTTGTGTAGGAACTGCTCAGGCACGCTTCAGCCTGGGTTTTCCTGCTCTGAGCAATGCTGCTCATGGGCACACAGTGCACAGTGACAGGGCCACCCTGCCACAGCAGCAGCCACCAGCTCCTTGGAGCCCTCCAGCACATCGCGCTGCAGCTGGGGAGACAAGTCCTGCTGGGGCCGGGGTGCTGGGGGCCATGCCACAGGGAGCAGCTCCGCTGAGGCCAGGAAGGCGAAGCTGACACTGTGTGGGGCTGCAGCACTGCTGGGTGTGGGGCAGGTGGCTGCGACCCTCACTGTCAGTGCCCCACAGGTCGTGATCAACCCCAACTTCGAGGTGGCAGAGAGCGACTTCACCAACAATGCCATGAAATGCAACTGCAAGTACGACGGGCACCGCATCTGGGTGCACAGCTGCCACATTGGTAATAGCCCAGGGGTGTGGCACAGGGGGGCGAGGGCATACTGGGGCAGGGGGTGTCCTGGCAGGGGTGGCCCAAGAGGAGGGCAATGAGGGGGCTGCAGGAAGCGGTGGGGCTGGGGGCAGGCTGTGGGGCTTGAGGCGGGATGGCTGGGCTGGCACGAGGAGGCAGGGGCTGCGGTCCTGGGGGCAGCTGCGGTGGGAGTGGAGGCACTGCGGGGGGGGCAGGCAGCGTGCAGCACCAGAGCCAACAGCTTTTGCCCTCTGCCCACCCAGGCGATGCACTCAGCGAGGAGGCCAACAAGCGGTTTGAGCAGTACCCCGGTCAGCTCAACAACCAGATCTCATAGGGCCCCAGCCCCTGGGGAGATGGGCATCTCCCTCTCTCCCCCCACACAGGTGGAAGGTGCTGGGGGGCCAGCGGGGAGGCCTCATGCCCGGCACTACCACCACTGTGCCCTGCTGGGGACTGCCCGGGACTCTTACTGTCACCAGCTGCCCTTCCCCATCTCGGGGAGCTGATGCTGGAGGCACTGCACACCTGCACCTCCCAGCCTGGGGCCACCAGCCCAACCACTGGCCAGAAGACTCTGCCCATGTCCCCTGGGCTGCGGCACACGGGTACGGTCCGGGAGGTCCTGTACCCCCCACCACACCCTCCCCTCTGCTCCCAGACCCTGCCATCCCAGTTGCACCCCACCTCCTGTTCCCCCGTTCTGCCCTGGTTCCTCTCACCCCCACAGCCCTCCCTGGGGCTCTGCCCTCAGCCGGCCCCAGGATCCACCTCCCACACAGGGACTCACACCCCTGCGCGGCACTGGCTGAGCCCCAGGGAGCCCCTTGTCCCCTGGGGATAGTGTGGCTGCCCCTGCCCTGGCAGCACTGCCTCCAGCTGCCCGGCAGCAGCTTTCACACCTATCTCTTAGTTGTAATTTTAATTTCTCTATAAAGTTGTCAGTTCTATTTCCCCAATGGCTGCTGGCTCTTCTCTGGGGTGGGACGAGGAGCCTGGCAGGACTGGGAGGCACAGTGTGGCTCGTGCTGCAGGGCTGGCTGGCACGCTCCAGCAGAGAGCGTGGGAGCAGCAACCCCCCCGTCCCCTGCATCCACCTCCAATACCCACATGGAGCAAGGAAGCTCCCCCCGCCCACACAGCCCTCACTGGGCGAGGACCAGCCCCACACCAGTACCCCACCAGCTGCCTGCACCATCCTCAGTCAGTGCTGGGCTAGAGAAAGGTGGTACCGGTCCTTCTGGCAGAAGTCCGTGCGGGTGAGAGGAAGGGGCCAGCAGGAGCCCAAGCATAGCTGCTCTGTCCTGAAGCAGCCCCACAGCACTGCACTGGAGGGAACAGATGGGGCCACCCTGGTGCAGCAGGGATGTGGTGAAGTGCTGGTTGCCCCACACCAGGTGCAACGCAAGTGTTACCGAGCAGAAATCCCACCATGGGGCTGTGACCCTCAAGGATCGCAGTCTCGCAGCAGAGACAGGCTGCCTCAACTGGCATGGAGGGAGCAGAGACAGGGGCAGAGACACTTAGGTCAGAGATACTTGGAGCAGAGAACAAGGACATGACACGAGGGCAAAGGGAGGGACGCCCCAGCTCCTGCAGCGCTCGCACCTCAGCCAGACGCTCTGCTCCCATCTGCAGCAGAGAGCAGCACAAAGGCCACTTCAGCCACTTCCATGTTGCTGGGGGACAGGCTGCTCCTCCCCGCATTGGGGGAGGAGGAGAGGGGCAGCCAGCAGTTGGGCTGGGGCAGGCCCTGGCTCCAGGCAGTGGAAAGCACTGCGGTCAGCACTGCCAGAGCAGCTATGCGAGAAACGCTGCCCGGCGTCTCAGCTATTTCCCCGACGAGCAGCCGGCTGGGGCTTGTCGGGGGAGCAAATTCCTCTGGTGAGGCCAGGGCTGCCTGAAAGGAGGCCTGTTCTCCAGGGCGGGAGGAGCGCATGGGGGGAGCAGCGGCTCAGAGCCACCCTTCACCACAGCACCCCCAAGGAACTGTGCTTCTTTCATCTCCTAAAAATAACAGGCAGGGAAGAGGGCTCAGGAGCCCCGTCACGGGCAGGGCCTGGCTCAACGTGTGCATTCCTTCTGCAGGAGCAGGGCTGGACACAGCCCCTCAAGACAGCCCTTGCTGCAGAGCTGCCTGCCTCCCACAGCCTCTGGCAGGGGCCAGAGTGAAGCAGGGGCTCTTCCAGTAAGGCGAGGAATAGCCAGAGCTGCTCCCTCCCAGAACGGCTGGCCGGCCTCCTGGCCGCCAGCTGCAGAGCACACGGAGGGCCCAGCTGGTCCCCAGAGGCCAGGCTGCGTGCGTGGGAGAACAGTGCTCCAGCATGGACAGACACCAGGCTGGGGGAGGGACAGGCAGCACCAATGAGGCACGCATAGGCCCGGCACAGGCTTCTACTTTTGGCCCTCCCGAACATCAGGGCCAGTGAGATGCTGCCCCGGCCATCTCAGAGTCCGGCATCAACACCCCTTTCATCATGGCCCGGAAAGCTGCTTCACGGATGCAGATGTGGATGCAGACCTTAGAGCATTTGCAATGCTCCCAGTGGAAGCAATTTGACGAGGCAGACATCTGCCACGTCCCTCTGGCCTCATGGGCACAGGCACAGCAGCGAGTGCTGCCAAGGACCAGCTGAGCCGGCACACCAGGGAGGCAGGGAGAGCCGCCCCAGTAAAGCCTGTCCCAGAGCAGCTCCGAGGCAGCTCTCGCTCGCAGAGGAGGTGGCCTCACAAGCCACAGCTTGACGGGTGCCCACGTTACAGATGGAGGATTCAGATCCCAGCCTGTGCAGGTGCCAAGTGGGTGGCAGGACACCTCTACCCTAACGCCGAGAAGATCCCTGGAGGCACAGCTGGTGTGCTCCTCCGCAGCTAGAAGGACTCATGTGAGGACTGACAGGAGGGGCAGGGTCCCACACAGCCCAGCCTCCCCTAGGCAACTGCCGCTGCCGTGGGAAGGAGGCCACACAGCACTGGAGGGTCCCTAGAAAACTGCTTTATTTGAGTACAGAGGGGAATGGTTGCACCATGAGTCCACCCAAGCACCGGGCCGGGCCCCCTCTGCCTGGCCCCTTCCAGTCCCTCACAAGCTCTCAGTCTCTCCCTGATAGGTGCACAGACATGGCTCAGTCCTGTGTCCTTGGCTCTCGGCCAGCACCACCAGCCAGCACCCGCTGGTGTGTGTGACAGCACCGCTACTCCGTGACCTCAGGGACGACGCTCACCAGCAAAGTGTCGTAGCCACGCCGCACCAGCAAGGCCAGGCTCTGCTGCGTCCGTACTGCCTCGTACACATCCTCTGCTCGGCGCGACGCCTGCCCATTTATCTCCAGCACAACGTCACCTGCCTTCATCCCTGCCCTGTGGGGAGAATAATGACAGGAATACACAGTGGGCGAAGCAGACACTCAGCTTCATCTTTCCATAAGGAAGGGGAGCCAGGCACTACAGGAGGCTTGGGCTGCTGCACCAGGCATTCCTCCAGCCACACAGGTACCAACAGGACACTAAGCCTGGGCAAGGGTCACCAGTGGGTTTCTGCTGCAGACTGATGGCTGCAGGGCCCAAGCCCTGCTGCTCTGGAGCAAAACACTCGGAGCTAAATACATCCCATGCTGCATAGGCTGCTTTCCCATGCCACCCCCCAAGGCACAGGGCAGCACTTACTGATGGGCCGGGGAGCCAATGATCACCTTGTGGATTAGCACTCCGTAGGAGACATCGGGGAAGCTGGGGTCACGCAGCTTCAGCTCAGCCAGGATGCTGCAGAGTGAAAATCAGCATCATGGTAAGGAGCTGCGAGGCAGAGCAGGGTTCCCACCCCACCATGGATGCACAGGCTGAGACCGTGGCACAGAACCTCTCCTCCTGCATCCCTGCATGCTGCTAAGCACAAGCGACCAGCTGCAAACCCCAGGGGCACCCAAACACCACCATCTTCCTGTCAAAAACTAGAGAACAAAAGTCCTCACTGTGCCGGGGAGAGCTGGAAACTACCAGAGCAGCTGCCAGCTGGATCACAGCTACTGGTGATGCACTTCCCCTGTCTGAGCAGCCCCATGTCAGACCACCCTTCCTGGTATCAGATCTACCCCTCCCCTACTGCAGTTTCACTTCTCTGCCTTTGGTGGGTAGGACACAGAACAAAAGCTATGCCCCCTCTTTTTGCCAGACATGTCAAGCAGAGGTATACCCGCATCTCTCCTCCAGAGTCTATAGACTAAACCATCCCAGTTCCTCCAGTCTTGCTGCAGATTAGGTTTTCTAAACCTAGCTTAAATTCTGCACCTCTCACTGCTCCTCTTTGGACTCTGTTCAACTGCTCCTCACCCCTCCTGAAAGCATCCAGAACTGGACACAGCACTCCAGCTGGATCTCACCAGAGTGGAGGGACCGTGCATCATGTAAACAGCATTCTTCCCTCAAACTCTGCGCATCAGCTCTGATCCGCTGCAGCCCCAGAAATTCTCATGGTCTCTCTGCCCAGCTCCTTGCTCCTTATCAGGTACCTGTTCAGTCAGTTATGGCTCCCCACTTCGCACTGGTCCTTGCTGAACTCTGCTGTACTTTTTCACAGACCTTTGCAAGCTGCCATCCCTTCTTGATTTCACAGGATCACAGCATGGTTGAGGTCAGAAGGGACCTCTTGAGACCATCTAGCCCAATCCCCCTGCTCAAGCAGGCTCAGTCAGAGCAGGTTGCCCAGGACTGTGTCCAGTCAGGTTTTGAATACCTCCAAGGTTGGAGACTCTCCGACCTCTCCAGGTAACCTGTGCCAGGCTTTGACCACCCTCCTCACAGTAAAAAAAGTGATTTCCTGTGTTCAGATGGAATCTCATGTATTTCAGTTTGTGCCTGTTGTTTCTTGTCCTATCACTACTGATAGAACTACCGATTTGATGTGGTCTGCACATTTACTAAGTTAAGTCTGCTCCTTTGCCTCAGTCACTAAAGCTGAACAATCCATGCCCCTAAGCAGGTCTCTGTACAAACACAGCAAACGCATGATTTTGTGATTTTAGGCTACATAGCACTAAGAGTGGCTGCACCCAGTTGTGGTGGGTTGTTGACCCTGGCTGGCAGGTAAGTCCCCACCCAGTTGCTCGGTCACTCCCCCAGCAGGATGGGGGAAAGAATTTGAAGGGCAAAAGCAAGAAAACTTGTGGGTCTAGATAAAGATAGTTTAACAGGCGAAGAAAGAAAGAAAAGAAAAAAAAAAGGCAAAAAAAAAAAAAAAGGGAAGTGATGAAAAGGCACTCACTGACCACCACCCACCAGCAGACTGATGTCCAGCCAATCCCCGAGCAATGGCTACCTTGGAAAAACTCCCCCCAGTTTTATTGCTGAGCATGATGTCATACAGCATGGTCAGTTCAGGTCAGCTGTCCCAGCTGTGTCCCCTCCCAATCTCCTCCCTGGGGGTGCCAAGTGAGAAGCAGGGCAGGCCTTGACGCTGCGTAAGCACTGTTCAGCAACAGCTAAAACATCTGTGTTTTACCAACAGCTTTGGTCACAGATCTAACACACAGCACCACGTGGGCTGCTATGAAGAAAATGACTCCATCCCAGCCATACCCAGTCCACAGGTCAGTCAGATGAGGCATCCATCTTCCCCACAACCCTATCACCGACAATGCCAGCTGTGGATGAGAGAGTTCCCCAGATACCTATGGCCTTCAGCTGCCTGGCTCAAGAAGCTCCTGAGCTGTAACGCTGCATCTTTGCATTTGAAAGCCAGTAAGATTTTTTTTCTGTAAAGTTTTCTAGTTGCTCTTTTGAACCCTACAACATCAGCAAGTTCTATCACACACTGCATGAAGAACCAACCCATGTTTTGGATGTCCCTCTAGCAACACCCTTGACCAGCAACACACCCCAGCAGCAGTTTTTTTCCTTCAGCATGCCTTTCCTTTGCTGTTTTCAAAGTCCTTTGCTCAGTCCCTACTTACTCCATGCTGTAAGACAACTGCAGAGGGCTGTGCTAGCCAGGGCCCTGTCTCTTCCCATGGTCTTCTGTGGCCAAGGCGAGGATACCTAGGAGCTCCACTACAGCTGAGCTCAAAGCCATTGGCACACCTCCATTCCCTTCGGGCAGCAGAGCAAAGGCCTGGTGTCTCAGGAAGCTCCTGCCTGCCAGACAATCTGTGCAGCAGGACCAGGATGCCAAGGAGCTTGTACCCAACATGGAGCTTCTCCTTTTTCCTGTGCTAGGGCAAGTTTCTGGCCTTTCAAATAAGCATGTTCAGACAGTGTAATCACCCGATTCCAAGGCAAGCAATCCCTTGTTGAGAGATCTTCCCAGCAACTGGGCACAAACAAGCCTTGCAGTCAGATGGTTTCCCAGGACCAGCTGCCAGACTGCTCACTGGCTATGCTGAAGCTGGACCTGCTTCCTAGGAGCCATGTCCTAAGCATTTCACACTTCTTCCCTGACAGACTTTGTCCTGCATGCCTGTCCAGTGAAGCAGGAGGAGGTTGGGCTCCCACATCTCACAGGTTTTGCCGAGTACCAGCACCATCTACTGGGCACGCCAGCAATGCTGACAGTGTTTCCCCACCCACCCCACTGCTCCGAATCTCAGGAGGCACAGAGCATCTGCTCCTCCATTTGTGTCCCAGGCAGGAACCCCAGAAACTGCTCGTGGTGTCCAGAGGTGCAGGCAGCCTGCAAACCCAACCAACACACGAGAGCCAGGAGAGCTTTAGCAAAGGCAGAGCGCAGCCCTGATAGGTGTTTCTGCCAAGGACACTACAACCGCCAACCCCACTAGCATGCTGAGCCCCAAGAGTCAGTTAAAGGTCTCTTGAAAGACGGCTGCAAAAGCCAAGGAACCAGAGCAGGCATTCTGTCCTTGAAAAGGAGAACTGCTCTCAGAGGTGAGAGTGCAGGTCCAGCACGCTCCTAACACATGCACTTGCTGCCCCTAGAACGCTGCTGGTAGGCGTTTAGGTATAGCTCCTGCAGCAATTCCCTCCCAGGGCTCGTAGTCCTGAGTAGAGCTCTGTGCAGGCCTAACCAGGGCTGTCCAGCCCTCGGCAGGGCACAGCTGCCACTGCCTGCAGGGCACCCATCTCAGAGTGCTTGGTTGGCTGCCAAGACCATGGGCACATCTTGGGGACCAGCTGAAGCAAGGGCAGCAGGTGATCCTTCTATCAGATCCAAGCAGGTTGTCTGTCTGCAGTCCTCTGCTGACCAGAGCGTTCCTTGAGATGCAGAGGTAACACAATGCCCTTCCCAAGCCACAGCCATGAGGGTGAAGAGTCTCAGACCCACAAGAAGTCATCCTCTTCCCACTTGCTAGTGCTGTACTGGTCAGCACCACGATGACTTCTTTCCAGAGGCAGCACCCAGCCTTCCTCCTGAAACCCATGAGCCTCACACCACCCTCTGGGTGGCAGCCACGCTGTGTGTGCCAACACAGCCTCCTCTCCTACCTGTTTACCTCCTCCCTCAGTCGACTACTGCAGGCAAACTTGCCATTTCTTATGCTGAAAGTCCCATATTCTAAAACTATTTCTGCACCACAGCAATTCACCTGGTAGATCCTTCCTCCCAGAGAGTACAACTTGCCCAAATGTTTCATCACAACTTTCAGTTGGTATGTTGCATATCTATTAATTACACAATGTTTCTGGTGGCTTTTCATTCATGCTGTGTTGCAAGGGCTCTGTATCAAATTCCCCTCAATGACAGACTGATCTGGCACTCTGGGGGATAGGTTCAGGGACTTTTTATCTGCTTGCAGATTCTGCCACAAGTGTAGAAACTTGCACACTTCTAATTTACCTCTGACACAGCCTAGAGTCTAAACACAACAAGAGCACAAAGAGATTTGAGAATGAATGCTTACGCTGTGAAGACAATCCTCCCAAAAACAGGCACTCTCAGTTAGTTTGGAAGATCCCATCACGCAGTCACCATGCCCCAGTAAGACTGGTCTGTTGGCCCCTGACCTTAGAACACATACCTGGGTGTAAGAGTCAGCATCATCACCCCTATGTAACGGCGCTTTGTCTCTGTATTGCCAAACCAAGAGCCTGTCGAAGGAAAGGACATCAAATGACAAGGCTGAAAACAGACACGCACTCAAATAGCGCTGGGCTGAGCCAGCCGAGTCACAAAACCCACACACCTCAAGGCAGACACCATGCACAGGGAGTCATTCTGATTCCCTACCAACAGCTTATTTAAGTTCCATTTACCAGTTAGAGCTTTATAGGTATTGCATACTTTGCTTTCCTGGTTTGAGTTGTCATTTTTTTGACTGAGAATATCACTCCATGGTGTCAACATGAGAACCAGAAAGCAAGAGTCTGCATTAAATAAACTATCACAAACACAAAGGAACAAAAAGAGGCAGTGTCCTACAGGACTACATTAACTACCTGTCCTTTATGATACAGCTGAATCCTGCACCTGCATTTCCATTAG
This sequence comes from Spheniscus humboldti, assembly GCA_027474245.1. Lineage (NCBI taxonomy): Eukaryota > Metazoa > Chordata > Aves > Sphenisciformes > Spheniscidae > Spheniscus > Spheniscus humboldti. Next base: position 808,268 of record CM049890.1, read on the forward strand.
TACACACAAGGCTAAGTAGCCCCCAGTTTCCAGGTCATCCTTTCCCTTTTTTGAACACCAAATAATGGTCCACTGATTTTCCCATACGCTGAGATCTACTGAGAAGTAGCAACGAACAACAAAAAAATCCTCACCTACTCCTGGGGACTTAAGTGCAAGCTACTTGGGACACTTTAGAAGTCTTTACCTGCAGCAGATGCAGGGCAGCATCCTCCTTAGTTTGTTAGGCCCCTGTGGGCAGGGAAGTAGAAGCACAGCTTTCCCACAGCAGAGGGGAGTTTCATACCAGATGGGAGAATCTTCTTACCCCCAAAGACTCTTTCTCCCGCTCTGCCTGCCCTTCTCTCAGAAGGGCCCAGAGCCCAGCTGTGCCACAGCCTCTTTCATCCTCCTCCTTCTGGCCTCCTTCCCCCGACACCCGAGCAGGGAGGCACCCAACTCACTTTTGCGCTGCTCCTTCTTTTGCAGGAACTTCCGCAGCCGGTCTGAGGGGATGGCAAAAGAGATGCCTGATGTCACCTTCATAGTGTTCACCCCAATCACTTCGCCATCCTGCAGGGGAAAGGGCACTGCGCTATCCAGCCTGCATCACTGTGGAGAGGAGGGGAACTACCGTGCAAGCCTGGAGTCCTGCCTGTGCGCCCATCCCTTCCCAGCCTGCTTCTTCTGCAGCCTGCCCGACCCTGCTGAGGCTGGTCCCACGCTGCAGCCCATGCAGACCCACCCTCTGCCCTGCCAGCATCAGCCATGCCAGCCTCACCAGGGTAGGTCTCGGCTCCACCACGCCACAGTCCCATCGGCTCAGATGCTGCACAGGGCTCCCACACCAGGCTGATCCCCTGCTCCTCCTCACAAGGAGCCTGGTGTATGCACAGTCCCTCCCTCCCGGCAGCCGTAGCACCCACAAGCGCTCCCACCGAGGGGCATCGAGCCCCAGGGGGCACAGACCAGCAGGCACACGGCACCTCTCTGCCCTGGCCACTGAGGGTGCAAGCAGAACTTACCAAGTTGACGAGGGGGCCCCCGGAGTTCCCAAACTGCAGCAGAGGAGAGAGCAGTAAACAGGCCATGAAAGCGACATCCTCACACAGCAGGACCCGCGGCAGGGAGGCAGAGTCCAGAGAACAGGGTCAGGCCGAGAAACGCAGTCAGCGCCCAGGTGACCGGCCAGAATCCCTTAGTCTCCCAGTGCTGTGTCCAGCCTCCTCTGACCTCACGGCACCCACAGCCCTTCCCCAGCTCCCCCCTCCCCAAAGAGGGCAGCCGGGATGAGGTGCCAACCCGCCGTGCACCGCAAGCTCCCCTTACATCGATAGCAGCATCAGTCTGGATGTACTCCATGTCAGAGGCGGTCAGGCCCAGCTCCCGGCTGCCCCGCTGGGCAGAGCTGACGATGCCAGAGGTGATGGTGTTCTGCAGGGCAAATGGGCTGCCCATGGCTACCACGAACTCTCCCTGCCGCACCTCGGAGGAGCGCCCAAGGGGCAGGGTGGGCAGCGGGTGCTGGAAGAGAGGAGGTCGGTGAGCAGATGGGAGGGAATGAAGGGAGTGTCTCCACAACCGTGATGCACACCTTAGGCTTGATCTTGATGGTAGCGATGTCTGCAACCTGGTCCACATCCTGCACCACAGCGTCGTACTGCTCACCGCTGGCCAGCTTCACCCGCACACGCCGCCGGTTTGCCACCACATGTGCGTTGGTCACAATGAGCCCGTCCGGAGACACCAGGAAACCCGAGCCATTCGAGATGGGCACATCGCGGCCCGAAAAGGGATGCCTGCAAGGTGGGCACAGGTCAGGGAGGGGTGGCAGGGACCCTGAGGGGACTGGTGGGGACTCGGGGGGGGGGGGCAAACAGGGGCCAGGCAGACTGGGTGGCCCAGGCTGGTAGGCCTGGAAAGAAGTGGGGGATAGTGAGGATGGCTGGGCAACAGCACGATGTGGGAGACTCCTTCACTTCCCCATGAAAGGTCCCCATCTCGAGAGTCTGCACAAACACACATGCAAAACAGGGGAACAAGCAGGAAGAATCAGGAGTCTGCGCACAACTGCAAAGGTACGATCCCGCTGGGACTACAGAGGCACAGCGGGAAGCTTACGGGAGCTGAGAGCTGCAATGGATGGTGCAGGCTCTTTGGGAAAGAGTGGCAAGGAGGCAAGTAGAAGCGGTTGTGATCTACACAAAGAAGTAGCCTGAATACACAGAGCCTTGCCTCGGAGCAGGTAATAACCACTTGGGAGGTGATGGGTACATCTCCTTTAGACAGCTAGAGAAAGACCCACGATTGCAGGCCCTGGTCCCCATGGGGGACGTCAATCACCCTGACCTCTGGGGAAAGGCCTGGAGGCGAGGGAGGCAAGAGACCTAGTGACACAAGACACAGAAAGGGCTGAGGTGATCGGTGCCTTTTTGCCTTGTTCCTTGGGCCTCCAAAGTCCCTGTGCCCAGAGGCTGAGTCTGTGAGAACGCAGCATTACACAGAAGAAGATGAAGGGAGGCATCACTGAAGCCAACTGAGCACGCACAAGTCCATGGCACCAGACAGAATACACACGAGGGGGATGGCTGACGTCCCTGTGAGTGCTCAAATGTCACAGTGGTAAAGGGGGGCTCCTGATAGCTGGAAAAAGGCAAAAGTCACATCAGCCTGCAAGACTGCCAAGAAAAAGGGTCCTGAAAACTGCAGGTCAGTCAGCTTCACCCCCGTCTCTGGGAAAGTTGTAGAGCAAATGCTCCCAGAAACACTTCCCGGCACACAGCACACAAGAAGGGGACTGGGAGCAGCCAGCACAGAGTTACCAACGGCAAATCGTGCTTGACCAACCTGGCTTCTGTGAACGAATGAGTGGCTGTGCAGGTAAGGGGTGAGCAGCAGATATTGCTTACCTTAAGAAGGCTTTCAGCATGGTCTCCCGTGGTACCCTTCTAGCCACACAGGTGACATGCACGCTGATAATCAGATAAGGTGAATGGAAAACTGGCTGGACCACCAAGGTCCAAGTCCAGCTGGTGGTCAGCTACTAACGCCATGCCTCAGGAACCGAGAAAAGGGCCAATGCCATTTAACGCATTTCACGTTCATGAACCGGAGGATGGGACACTGCACACGCTCAGCGAGCCCGCAGGTGACACCACAGTGGAGGGAGCGGTCAACAAGCTGAAGGGCAGAGCTACTATTCAGAGGTGCCTTGACAAGCTGGAGACACAGGGTGGCAAGAACATTATGGACTTCAAAGGTAAGTGCAAAGTCCTGCTCCTGGGACAGAGTAACCCTGTGCCACAGGACAGCCTGGGGCCACTGCCTAGAAGGCAGCTTTGCCGAAACGGTCCTGGAGGACAAGAAGGTGGCAGTGTGGCAGCAGCGTGTCCCTCTGGTGAAGGCCAACTGCGTGCCAGCTGTGTGCGCAGGCAGTGCGGCGAGGGGACGGATCCGTCCCTCCCGCGGCACTCGTGGGACCCCACCCGGATGCCGTGCCCGGTTCAGGCTGCCCGGGACACGAGCTGGCCAGAGCGCGGCCCTGCGCTCTGTGGGGAGGCTGGGAGAGGGGGGCCGTGCAGCCGGGGGCACGGGGACGGTCGGGGGATCCCTCCCTGGGGGGATGCGGGGAGGACGGGGCCAGACCCTTCTCGGAGGAGCAGGACGGGAGAGTACCGGGACACGATCAAGAGGGAAACTGCCCCGTCAGGTAGCGGGGAAGCCGGCTCCGCGGGGACCGTGGGCCGGGCCGGGGCGGCCGCCCGGTGCCGGTACCTGCCCACGATCTCCACGTAGACCAGCGCGGGCGCCGTCTTCTCCACCACGTCGGCGATGAAGTTGAAGGCGGCGCGAGGCGAGGCAGGCGGCGGCGGCGGCGGGGCGGGCACGGCGGCGCGCAGCGCGGGCAGCGCGGGCCGGCGGCCCTCGCCCTCCCGGGCCCACAGCAGCACCAGCGCCGCCGCCCCGGCGCCCAGCGCCGCCGCCAGCGCCCGGCCCCCGGCAGAGGGAGGGGGGGGAGAGGGAGGAGGAGGAGGCGGCGGCGGCGGCGGGGGGGGAGCCTCGGCGGCCCCGCACAGCGCCCGGCACCAACGCGCCGCGCCCGGCCGCAGCGGGACCCGCGCCCACCTCGCCAGCGCCGCCATGCTGCTCCGGCGCCCGCCCCTGGGGCACGCTGGGAGCTGAAGTCCCGCCCCGCCAGGCCCGCCGGGAGGCGTAGTCCCGCCGCGGGGCACGCTGGGAGTCATAGTCCTGAGGCGCAGGCATGCCGGAAGCTGTAGCCCGCCACGGGGCATGCTGGGAGCTGTAGTCCCGCCGCGAGGCGCGCCGGTAGCCGCAAGCGCGGCCGCCGGAGGGGGAGGGCAGGAGGCTTTGCGACGAGAGCAGCTCACCGGGCCCGTCGGGCTCGCCATCCGCCCTCCCTGCGTCGCCGGCCGTCGAGGGCCCGCGGCGAGAGGGCGGGAGCAGGGGAGGGGGAGGGGGAGGGGGAGGGAGCGGCGCGGTCTACTCCGGGAAGGCGCCGCGCCTCCCAGGCTGCCCCGCGCGGGCCAGGCGGGCGGCCGTGGGGAAGATGGCGGCGGATGTGGGGCGTCCCTGAGGCACCGGGTGCGGCGAGGATGGAGGCTCCTGCGGCCCCGGGCCCTGAGCGGCTCTTCGACTCGCACCGGTGAGAGCCGCGGCGGCTGGGGGGGGCGCGCGTGGCCCTCTCCGTGTTGCGCGGGGGCGGGCCGCGGGCTCTCGGGTTCGGGGTGTCCCGTCGAGGCCCGCGCAGGAAGCTGGGGTGTTCCTGGGGGGAGGCCCCGGGGGTCCACTGGGGGAAGGGGTATCCCACGGGAGCTCTGTGGGGAAAGCCGGGGGATCCCGTGGGGTGACCAGTGAGGGTCCAGGGTGTGCCCGGGAGGCCCGCGGGGAAGCCCGGGATGGGCTGGGTATCTCGTTGGGGAGGCCTGGGAGGTTACACGGAGCGGGGGACGTAGGGTGGTCCCTGGGGAGGGCTCGGGCGGGCAGCTGGGGGCCCCAGCCATGCTCAGGCTGTCTGTGCTGCTCTTTGGCCCTACAGGTTTCCAACCGATGGGTTCCTGCTTCTGGCCCTGCTGCTCTACGCACCCGTGGGGCTCTGCCTGCTCGTCCTGCGCCTCTTCATCGGTGTACACGTCTTTCTGGTCAGCTGCGCCCTGCCTGACAGCGTGCTGCGACGGTGCGTGAGCCCAGCTCTCCCCAGGGCATGGAGCTCCTGCTGTTGCCTGGGGTGGAGATGTGGTGTGCAAACACTGCTGTGGGGCAGCATGGGGTGGGAGGGCTGCCCTCGCCCATTTGGGGTCCTTAGCCATGGGGGCTTGGTTCACGCAGAGGTTTATGGACAGCTGTGCTTTCGGGACTCTTTGTCCCCAGGACCCATGAAGGTGCCTTCTCTGCCAAGACCAAAGCTAGCAATTGCCTCTTGAGTGCTCAAGGACTGATCTGAAACACTTGGATCAGCTGGGTATCCTGCTAAGAAATTCTGTGTGAGGCTTGCTGGCCCATACTTCATGCTGCAGCTACAGCTTTGCAGGCAGCCTTCAGCCCCAACTGCAGCCCCCCAACAATTCCTGTCTCAGACATCTGTCATATCGTTTCTTTTTTGTACCAGTGTCCTTTTGCAAGTCACATGAATTCCCAGGTCTCTGTTCTGTTTGTTGGATATGTAAGCCAGCGATAGCTCAGACTGCAGGACTTGAGGAAACCACTTCCCTCCCCCCAGGTTTATTGTACGTGTGATGTGCTCAGTGCTGGGCTTATTTGTGCGGCAAAGTGATCCCCGGCTTCGTGATGTCAATGTGAGGGTGTATATCGCCAACCACGTGACACAGTTTGATCACAATGTCATCAACCTTCTGACCTCTTGTAATACGGTGAGTAATTTGGAGCCGAGCATGGCGGGTCTGGAAGTACCTCTCCCCAAGAGAAGTGCACAGAGAGCTCTTTCAGAATTTAGGTGTTGCCATGGTCCTCTTCAGTTCTTATTTGTTAACCCAGGATTGTACAAGGCTTGAGTTTTTTTCCTGTGGTTCAGTGTCACGCTTTAGGCTCTACGTGAAAAAATAAAACAGGGCGAGGAGGAATGGGAAATGTTACAGTGGGTATTGATTTTATTGAAAGAGAGTGGGCAAATCCTAGCATCTGTATCTTTTTCTGGCCTTTCAAATAGGTGGTGTCAGAAGCAGGGCTGGTTGTGGGGTTTTCCCAGAGCGTTGGGTGCTACTTCTGTGCGTGTGGGGAGCCAGCTGCGCTGCAGGGGAGTGCTGAGGGGAGCTGCATGGGGGGGCGGTGGTGCTCGGGTTATTGTGCTGGGCTGGTGGTTGTATAACTTTCCCTGTACTCTTGTGAAATTCCTTATGTGTGGAGTTCCTGAATCAACAGGCTCTGAATGTGCCTGGGAGTGAGTTGGTTGGTCCTATATCCTGCACAGCAGTAGATTTGTTCCTTACCCGGAGAACAGTAACTCTTGGAAGTAGTGTATCCCTTGCCAGGTGTGTCAGGAACTACTAGAAGAAACATGGGGAAACACGGTTGTCGCCCAGGGCAGGAGGGGAGTTCGTTTCTCTGGCAGACAGGGTACAGTCTGAACTGAAGATTAGGAATCAAATTCCTAGGGAATTGGGGCCAGAGCAGTTACTGAAGCCTGGCAGTAATGTGTTCTCTGCTACTAGTTCTTTTAGCCTGCAGGTTGCTCCCTCAGCCCCCAGAGGCATTTTTGCTGATAAGCAAGAACTTTGTCTCCCACTGTCATTTGGGAAAGTAGGCCTTGAGGGGAGGACAGGATGGCATTTCTTCCTTAATCTTGTTTTTCCTTGCAGCCTGCATTGAACGGTGCCCCTGGCTTCATCTGCTGGTCACGGGGATTCATGGAGCTGGGAGTAACAGGAAGCCGAGCAGAGCTGGTGGATTCCCTGAAGGTGTATTCGTCCCACAGAGGAAACCCACCACTGCTGCTGTTCCCAGAGGAGGCTGCCACCAACGGCCGGGCTGGCTTGCTCCGCTTCAGGTACTAGGAATGGATATTCCTGTGGCGGGGCTGTTGTCGCTTTGTTTTAGCTTTGGGGTCATTCATTGCTGACTTCTTCCTTTTCAGCTCTTGGCCGTTCTCAATCTTGGATGTGGTACAGCCAGTTGCCCTACAAGTTCAGAGGCCTTTGATCACTGTGGTGAGTCAGGGACGTAGGGCAAGGAGGAGCTGTGGAGGCGTGCACTGTGCGAGCGTCTTGGCGATGCCGTTAACTCTGCTTCTGCTTTGAAGCCTACGGGTAGTGCAGCCTGGCCTTGTGTCCTGTCACGCCAAGGACTAGCTTCTCAGTGCTAACACTTCTGTTTTTCCAGTGCCTTTCCCAGGGAACCTCCGCTAAGTCAATACTCTTTTAGTTACACTGGCAATTTTGATAAACGTTTTAGTGGCTTAGCTGTCTAACAACGTGCCATCTGGTTTCCATGACCATAGCGTCACTGTGTCTCATCTCTTCGTGAGCTCCCTTCTTTTAAAGTGCTTTGAAAGAATATCTTCAGCCACCTTGGAGAGTGGCTGATGTGCCAAAGGTTATGCAAGGCTCTCTGGATTAGGTTCTTGAACTCATGCCTCCCAAATGCAGATATGTAACATGATGCAACGTTAGCTTCAGAAAAGTGGCAAAGTTCGTGATGGTAATACTGGTGCTGCTAAATAGATTGCAGTAAAACTGTTCTCAGCTTATTTACAGTGAGAGATTTTGTTGAATTTCTTATTTCTTGATACGATTTATGGATCTACTTGATTAAAAGACACATTTTATATTTGTCAGACATTTTAGTTGATTCTCTGTTGTCCATCTTTTTAAGGTAGTAGGCCACAGTGGACAGATTTAAAGCCACTTACCAGCCGGTCACAAAACATTGCTGCCCATACTAAAACATCAGCATGCAGGTATTTTTAAAGTGAGATTCTGTTAGGGATTAGTTCTTTGCCCAGTGCTATTTAGTGCTTTTATCGGTGCTGCAGATGACAATATTGAGATCCCTGCTGGTAAAGTTCAGGTTAGTGAATAATGAAGAAGCTAGGTTATTGATTGTCACCCAGTGAACTACTGATAGGTGCCAGTGAATGGCTGTTACTTGCAAGTCTAATGTGGTCTGTGGGTGCATAACAAGAGGAATATCTGGCAGGGTGAGGAACACGGTGTTAGCTGCATGTGTGCAATGACGAAAACTGCTAAAATGTTATGCGAAGCTTTGGTAACCCTGCTGCCAAGAAAGTGGGGCAGTAGTAGAGAGAGTTCAAGGAGGCCATAAGCATGATGCAGAATCCAGAGAGCAACACTTAAAGGGACTCAGCTTATCAGAGAAAAGGCAGAGAGATTGTTGTGGATAGCTGCTTGCGAGTTGGAAAAGAGGCTTAAGAGTGGAGAATTCTTTTTTTTTTCTGACAAAGCACACAGTAGCAGTCTTTGCAGGTGCCGAGACTAAATGTTGGTACTGCACAAGTTCAGGTTTGGATTAAGATGCTGTTTTCTAATGGTGAGGATACTTTAAGTTTTTGAATGACTACTCCAGAGAAGTGGGATAGCTGTCCCATTCTGGACTGTTTATAATGAATATCTTATCTTTTTATGGTTTTGGTTCCTCCGAGAAATTCTGTGAGATGTGACAAGTTGCATATTTGTCTGTGCATCCTTTCCTTCATGAATGTTAGGAAGAACAGCATGCATGTAGCTGCAGATCTGTTTGAAGATACTGGTTATAGTCACTTCTTGGCTCAGATTTTTACCTTCGGAGGTCGAGCAGGATTATTTGCCCTTCATGCACATTGGCTAAGTAAATCCTAGTGGATTTCTTATGTAATTTTAAACCATCAGAAAATTCCAAGTACTGGAGATGTGATACTTTGAATGGTTCGATCAGTGCTTTACAGAAAGCTTTCTTAGACACTTATGTGATATATATCAGACACTGGGCTGAGCAAACCACCAAATTTGGGTTTAAGAAAGAGTTTTCTCCAGCTCCAATTGGCTGGAACCTTGAAGGAAGGTGTTGTTCCATGGCACAAGGCAGCGTAACTGAAGTCTGGCTATTGGCATCACTATAAGGCATTTGATTTTAGGTTTCTTAGATCTGTTTATCCAGGAGATGAGGCTTCTTTATGTTACCCTTGGTGGCTGTGGTTTCTGGGCTTTTCTCATTTACAGCACCTCTTCCCAGGCCGTGGAATAAACCAGGCACAAGGCCTGTCTTGGAGCCACACTGCTTTGGTTGAGGACGAAGTCATGGGTAAAAGAAGCCGAGGCAGCTACATCGCGAGCTGTAGATCTTGAGATGGTGTTCTCACCAGCTTGTGGAAAGTTTGGTCACTGCAGGATAAAAGTAACCAACTACAAAAATCCTAGGAACAACGTCCATTCTATAGCAAATTCTTTAGAATCATTGAAGAGTGTAGATTGTGGGACACCTCTGGAGGTCTTTAGTTCAGCTTTCTGTTCACAGTCAGACTGGCTTCTGAGTATGGTCCAGCTGCTCGGGGCTGTGTCTCGTTGAGAAGGATGGAGAGCCCACTGCTTCGGCGTGCCTGTTCCAGTGCTCACTTCTGGCAGGCATTGCAGTACTTCTTAGGGAAAAGGTTATTTACTAATTTTTAGAAATAGAAAGAAAGTAATAAATTACGGCTCGCTTTTAATGATTTATCTTCAAAGAGAAGAGTTGTTTAAGACTTCACAGTGCAGCCTGTTTGGAAACGAAGAGATAAAGCTTATGGGGGTTGAGAAATTACATAGGCTGTTCCCATCAGAATAAGGGAGGATTGTTCACGATTCTAAGGAAGCGTTAGTAGGTCTTAAGGCATTTTCGGTCCTTTCTAAAGGCACAGTCTAGTAGAGAATGTGGGGATATTGAAGGAAAATCTTGCTGTCCTAGTGGGAGGGAAAGATGACTCAGAGCAGTGAAAACTTTGACTGTATTGCTCTGCTTGGTGAAGACTAATGAAGGTGAATCTGCCCTGGGGCTTGCCCTCACCGTGCGCTAGGTTTGCCATTCCCTCTTTCCCAGTCCTCCGCATCTCTCTGGCCACGTATCTGTTACTCGCTGCCATGGCTTAGCTGTGTTCTGTCGCCTGCTCCCCTGATGGAGATCTGACTAGCTCGTGTTTTGTGGGCTGCGGTCTCATTGTGCTCTCCTCCCCAGAGTGTGGCTGACTCCTCCTGGATTACAGAGCTGCTCTGGACCTTCTTTGTTCCCTTCACAGTTTATCAAGTAAGGTACTATCTCTCTCTCTCTCTTTCATTTGGGGCAGGGTTTAGGGTGGGCAGAGAGCCTGACGTTTTTGCCATTGTAGTAAGAGATCTTTTGGTATGCGCTAATGCGCACCCTCATCACGGTACCTCAGCATGGCTTTGTTCAGCATTATTTGGTCCGTGCCAGGTCCAGCTTCTGGACCAGCTTCTGAAGTGGAGAGGGCTCTTGCTTCCTGCATTCAGTTGGTAAAGGAGAGGAATCTCTCAGGGCTTTGATGTCAAGTTTGCCGGATGTATTTTTGAAGCTAGCTGCTTTGCTGTAATTCACCCCAGGGTTGCTCAGGTCCCATGGGTGATTCCCTGCAGGCAGCTCAGTCCTCTAGCGTCTGTCTCTTCCCTGCAATCCCTTGTGAATTGCAGAGGTGGTTCAGACACCTGTCTAGGGCCCAGGTGAGCCCAGACTGGCTGAGTAGCGTTGGTGTAATAAGGGTCCATAGGCGGTGGAAGGGGCTTGGAGTCAAATTTAGGGGTTGGGGTATTTCAGCAAAGAAAAGTCTTGTGCTGTAGCTTTCCCCGGCCATATCTGGCTTGCATCTTGCTGATCTGTTTTCTATGCTCATGTAAATGGCAGTGTCTCCTCATTTGGGGCCTTTCTGGGAACTTAATTAGGAGATACTTCACAAGTTACGCTTGAATGCTAATAAAGATTCAATGAGCTAGTTTTGTCTTCTGAGCTGTGCCTTGCTCTTAATTTTGCAAGCTAGTGTTGAGGTTTGACACTGTCTTGTGGGGAGAGATTTGGGGTGAGCAGGGAGAGCTGAGGTGGGGATAGCACCATTGCACTATTGATCCCCAATGGGGCTGGCTCCTCCAGCAGCCCTTGAAGCAGTCAGCCCAGTGCTGTTGTCCCCATTCAGGTGGATGCCGTCTGTCCCCAGACGAGCTGAAGAACTGAGTGAGGATTTTGCGCTCCGAGTTCAGGAGGTAGGAGGATGACGTGGGAGAGGGATGTGTAGGACTACTGCAATTTGGGATGGTCACAGAGGAGAGTGGGGTGCAAGCAGAGCTGCAAAGGGCATTTCTGGATGGGTGTATTTGTATGATGGGAACTCCGGCCCATATTTATTGCCCTTTATAATTATTCAGTTTTTCCATGGCCTATTTGCTACCTCCCATTTATCCTTTCTGCCAGTTATCAAGGCTTTCCCCATCCGTTTCAAACCTTTCACTCCCTTTTCATAATACCACAAATCAAATAAAGTGATTGTTTCTCCACCTTTCCCTTATGTGCTGGGTACTTCATAGCTCCTGTACCAAAGATCTTGTATCTCCCTGTCAGCCTGTTTTGGCAGGATGATACTGCCTACTCCTGGTCCTTCATGTGCTCCCTGCAACACTGAAATGCATCACTGAGTCCCTGGAGAAATCAGTTCCCAGTCCTCTTCCCCTCGCTATGGCTCCACGCAGGCCTGTACATCTGATACACTCCCCTGCAAGATGGGAATGCCTGGGTCATGCGTGTTGTGTGTTGTGTACATGTGACTCTTCTGTACATTTCTGCAGCTCTTGGCCATGGAGCTGGGTGTGGTATCCACACGGCTCACTGCAGCAGATAAAACTGAACACATGAAGAGGCTGAGACACACATCACTTCTCCCCTTTGCCCCAGGTGGGTGTCCTGGGTAGTGTCCTGACTATGGAACTGCCACTTAGGCTTTGCCTTTGGGGAGGCCTCAGTCTGCTTTTGGTTACTCATGTGTGGAGGGAAAGGCGAAGGCATGTTTGACATCCTCCTGGGGAGCAGGGGCTGCCTGTGTGCTCTAGGCTGGGGGTTGTAGCTAGCTGGCAGGGAGAGGACCACCACTCCTGAACACAGACATCATGGTGGTGTGCAGAAGGTCCGGCTTTGTTATCACACCAGTTGCAACTTGAAGGCCATGCACCTTTAGGCCACCTTCTTCTGCCTACTGTTCTTTCTCTTGCAGCCTCAAGCCAGCCCCTGGCAGCCAGGCCCAGGATGCCTTCCAGCCTGACTGGTGTTGCTCCTGAGGATGTGCAGATCACGGCAATGGCTCAGCGGGTCAAGGAGGTGCTGCCTCATGTGCCTCTGGAGGTCATCAGGATAGACCTGGGTAAGCAATGCCTAGGGTGTTGGCAGGGACTCAGCGTCACCTTCCATGCCAAGTCTCTGTGATACCTGAAAGCAGAAACCTTGTCCCTGCTGCACTGGGGAGCACAATGGCAGCAAGGACGTGAGTGTCCTGATGTAGCAGCTCCCTCTCTAACAGATCCTCTTTGTCCCTACAGCCCAAACCAACTGTGTGGATACCACCATTGCCAACTTGCTCGAAGGGAGAGTACCCTTCTTCCCTGAAAGTAAGGAGGCTGGTACTGACCTGCCTGCCCCATCTGCCTCCCAGGCTGCAGCTGCTTCTGGCATCCAAGGCTCCATAGCTGTGCCTTCTTCCAAGGTACTTTTGGTGGTTGCGTTGTCTCCCCTGGTCTGATGGCTTGCAGCCAGAACATGATGGCCTGTGTTCAGGCTAGCCATGATGTCAGGGGAGTGGAGCATTTTAAACCAGAGACCGAATTGGCATGCCAGGTCCTTGCAGAGCCACTAAGGAGGTCTCCTGGCTTTGTTTGACTGTCTCCTGATGGCTCTTGTGCTTTCTGTTCCAGCCAGCTACAAAGCAATTTGCAAAGTCCCCTGTGGAGCGGCATCTGTCCTTGCAGGAGCGGAAACGAGCATTGTACGACTATGCCAGGAGGTGAGAGTCCACCCACCTCACCCTGTCGGAGTCCCAAAACCCCATCCCCAGCAGTACCCAGATATGCCCCAAGCAAGGATCAGCCCTCACTTTGCCTCACGTCCTCCCATTCCTCTTCTCTGGCCCAAGACAGCGGGGCTGAGGCAGTGAACCATGGCTGAAGGAGAGAGGAAGCAGATGTTTGTCTGCTTCGCCTCTTCCAAGCATGCAGCCCCTTGTCATTCTTGGGAAGCACTCTGTCTCCTGAATTGCCACTGGGCTTCTGGTTTTGGGGACTAGGTGGGATAGAAGCCAGAAACACAGCTGCTGAGGAATAGGGCTTAGCAAAGAAACCTCATTTGGTTCTTCGGTTTACTGGATTTGACTGCTAGAAGTCATTGTGGGACTATAGATTTCTTTGAGATTAGTATTGATGCTTTGGAACACTCATTTTAGAAAGAAGTTTGCTGTTTGGGACAGTGCAATTAATCTTCCTTAGTGTAAGTGGAGAATAACACAGGGAGGGAGATTGACCTCTGTGCATGGTTTTGATGAGGCAAATATTGGAACAAGTGTCCAGTTCTGGTGTCTGGGTCTTTTTTTAGAAAAGATACAGAAAATTCAGAATGAGTTTGGAGGGGAAGTTAAGTCTGTTAAACTTACTGTAAATGAGATGGCACACTATATATAATTCTGGGTGAAGGAACCAGGTTCTGAAAGGCTGTTTAAGCTGGCAGAGAAAAGCAGAATAGTAACTAATGGTTAGAAGTTGTAGACAGACAGACTTTACACAGGTAACGGAGTAGTTGTTTCTGAAAAGGAAATTGATTAATCAGTGGAATAAGCTTCCAGCAGAAATGATGGCTTGTCGGTGCCTGGCTGACTCTTTAGAAGATGCTGTAGAAGATGGTAGAGATAAGGGAGTGTTTGGCTCAGTCCAGAGTGACAAGGGACCTGCTTGCTGCAAGATCGGGTCTCCACTCCGTAGGGTCTTACTGTGAAGGGGACAACCCCTCTGGTGCCACGTGCAGGCGTTGCACTGAGCTTTGCTCCAGAGCACTCCAGGAGAGCTGGGAGAAGATTGCAGAGGCTCAGGGATCAGTTAAACCTTTGAGATCCTGTGGCTTTTTGACACCGCATCTGCTTCTCCCTACTATTGAAAGTCTAGGAAATTCCCATGGTTGGAAGTTGAACCTAGACAAATTCTAAGTGCACATTTCTAAAGGGCTAGCCCTGGGTGACTCCAGGTAGCTCTTAGTCAGCAAGAATTTAATTTAAACAGGTCTGTTTTTCTGAGAGATCATTTCAGTTTAGAGGAATTGCATCTCAGAATAGTCCTGTGGCATAGAGAATGTTAGAGTCTGTCTTCAGAGCTGTCCCCCAGACCTTTTAACATGAGCATAGAGATGGCTGAGGGCTCTTGCTGGATCCACCAGGCATGATCTGTTCAACAGGAAAGAAAAGGGGGTGGAAATCCTTTCCTGACTTTGTTGCCCTTCCGCATGCCGGTCTTCTATGTCCCTTTTCTGAGGCTCTTCTGACTTCTGGCTAGGGAGTAGTGATCTCTGTACTTCCCTGAGAGGAAGGGATCCCGACAGGATTTGGAAAGGTGATTGTGCTCCTCATCTTTCCTAATCCAAAGAAGGGCCTTCCTTACTGTCCTAGACTTGAGAGCAGGTATGTGTCTGTCTTAAGTTCTGAGTGACAGCAGCAACCCCTGTCACTCGGCCATTTCAAGCTCAGAAAAGGTTCACAGCTCAAGGCTTGCTGAATGTTTTATTTTCATATGGCCCTCTGCCCAGGCTGCTGAAAGTACTGGCGATTCACAATGAGACATGGCTGTTCTCGGGGGAGGATTTTGCTCTTTCAGGACGGTTTGTTCCCCAGCTAGCCGGTGTTTAATGGCAGCACAGGCAGGACGTGGTGGAAGCTGGGCGTCTGTCAGTTCAGGTGGTGGTCACAGGAGTCTGGTGGTCTTGCAGTGTCACCTCTGCGTTCTCCCACGTGGAGTCTGTCTTTGGCCCGGCACCTTTTCCTGCCTCTGGGGCCTGGAGTATTTGTTGTGTATATGTATCTCATCGAGACTGAGGTGTAAGGCTTAGCTTGCGTGTTCCCACGCTTGGGGACATTTATAGCTTTTTACCAACAGTCCACACCGCTTCCCATGTGCTTTTTAGCTTAGACGGGTAGAATGTTTTGGACGCAAGCCGGTACTATGCCCGGACTTGTTGAACATTGAATGGCTGGGGCTCTGCTGGCAGAGAGAACCGTCATGTCGGGAAACCTTGATTGGGAAACCTCTGTCCTGAAAGCCAGGCAGTGACCTGTTCGGGACCCAGAGCTACTGCTGCCAATCTCCAGCAGACTCGCGGCTCGGCCCGACTCGGCCCGCGCTCGGTTAATGCTCTGTTGGGCTCATCCCCAACGGTGACTTTGTTTCGCCTTGTGGCTTTCCTGGAACAGCGTACTCTGCCTGCCGGCTTCACCCAAGCTTTCTTAGACTCTACACAGGCTTGGAAGGAAAACGGGGCCCGATTCAAGCGGGGGTGCGGGCTGGGGAGCATCCTGGCCCAGTTGCTGATGCAGCGCCTCCAGCCGCACAGCTCGAGAGCTGGGGAGGGTCCTGAGGGTCACCTCAGCTGCCCAGCCCAGCCCGCCGGCCCCGGCCCTCTCACCCCACCGGCCCTGGCTCCCAGCCCTTCGGGGTTCTCTCTGCCCACCCCGTCGTCCCCCCTCTGGGCAACGCTCAGACGGACGATCCCAGCCAGCTTCCTCCAGCGGCGGAGCCCCGGGTACGCGGGGGGAGGCGGCGGGGGGAGGCGGCGGGGGGCCGGGGCCAGCCCCCGGCCGTGCCTGACGGCGCTTTCTCCCGCAGGAGGTTCGCCGAGAAGCACGGCGCGGCGCGGGCCGGCGGCAGCCCCTGAGCGGGCGCGGCGGGGCGGGCCCGGAAGCGCCTGTGCCCTGCGCGGCCGGGCCGGGCCGGGCCGCCCTCTGGTGGCGGAAATAAACGGCGGCAGCGTCTGGCGCGGCTCGGCTCTGCGGGCACCGGGCGCGGGGGGGCGGGGCCACCGGGGCGAGGGGGCGGGGCCAACCCGGCTCCGTGCGGATCCGCACGCGCCGCGGCGGCCGCCGCCCGCTCGCTCGCCGCACGTAGGCGCCGCTTAAAGGGGCGACGCGGCGGGACAGGCGCCTGCTGTGCCGGGCGAGCTGCAGCCGGCGGCCGCGCCCCCGACCCCGGCGCTGGCGGCGAGCCCTACGGGGGCCCGGCCCCCGCCGGCGCTCCCGCCCAGGAGCGGACCCCAGAGGACGGAGCCGGTGCCCTTTTAAGACGCGGGCTCCCGGCGCCGGTGGTTTTATTTACATGGGGGCTCGCGGGCGTCACGTGACTGGCAGAGCGGCGGGGGCTGACCGAGGCTGCACCCGCGGGGCCATGGCGTGCGCCGGCGACGACGGTCCGTGGGGCGCCCGGGGCCTGGGTCAATGGGGTCCCGAGTGCGCTGGCGTGCACCGGGGAGGGGGGGGCAAGTCAGTAGGGAGCCCGGGTGGGCATCCTGGGTGGGCTGACGTGCACCGGGGTTCCGGGTCAGTGGGGTCCCGGGTGGGCTGGCGTGCGCTGGGGTGACCGGGGGTCCTGGGCAGGCCAGTGTACACCAAGGGGGCCGATTCCGGGGGGGTCCTGGGTGGGCTGATGTACACTGGGGGGGGGGGACGGGACACCAGATTAACGGGGGTCTTGGACAGGTGGGCTGATGTGCACCACGGGGGCCAGGGCAGAGGCAGACAGGGGTCCCGGGGGAGCGGGGCATGCTGAGGAGCAGCGCTGGGCAGGTAGGGGTGGGCAGGATGTCCCAGGTCAGAGACTATGCTCGGTGCTCCCATGGTCCCTGGGCAGCGGTGCAGGGTGCACCAGGGAGGGCTCCCAGATGGGACGGGGTGAGCCAAGGCGGCCTCTTGGATGGAGTGGGGTGTGCTGGTGGGCCTGGGGCAGGGTGGGTGGGCGGTACGGGGGCCAGGCTGGTGCTGGGCTGACAGCCCCCCCAGGCTCCTGGGTGGAGCTGCGGTGTGGCCCAGGGTGCCTGGAGCCCGAGCCCGCACCCTCGCGGTTCTCCTCCTGCCACGCTGACGTGGAGCAGATGCTGCTAGAGGCCCAGCTGGAGACGGAGAGCAGTGACAGGTGAGTCCTAAGGAGGAGCCTGGGCACCTGGAGTCCTG
Organism: Spheniscus humboldti; assembly: GCA_027474245.1. NCBI lineage: Eukaryota > Metazoa > Chordata > Aves > Sphenisciformes > Spheniscidae > Spheniscus > Spheniscus humboldti. The sequence goes on from CM049890.1 coordinate 825,432, forward strand.
ACCGGCCAGGGTGGGCAGGCGTCGGAGGGGCCGAGGGGCGGTGAAGGCTTGGTGACCGAGGGGGTTATGTTTGCAGTGCCCTGGTTGCACTGGGCTCCCCGGCCTGGGATGATGACGGCACCAGCCAGGCAAGCGAGCAGCCTGGGGAGAGCGAGCTGCTCCCTCCCCGCAGCCAGCCCCAGCTGGGCTGCCCCCACCCCTGGCAGGTAAGGGAGCCAGCCCCCCGTGCTACGCTGTGCCCCACTGGCCACGCTGGCCATGCCCCTGGCCTCACTTGCCCTATGCCTCCTAGCAGGATGTGCCAGAGGAAGCCGAGCGGAAGGAGCGGCACCTGCCAGCATCCCTCAGCTGGGCCTGTGCCCGCCGCCCTCAGCATCTGTCTCCAAAGTAAGGCCCACGTCCCCCACCAGCATGTCCTGCTGTCCCCTACCCTTGCTGTCTGCCTCACCACCCCATCCTGCTGTCCCTGTACCCGCCTGCTGTGCTCTGCCTGCTTCCTTCCTGCCCCCTTTAACCGTGCACTTTTCCCAGGGAGTTTGCCTTTGTGTGCTCCCCCCAGCCGGTGCTGTGGAGCCTGCAGGGAGGTGCAGTGGGGAGAAAGAAGAGACTGTTCAGTTCAGAGGTGCTGCTGCTCTTCATTCCCTCGCTGCTGCTTAGCCACGTGCTGACCCTGGGACTGGGGTGAGTTTCTGATGGGGCTGACCTGTGCTGTTGAGTGGCCTCGGCCAGAACTGACCCCTGCGCTGCTAGGCGTCTGTGCAGCCTGGGGCTGTCCGGGGGCCTCTGGCTGCCCTGGCCCAGGGGGCTGTCCCCGTGGGAAATGGAGGAATGCCCCTGGAGTTGGACTGTTCATCCTTGGGTGCTGTCCTACACCGCTTCTCCCAGCAGCCACAGTCATCTCTGTGGCTGCTGCCCTCTCCCTTCACTACTGGCTCACTGCATCCCAGCAGGCTGTCCCCATGCAGGTGCCTTACAGTTGCTCTCTCCAATCTAGGATCTACATTGGGAAGCGGCTGGCAGCCTCCTCGGCAAACCCGCTGTGAAGAGCTGGGCTCAGTGAGAGATGGGTGGCTCCACCGCCCTGCTCCTCCGCTCAGCGTGTGGAGGGAGCCCAGGCACCAGCGCAGCCCAGCTGCTCCCAGACTTCGTGTCTGTGGCACGAGGCGCCATCTCCCCTTGTCATTTCTTTAGCCCCAGCCTAGGGAGCTGATCCTACCCTCCCACGTAGACAGGAACCAACTGATGGCAGCCCTCTGCTGCAGGCAGCCCCTGCCCTCCCCATCCCTTGGTTATGGGTCCAGGTTCCTCCTCTTTAACACCAGACTGTAAATACGACTCCTGAGCCTGCAATACCACGTGCGAATAAACAGCCCTGTGCCAGCCTGGGAGGCAGAGAAGCGTGCCGGCAGTCACCGTGCCAGACCTGGCACAGCCCGTCCAGGGGAGGGTGAGTGTGCTCCCCAGTGGCATTGGGTTCCCATGGGCTTTCCCTGCTGCAGGAGGGCGAGTCCCTGTTCTTTGGGGTGCTAGGGCACAGTGCCAGGGTGGTGCTTGGCCATGGAAAGGCCCCTGGTTGGGCTGTGCACGGGTAGGGCTGAGCACTGGGGCTCATACAGGGTTTTCAGCCCCACCACAGGGTGCCCGGCTGATGCATTAGTCCTTTATTAGTCAGCCGTGGCCTGCTGCAGCAGGGAGGCAGGGGCTGGAGCCCAGCGCGGCTGGCTGAGGCAGCAGCACCAGCCTGGCACAGGCAGGGCTGCAAAGCCAGATACCGGCAGGAGAACTGGCACTGCAAAGCACAACGCTCCCCGGGCCCACTCGCAGACCTGGCTGGCTCCCGTGCAGTCACAGTGCCCAGGCCAGAAGCGTTTGTCCTGGTACTGCAGGATGGGGTGGGCGGCCGAGGGACAGGAGCTGCCCCTGGGGTGGAGAGCAGGAGGGGAGGCGAGAGCTCAGCACGTGCTCGTGGGGAGCTTGCTTGTTGCCCTGCACCTGGGGTGGTCCATTGGCAGTTCACGGTGGAGGGAGGAAAGTCCTCTTTGGCACAGTGTGGTCACACCGCTGGAGGGGCTGCATGGGTAGGAGCTCAGCACAGCTCTGTGTGGGAGAGACGTCCTGGCACAGGCTTCGCCTTGGCAGGACGGCAAGCACGACCTGAGGGCTGAGGCAGAGCACTGGGGCAGGGAGGTGTCCGGGGCAGGTGGGTCCCAGCCCTGGGGGACACCTAGAGGGTGGCAATAGCCAGACCTGGTTGGACAAAGGATGGTGGTGCCCTGTGCTGCCCTGGGTACCAGGGCGCACAGGGAGTCCTGTGGCCATGCAGGATGCTTGTGGCGTGAATACTGCAAGAGAGGTGGGCAAGGGGTGGTCCAGCAGATGAGGAACAAGCAGGGCTGTTTCATCCAGCAACCAGCTGCAAGCAGGGGCACCGCAGGCTTTTCCATCCCTATGGGCAGGGGTGGCTGCGAGTGGACAGTGCAGCTGCAGGCGGGCACCGGGTCAGAGCTGTGACACTCGCTTGGACTTCGGTGGCGGAGGAGGTGGTGACTTCAGCCCTTTATTTCCATCCACTGTCGGCAATGGGGACGCCTGCAAGCAGAGAGGGCAGTTACCGGGGGCAGGGGGTGGCGGGAGCCGGGGGCCTGGGCCAGGTGGTACCTTCCCTCCGGTTGCGGCATCGCTCTGCTCCAGGAATGTCTCGTACACCGTGGGGCTGATCTTGCGGGGCAGCGGTGGGGCCTTGCTGGCACTCTTCACACGGCCACCGAAGCCGGTGGGAGACAGGGACAGCCCTGTGCAGGCAGGGGAGGTGGGCTGGGCAGATCATCCAGCCTGGGGGGCCGTGGGGGCCCATTGGTGTCCCCTGGGCTGCTGGGTGCCCTGGGCTGCCAGGGCCAGCTCTCCTGCCCGCGGGAGCACGACGGCCCTGGGCAGAGAGGCTGGGGGTGGTGTGAGGCGTGAGCCCAGCCGGGGGGGGGGGGGGGGGGGCGGGGCTGGCTCCCACTGGGAGCTGATCTCAGGACCGAGACCCAGTGGTATGAGGTCTGGGATTGACAACTGGCAGCTCCAGGGGGAGCATTCAGTGGGGGACGTGTGAGCCGTGTGGGGTCTTGCCTGTGCTTTTGGTACCGAGTGCTCCCTGCCTGCTCCTGGCTGCAGGACGTACCTGCGCCATTGTGGGGATGGGGCAAGGGGGTGAGGGTGCCTGTGCTGGGGTGCAGGGCTGGGGGTGCTGGTAGCTGTGCTGCTGGGGTGGGTGCTCCTGCTCGTGGAGACAAGGGCTGGGTGCTGCTTGGGGCTGTAGGGGCTAGGGAAGGTGCTCCACCCCCAGCCATACAAGGGGCATGTGAGGGCCCAGGAAGGTGCCCTGAGCCAGCAGCCATGGTGGGGAGTACCTGCAGTGCTGGGCTGAGCACCAGTGGTGTCTCGGCTTGGCAGAGGCTGTTTCCCCTCGGAGCTGCCCAGGCTGCTCTCGGTCATGTTGCGGGAGAGTCTCCGCTTTTCCTCCTGGGGCACAGAGGGGAGGCTCAGTGCCTCGGGGGGGCCAGGTTGCATCACAGCGCCCACAGCCCCGGGAATGCAGGAGCCTCTGGCAGGGTGCGATGCTCCCCAGCACCCTGCCCACAGCCTTGGGTCTCCAGCCTTGTGCCCCACCAGCCTCTGCTCCTGCCCTCCCTGCTGTCAGCCGGCTGTGCCCTGCAGCAGGGGCTGCCACCAGCCCCCCGAGGGGTCCCGGCTGTCCTGAGGCCTGGTGCTGCCGGCTGGGCCAGGGACTCCAGGTGGAGCAGGATGCCTCGGGGAATGCGAGCGGGGCCCTGGGGAGGAGGGGAGGCACCAGGGCTGTGCTGAGCATCACCTTGGGCTCTGGCAGCTCCGAGATAGACTGGCGCAGGTCCTGCCGCCGGTACCCAAAGAAGGTGCTGGAGCGGTTCTCCTTGCGCTCGTTCCTGCGGTCCTCACTCTCGGAGGTGCGAGGGGCAGGCTTTGGGGTCGGGGGTGCCTCCGTGCTGTGGAGCAACTGGCTGATGAGGGGCAGGTGGGTGGCAGGGGGAATGGGGAGCAGGGCTATGCCATGGGCCAGCTGGACCATGGCCAGGAGTGGCCACCCTCAGCCAGGCACCAGCACCATCTCCGGTAGAGCTTAGCAGTGGATGCTTAGGGGAGACAAGCCAGCAAGACAAGTGTGGATGGCTCAGGTGACAGCGGTGTCCAGGTGAGCCTGGGGGCTGCACACGGGGTGTCTCTGCACCATGCCCCACCGCAGGGACAGGGCCACCGTGGTGGCATGGCAGGATGGACCCCTGAGATGTGGTTTGGCATAAAGGGAAGCCGGGAGTGCAGTGGGCTGGGGAGGTGGGAGAGAAGCGTCTGGGGTGGAGGAGAGTGAGGATGGCTCAGTGGTGTGGGGCCAGTGGGGAGGGGTGAGGGCGGTGGGAGGGGGTGGCTCAGAGCCAGTGGTCCCCACCACAAGCACTTGCCTGTCTCCAGCATGGCTCAGCCGGTCCCAGTCGGGTCCCCAGGCCATGGACCGGGGTCGTCCACTCCGCCGGTCCTCAAAGCAGACCTGAGAACACAGGGAGCCCGAGAGAGAACCAGGAGGGATGAGAGTGCAGAGCCTCCCCTCGCCTTCCCTTGCTCAGCCAGGGCCAGCAGTGCCCTCTCTGCCCCGTCCTGGTTTTGTGCCAGTACCAGCCACCCCATGGCAGTGCTGTCCCCGCACCCAGGGCAGGCAGGGACCCTGCATGCACAGTGCCCCTCACCATGATGCTGCTGCAGCTGCGGCCCTATCAAGCTGTTCCTTGCAGCCCCAGACCTGCATTGGCTTGTCCAGTGTCACCCCACAGGTGCCATGCACCACCCGTGCAGCCCCAGCTGTACCTGCACCGTGCTCACCACCCTGGCACTCACCATCTCCCGGACTCCATACTGGCTCTCCACCTTAGCCCGCAGCTGCATGAAGCACTGCTCCATGCGCTCGTGGAAGGGCCGCAGGTCTTCTGTCACCTTCCGCCCGTGGATCCGGATCCCCTCTGCCAGCAGCGGGGTCTGTGGGAGAACGGGGACAGGTCTGCCTGGGCTTGTGGGGCTCCCCCAGGATGGGAATGCTGGGCACTTGGCACCCCAGGGCAGCTGTCCCGTCTGGCTGCTGGAGGGATGCTGCGGGCTGTACCTGCCAGGCGATCAGGTCCTTCAGCTTCTCGATGTTCCCCTCATCCTCGGGGTGCTCTTGCAGGTAGGAGTCCTGGAAGAAGGCCTGCAACAACCCCCTCTCAATTCTGCTGACGGGCTGGCTTGGCTCCACACAGGCAGGGGATGGTGCGAAGCGGTGCCAGTGCCTGCGGTTGCCAGCCCCGAGGGTGCCCACGCTGGCCCCAGCACAGCACCCACATGTCCTCACCGTCTCATACTTGGCGAAGCCACCCATGACAGCAGGGTCCACGATGCCGTTGAGCAGCATGGAGAGTGGGTTGATGGGCAGGCTGGGGTCGTTCTGGTGCCGGTTGATCTCGCTCATAATTTTCTCATTCGTTTTCATCATGGTCTCAATGGCATTTTCCAGGGGGGAGATGATGGTCTGTGCCCAGGGAGGGAGGGAGGGAAGGTCAGCAGCCGGCTGACCCAGCAACCTGCCTGTCCTGGTGTGGGCCGGCAGGGTGGTCTCTCCCCGGTCCTGCAGGAGAGAGGCCCCGGGATTGCACATCTCACCCCACAAAGCCCCTCAGACCCCTGGCACCGGCTGCCTGGAGCTGAGCCGAGGGCTCATGGGGGAAGCACTGGAAATACTGGTCCCCGGCTCCAAGCACAGGCTGCCGGCAGGGTTAGTCCTGCAGGCCAGGTGAAGGACGTGTGGCAGTGGCAGCTCAGCGGTGAACTTAGGGGAAACCTGGGTAAACGTCGTTGTCAGTAGGGGGGGCAGCTGTGCAACAGCAGCGTGCACAGAGCACTGCAGTAGACAGGCGCGTGTGGCAGCACCCGTGCATGTGGCCGCACTCGTGCGGCCGTACAGTTGCCCTGCAGCACAGCTGTCATGCAACAGCCCGGCTAGTGCATTTCACGTGTCTTCCTTGCTGCAGCACCTGAAACACCCTGGACTTTGGCCAAGCACCTCCCTCTGACAGAGGCGTAAAACCCACGGGCAGAGCTGTTGTCAGCAGCCCCAGAAGTAGCGGTGGTCTGCTGAAACTCGTCCAGCGCCTCTGCTGCTCCCTGCACACTGTCTTCTGCTTCCCACGGAGGAGGTATGCTTCCCAGTGGGTGAGCCACACAAACCAGTCCCTGTCACCGGGTTGATGCTACCGGCACCAGCTGACAGAGGCTGTCGCGGCCCTGAGTGCCAGGGGATCTCCGTGCCCAGTGTCAGCAGAGAAACCTTTCCCCTGCCCTGCAGGCGGAGGGTGCATGTGGGAGCTGGGTCCGCTCTGCCGCAGGCGCTGCCCTGGACCACGCACCCGAGGGACCACAGGGGCACGGGAGTGAGCTGGGAGTCGCAGGGTTTGGGGGCTCAAGCGCTGGGTGGGCTGGATCACATTTACACTGAGAGCAGAGAGTGACGGGGTGCAGGGACCCGGGGCAGGGGCTCGTCTGGGGCAGCAGACGGGATGTGCTTCCTGCACCCCGGCTTCAGCCACTTGAGCTTGGGAAGCCTGGAAGGGGCTGGGGGCAGCGTGCTCACCTGGATCTGGGGTTTGTGATGCTGCTTGGGGAAGGGATGCCCTGGGAAGGCCCCGCTCCCCCCGCACCCTCCTCCTCACCGTGGTAGTGGAGGTCACCGCGAACCAGCGCAGGATGCCGGGCAGGGGGTAGGCTGTTACGAAGGTCGTCCGCTCAATCCACATGGTCTGCGGGGAGGGCAGCAGTCATCATGCCGCCCTCCTCCCTATCACCCTGGGACACCCCTGGCTGCCCCATGGGGCAGGGGGCTCCCAGCTCCCCTTCCCATGGGCACGGGACCACCATCTTCCCCATCCCAGGACTGGGGGAGCCCCTGTCTCTCCTGCATCCCCCTTCCTCTGGACACCTGGCTCGTCACCTCAGCTCTCCCTGTCCCTCCCAGCCAGGGGTCCCGGCAGCCCCTGCCAGCACTCACTGCAAATTCATTGTCTGGATCCTTTGGGCCTTTCTTGAAGGGCCGCGAGTAGCTGAATTTCTGGACGTGGTTGGCTTTATAGAAACTGCAGGGGAGGGAAGGGGCAGAGCATGGGAGAGGTCCCCCCTGTTGTGTTCCCCGCCATGTGGAGCAGAGCGGGTGCACTCTGTGCCGGGGCACTCACTTGGTGATCTGCTCTGGGATGCTCCGGTCTTTGAACCGGAACTTGGCTTCCTCCACCGGCTGCACGGTGAAACACTGGATGTCTGTGGGAGTGAAGGAGCCACGGGCGCACACTGCGGGGGACAGAGGCTGCGTGGGAGAGGGGCCCTGGGGCCCAGAGGGGGAGAACCCCAGGGGTGCGTGGGGAGGTGCTGCGGGACCCGTGCAGGGGACGATGGCACGGGGAACGAGCCACCCTCCCAGCCCCGTCCCCACACTTGGAGGATACACTGGCCCAGGGAGCCGGTGATGTCCTGGCCGGGTGGAGACGTGCTCTTCAGCTGCTCAGCGTTGGGGAAGGGGCTCAGCAGCTGCATCTCAAAGTCCTCCCGGCGCTCATACTCCTTGCCCCGGTAAATGAAGACCTTGTTCTGGGGGGGAGGAAGATGGCAGCCCATCCCAGCATGCTGCGGAGCGGGGCCGGGGAACCTTTGGCCCCATGCTCCAGCTGCAGCGAGCTCTGGTGCCTTAGGGGTGCAGGCACCGACGAGGCTGGGCCCTTAGCTGAGCGGGAGACACGCCCCCCCAAAAAAAAAATTATTTCCCTAAAGCAAGCAACTGGAGGAAAAAGGAATTAAAGGGTGAGCTGGCTCAGGCAGACGGGGCTCTGGAGCAAAGGTCTTTGGCTGGGCATGCAGCGACTGGGGTCTGCGGTTGGTGGATACAGAAACCACCCAGGAGACAGCAAGGAGCCCTTGAAACCCACCGTGACCTCTGTGAAAATAATGCCGCCCTTGCTGTGGCCGTAACAGCGGCATAGGAGAATAAGGAGCAACACTTTGGATGGAAGAAGCCCACCAAGCATGCCAACTTACATCTGAGTGGATTAAAAACCTAAGGAATGTAATAGGAGTGAATGGGGGTGAAACACTGCTCTCATCCAGAACGATGAGCCCTGCTCTCGCCGGTGGACGCCAGGAGCCTGTTTGCCAGCACAGGAAAAGGGAGAGGTGCTGAGCAAGCCCCTGCCTACAGCACCATGCTGCAGGGACAGGGCGAGGGTTGGTGGGGAGAGGGTTGGCAGGGCTCCCGCAGTGACCCCAGAGGTACCCAAATCTGTTTATAAATAGCACAGACCCATCTCTGCATCACAGGTATGATACAACACGCATCTGTCCCTGCAACCCAGTTATGACATGGCACAGACCTGCACTGGGGACCCAGTCATCACCACCACCCTGGCAAGGGGCCCCATGCCTTGGGAGCGGGGACACCACCAGGGCTCGGCTCACAGGGTGTCACTCTGAGATGGCTGCAGCCGTGAGGCTTGGCCTGGGTGCTGGCACTGTCCCAGGCAGGTGCAGCATGCCGGCTGCTGGCATGGCGCTGGCCTTGGGGCAGCTGGGAGCCACTTACCCGGAGGAAGGTGGGGAAGCCTTGCCCGTAGTAGCCCACAGCAAAGTAGTCTGGGCTGGGCCGCAGCACCTTCAGGATCTTCTCGTAGAACTTGGCTTCCCGCTGCTGCAGGGGGAGAGGGGCAGGAGTGGGGATGGGCCAGGGCCCTGCCATGGGATGGGAGCCCTGCAGACCCCCCATCCCTCCCCGCGGCTCGCGGCGCCCCAGCCCACTCTGCTGGCAGCCGCCTCCCCCAGCCCGGCCAAGCACTCACCAGGATGTCACTCAGCATTTCGTAGTCAAAGACTTCACTCTCGTACTGCTCCGCCAGCTCCTTGCAGATGTGGATGGCCTCCTCCCACATCTGCAGAAGATGGGGCCAGGGCGGGGGCCCCGCGATGTGGGGTGAGCTGGGGCGGGGCACTGGGGGCTTCCAGAAGAGATCAGCCCCGTCTGTGGGGGCACCCACACCCCTGCTCCTGAGCGAGGAGGGGAGGGCTCTCCCATGCGGGCTGGTGGTCTGGCTGGGCACTGGTGGGCTGCGGCAGGACTCAGATTCCTGCCGTCTCCAGCACCTGAGCCCCCTGCCCGGGCGAGCCCCTTTCCTGGGGTGCCCCGGCTACTGGCCCCCAGGCAGTGCCAGGGCTGGGGGCTGAGGCTGGGATGGGATGGGATGGGTTTGGGGGAAGGACAGCCGCAGCAGCCAGGTGGCTGTGGGGTGAACTGTCCAGCCTGGGCTCACTGCAGGGCAGCTCCAGCCCCACCATAGTGGTGGAGTGGGCAGGTGGGCTGTGCTGAGGCTGGGGGCTCAGAGCAGGAGGCAGCAGTGGCTGGGGAGCCAGGCTTGCCCTGAGACAGCCCAGCTCCCACTGGCTGGGCAAGGCGAGGGGGGCCGCTGGGGGCGCACAGCCACACTCACCTTGCCCTGGTCGAAGTAGTCGATGATCTGGTTGTAGAGAGCCTCCTTCAGCTGGCGCTGGGTGTGCAGGCTGGGGCTGTGCAAGCCCTGCATGGGGGCTGTGTTCGCCTCATCCGACCACTGCACAGAGGCAGCGGGAGCCCATCACGCTGAGCCCTTGGACCCCAGCTGGGCGGCCCCCGCAGGCCCCGCAGCCCCTGCACCCCCCCCGTGCCCCACCTTGAGGAGCCGGGCGTGCAGTAGCAGGGTGTAGGCTCCCTCCGTGTAGTTCTCATAGCTGACATGCAGGTCCTTCAGCTTGTACAGGTACCTGGGAGCAAGGGTACCATGTGTGGGGCATGAGGGCCGGCACAGCTTGGGGTCTGCCCCGTGCTCCCCCACGGGGCAGCATCCCTCACTGGCAGCTGGGTAGAGGTCAGAGCCCCTGGTGCCCTGCCCCTCCGGCCACTCTGCCATCCCCATCCCACGTGCCTGGGGCCAGGGCAGCAGGGGGCTGGGACAGCTCAGGGCCCTGGGACCCTTCACCCCGCAGCGATGCTGGTCTCCCTGGGGCCGTGCTCACCTGATGTACATGGCCTGGCGGTCGATCTCCTTGTAGAAGTTCTGGGGAAGAGCAAATGAGGCTGTTTTAGGTGATCCCAGGAGGGATCATGTGCCGCAGCCCCTGACTCTCCCACACCTTGCTCTGGGTCATGGTGCTGCCGGAACTGTCCCCGTGTGGGGACTGGGTTGCCCTTGGCAGTGGGGAGCTGCACGGTGCCTCCCAGCAAGTACCTCCTGGGGAACACCGGGTCTGGCACCATGTGCACCCCATCTCTGCTGTGCCAGGGGCACCGCAGCCCCTGGGGGGACCTGGGGGGACACGGGGCTGAGCCCTGGGGGAGCTGGGGGCATGGGGCAGGTGCCCACCAGGAGGTTGACGGTGCAGCTCATGCTGTAGGTTTTGTTCTCATCATTCATAACAGCCCGGTAGTCGAGGAGCCGCTCCAGGAGCCCGGTCACCAGTGCGACAAAGTTCTCCCCGGGCTTGGCCAGCTCAGGGTGTCTCTGGCAGCAGCTGAGGAGGCTGGGGAGGAGAGGATGTCATGGGTCTCACTGCATACTGAGCTCCCTCCACTGCCCTGGCTCAGCTCCCCCAAGGTGCAGGGAGTTGGGGGGGGGGCAGGCCCCCCAACAAGGGACAAAAAGCAACTCCTGGTCTGCAGCGAGACAGGCAAGCCCCGTGCTGCCCCCCACCAGGTACATCAGGGATGGGGAAAGTCCTGACAGCTCCAGCCACTCTGCACATGAATCTGTGATGGGTACCACGGGGCAGGAGCAAAGCCTGGGCAGGGCAGGGGCATCACCTGGGGCACAGGAATGCCCTGGTGCAGGGCAGGGGTAATTCCAGGGGCAGGGGCATTGCTGGGGGCAATGCTGGGCAGGGGCAGGCTAGCCAGGGCAGCAGCGGTGTGCAAGGGGCACATAATGTTGCTCAGGCAGCAGCCTTCCTCCTCTTGGGTCCCACCCCCCTGAGAGGCATGCTCTGGGTCAGAGCACAGCATGAGGAGGAGCAGGATGGCAGAGATTCAGCTGGGGCAGGAGGATGGTAGACAGCAAAGGGTCATGCCCTGGAGAGAAGCTTGTGGGGATGTCACTCACATGCTCTCAAAAAGCTGCTTGTACTGCTCATCTCCCCGACCGCCCTCCACCTCGCTGTCCAGCTTGCGCAGGATCTCGTCCTCAAACTGCAGAGACATGCATGAGTGCGGCCAAGGAGCCGAGGATGTGCTGAGCTTGGCCCCAATCTGCCACGGCTGCAGCCCCGCGACATGGGGCTGCAGCGCTGGGACAGGAGGAGCTGTGGGAGCTGGAGCCAGCTCGGGCCCCCAAACAGCCCCCAGGCTCGGCTGCTGCAGCCCTTTCCCCCAGGACTGCCCGGCACAGACGGGTCCCTGTCCCTGCTCCCAGGCCATACTGCTCCCTGGTATGGATGGGTCCTCACACTGCCCCAGCACAGACAGGGCCCCATCCTGCTCTCTGGGTCCCTGACTTGCTCCCCAGTCCCCATCCTGCTCCTGCACTGGCCTCGTCACCATTCCCCAGCAGTCTGGGCCTGGCTGACCCCAGGGTTCTCTGGGCAGTGCCCTGTGCCCCCTAAAGCCACAGCCTTCCCTGCCGAGGGTGGCAGGGCTGTGCCAGCCTGGGGTCCCCCATCTCCCAGCTGATGCTCAGCCTTCAGGTCCACGGGATTTGTGCTCTAGCTGCAGCCGATGGACCCAAAAGCCTGAGGGATCCTGCACGTGCGTGGTATGGATGGGGGCAGTCTGGAGCAGATATCTGATTGCTGGTACCCTTTGGTACCCCTTGCCTCCACACTGGGTCCCTCTAGTGTCTGCACATCCCAAACTCGGGGGACCTTGTCCCCCTGGGCCAGGGGCACTGCCATGGTCGGCTCGTGAGCCGCAGAGCCCCTGTGCCACAGCAGAATGGCTCGGGGACATCTCCTGCAAAGGCCTCAGGTCCTCTGAGCCCAGCCGTTGCTCCTCCAACGCAACTCTCCTGTGGCTGCAGACCCAGGTGCAAGCAAGGAGCTGGGGAAGGGGCTGCAGCAGGACCCACGTCACCGTGGCTCCGAGGGCAGTCCCAGCCCCTCTCCTCCTGTGGGACGCCCCAACAGGGCGAAAGGCTTCCAGCTCAGAAGAGACAAATGCCACCTAATCAAAAACTGGAAAAGCCTTTTGCATCACAGCAACAAGGGAAAACAAATGGAAACGCAGGAGGTCTGTGCAGACCTCCCCGCTCCCACTGTGTTCTTGTTTCCAGCCAGTGCCGGGACTGGCTGAGTGGGTGACGCCTGACCCGTCCCTGCTCATCCCTGGGAAATCATCTGCGTCACCCAGCGTCTCTCCCTGCTCCTCATGTCCCCACCAGATCCCCCCGTCCCCTGTCCCTTGTCCCTCCCTCCTGCAGGCCCACATCCCAGGATGAGAGAGGGGAGGCTGAGCATCACCTCCACCCACCCCGAAAAGGATGGTCCAGCCTGGGTGAGGAGCAGGATCTGGCCACATTGACCTCCTGCCATGGCCCAGCCGCAGCCCTGGCCACTCACCCGGCTGAAACTCTCGGTCAGCTGGTACTCGCAGAGCATCATGTCGAAGAAGATGGGGATGGTGGACTTGCGCAGCTCCAGCTCCGGCACGAGCGTCATCTCCAGGATGGGGCCCACCATGCTTGGGATGAACTCGATCTTGTGATGGCCTGGGGAGGGAAGGGAAGGCTTGGGGGGCCGGGCTCTTGCAGCCTGCTTCCTGGGGCCAGCCCTGGCCTGGGGCCCCGCGGCTGCAAACAAGCAGCAATGCAGGGAAGAGGAGAGAGAGTGGTGCCAGGAGGTCTGCACGCCTGGGGCAGGTGGCCGCAGCAGAGCCGGGCAATGCTCTGGGGCAGCCATGCTGGTGGGCAGGTAATGCTATATGGCCAGGATGGCACAGCAAACACTCGGCTGTGGTACCATCAGCTGGGGTTGTGCTGCTGTTCTGGAGGCCCTGGCACATGTGAACAACCCACGCAGGAGCCTGCAGGCACCCATCACTGCTCCACCGCTGCGCTGTGGGCTGTTCCCTGCAGCTCCCTGCTGGGGTGTGGGGCAGAGACCTGAGGTGCTGCGTCCTCCCCACCTGCCTGGCCCTGGGATGCTGTCGACAGCGTGACCCACACTGTGCAGGGGAAACAAGGCAAGGCAGGAGCCCACAGGACTGGGGAACGGGAAGGCAGGGCTGCAGGCAGATGCCAGCCCGGAGAGGGGAGGCTGCCTGCAGGGAGTGCGAGCTCATGACCAGCCACAGTGCCTGCAGGCTTGCACACCCGTGGCCTTGCACACCTGCAGATGTGTACATCCCCAAGGCTCACATATCCCACAGACTTGCACATCCTGCAGCATCCCACAGATTGCACACCCTACAGGCTTGCACGTCCCACAGGTTTGCAGATTCGCATGCCTGCAGGCTCACACACCCTGCTTGCACCTGCAGGCTCCCATGCCCCACACAAGCAACATCCTGCTCCCCAGCACCCATTTTGGGGACAGTCCTGATGAACACCAGCCTGCAGAAACTTGCCAAGCCTCCTCATTGCTGGCCACACTGCAGCTCACCTAGGTTGTACCACATGTCCCGAATGGCAGCTCCGATCGTGGCTCTCATGTCTCCGTACCTGCCAGGATGGATGGTGATTAGCATTGCTCTGTAGCCTGGACCACAGCATCCAGGCCAGGAACCCAAGCACAGCCCAACCAACTCATCCCAAAACCCCTGACCCCACGGCGTGGCAGCAGGCAGGCAGGAACCTGAAGCAGAGCTGCAGAACTTGGCCCTGAGGTGATGCCGGCAGGCGGCTGGGCCAGGGAGGGCCAGTGAAGGCGGGGGGGACTCACTTGGCCAGGATGCTGTTGCGCTTGGCTTGGGAGAAGTTCTCCAGCTGCAGGGAGTCCTGGGTGAGGAAAGCCACAGCCAGGTGGAAATAGTTGTTCCAAAGCTGCAGTGAAAACACAGTGTCCTGGTTTTGGCTGGGATAGAGTTAATTTCCTTCCTAGTAGCTGGTGCAGTGCTGTGTTTTGGATTTAGGACCAGAACAATGTTGATAACACACCGATGTTTTAGTTGTTGCTAAGTAGTGCTTACACTAGTCAAGGACTTTTCAGCCTCTTATGCCCTGCCAGCAAGAAGCTGGGAGGGGGCACAGCCAGGACAGCTGACCCCAACTGGCCAAAGGGTTATTCCATACCATATGATGTCATGCTTGGTATAAAACTGGGGGGAGTTAGCCAGGGGCGGGGGTTACCGCTGCTTGGGAACTGGCTGGGCATCGGGTGGTGAACAATTGCATTGTGCATCATTTATTTTGTATATTCTTTTATCATTATTATTATTTTCCCTTCCTTTTCTGTCCTATTAAACTGTCTTTATCTCAACCCATGAATTTTACTTTTTTTTTTTTCCCCCTGATTCTCTCCCCCATCCCACTGGTGGGGGGGGACTGAGTGAACGGCTGTGTGGTGTTTAGCTGCCTGCCGGGTTAAACCATAATACACGGGAACGAATGCCAGGCTGGGTGGCACGGGGGGCTGGGAGGGCAGGCAGCACCAGGTGCCAGGCTGGGTCCCCTCCCCAGCCCCCGCAGGGTACAGGCAGCCCAGGGCCGGGGCAGTGCCCGCTCACCTGCAGCTCGAAGCTGCTGTTGCTCAGGAACATCTCCGTCAAGGTCGCAGCAAAGTGGTTGATGGCACGCAGGAACTCCCTGTGGGGTGAGTGGCCACGGGGCACTGAGCAGAGGGGAGCCGCGCTGCCAGCCCACCACCCGCAGGCAGGGCTGAACGGCAGCGAGGGGAGAGCCGGGCTGGTGGCTCCCAGAGATGCAGAGGCAAGGGGGGGGGGGGGGGGGGGGGGCGGGCAGACGGGTGCCAGGCCTCGCAGTGTCCTGGGGCTGGGGCTTGCAGTGTGCTCCTGCCCACATCCACACTCCAGATGGTCCTTTCTGCCCACTGCAGTGCAGCTGAGTGCTGCCCAGGTACACCGGTCCTGCACACCCGGCATCCCTGCCATGCACAGACACCCAGGGTGGAAGGGATGGGGTGTCTGGCATCAGCTTCCCGCTGCCGCCCAGGAGCCCCCCAAGCACACTGACGGAGCTGCAGAGAGCAGCTCTGCCACCAAGCTCCCAGATGGGGCCGGACTGTCCCAGGACAGAGCAGGAAGCGTCTGGAGCTGCACCGAGCCTGCCCAAGCACGGACTCAGGGCTGTTCGAGGGGGATTTGAAGGGGGCTAAGCTAGCCTTAAGCTGCCCGGCACAACCGTGCTGCAGTGCCTGTGTGCCCTCTGCCCAGGCCCCAGCAAGGCACCCCAGGTTCTCACATCCAGCCGCAACATCCACCTGCAGGTCCCTCCCAGCCCAGAGGTCCTCACCGGTTCTGCACCATGTTCATCACCATCCAGTCGGAGGGGTACACCATCTTGCCAATCAGGTCCTTGAAGAGGATGAAGGTCTCCATGAGGAAGTCCTGCCAGGAAGGAGGAGATGTCAGGAGCTGGGCTTGACCATGATGCCCTCCCGGGGCGATGCTGTGCTGAGCACTGGGGCTAGGAGCAACCCTCGCCACCCAACAGTGAGAGCTTCACCTCTATAGAGCGGGGATGTGGGCTGTGCTGGGGTCCAGGGCAGGTGGCACCAGTGCCAAGTGCCCAGGTGCAGGCAGGGCGCTGGGACCGGTGGGATGCCCCAGCTGAGACGTGGGGTGGAGAGGCAGGGAGGTGCCGGTGATGGAGGGCCAGGGTCTCACTGCGCAGGGCAGCACTCACCATCAACTCGGGCCGGGAGGGGAACGCCTTGATGTAGGAGCTGTAGTGGTCCTTGTCCATCTGGCTCAGGATGGCAGCCATGCAGGCCACATAGTGACTCTGGGGGAGAAGGGCTGGTCAGGCACTGCCAAGGCCCCGCAGCTGGCACCATGGGGTGCGCTGGGGTTGAGGAGGCCCCCGCACACCCATCCGTGTTCCTCCAGCTGGTCTGTACCCCGCAGCCCCAGCTGCCCTGGGGGCCCCTCACCCTCTGCCTGCTGTAGCACCCTCCTCCCCGGATCTCCAGACCTCTCCTCCTGCCCCACTCAGCCCCAGCTCCTGCAGCCAGCCCTTCCTCTCCTGGTCCCACGCATCCCATTCCGAGGGGGGGACAGCTCTGACACCTGCCATGACTGGGGAGGACACAGACATAACTATATAGCATATTTGCTGTAGCATATATCCGCAATTTTTAAGGTAATTTAAGGCAATACGTGCATGTAAGTGCATTTTGAAAATGGCAAGCAGCTTCTTTCTGGAGGCCAACGTGTTTAGACTGCCTCTAGCGAAGGGTCCCAAATTGAGCCATTAACTCCACTCCTGTACTGGGTGCTCACAGCATTGTTGTGAGACGAGCAGTGCGGCGATGGCGCAGGCTGACCAGGATGCCTGTCTCTGCACAGTGAGAAAGCTGGTACCTGATCTCCAAATTGTGCTCAGCTGCATTGCTCGTGGAACGAGAGGCACGGGTGGTAGGGTGCAACACCCCCCTGCTGCTCACCACAGTGTTTCATCTTCCATTTAGCTAATTAATGCAACATTTTCCTGACAATACTTCTAACATAGATGAGTCTGCAATAGACTTGCTCTTGGGACAAAGCTACAGAAAACTCCCTGGGGAACTGAGCAGCAACTGAAGCCCAAAAGCCAACGGGGTCAGGGCTCTGGGTTACTGAACATGGGTGTTGCTCAATTGCCAGGATCCTCCTGAGCTCTGCTCATTCGGACGGTGGCCAGCTGCAGCACTGAGCTCAGAGAGATGCCTTAAATCATTACTTCCCCGGAGGATGGCTGCTGCCGTCCCCTGGTGGGGCAGTTTGCAAGGAGACACAACCACAGCCCACACCCAGGTGTGTGGAAAGCAGCTCCAAGCCCTCATGTGACATTTTAGGAGTCTGTATCCCAGGAGCCGCCCCACACCCAAAGTCACCCAGGGATGCAGCAGCCCTGGTCCAGCCCCTGCAGCACAGCAGCAGAGTCAGCATGCGGAAAAGCTGGCTGCTCTCAGCATCAACCACTGTTGCAAGGGTGCTGTCACCCCGCACACCACCACCAGAGCCGCACATGCCAGGGAACATACAAACCAACCCAACCACCCTTGGAAGTGCCATGGTGTCCTGGGGACGGGCAGAACCCGGGGTCAGTCAAGTCACTCCAGCGCAGTGGGAAGCCTGGCACTGCCGGGGCTGAGGGGGGGGGGCGAACGCTTGGCCATGAGAGTGCCTGACGCTTTCTATTATTAAAGACCCAGTTTTCAGCGGTGTCCAGCGTAGCCCATGTGTGACTGCTCAGCTGGAAAGCTGTCCTTGGGGTGCACCCAGGGCTGGAAACTGCAGGAAAAGGGTGGCTATTTCTGGGGGTAAGAGCATCGTCTGGCAGGCTCAGGAGGAGTGAAGGCCCTGCCATGTCCCAGTGTCACCGACAGAGCTTTGTGGGTGGCTTCAGGTGCCAACCCTTCCCCAGAGCCTGCCGTGCTGTGAGCGGTGCAAGGGCACCACTGGGTCCTGAGCACCACTGGCCATCCCAGGTGTGCAGGAGAAGCCCCACCAGCACTGCACGAAGGCATGGGGCATTGCAGGCCCCTTCCAACCCTGGCAGGTCAGCCGCTGCCAGAGCTTCCTCCTGGCTCATTCCACTGGCTTCGGCAGTCCCTTGCTCCGTGGCAGGGATGGAGCCCCGTCGCAGCCCCAGGCCAGCCCTTGCCAGCTGCATGGAGCAGCCAGTGGAGGGGGCGTTTCAGAGGCCAAAGGGGACAGCCCAGGGCCACTCGGCTGCTGCCTGCAACCAAGGACCCCGGGTTCACCCCGCTGGCTGCTGGGCAGCCCCAGCAGCAGGGCCAGAGAAGCTTCTTGGGAAGGGCTGCAGCACGTGGCAGGAGATTGCTGTGGGGAAGCACTGTGCCCCACGGCCAGCCCTGGCTGCTGTCCAGGGTGAGGGCAGGTTTGCAGGGAATTATCTTGTGAGAAGCAAATTAATAAAAACCCAACAGATCCCAGTCCTTTTAGCATCAAAGTGAAGCCACAGACCTGAGGCTTCCCTGCTGAACACTGGCACGCAGCAGGACCGGCAGCACCTGCACGCAGGGAGGCCATGCAGGCATGCCGCAGAGATCCTGCGGAGACACCCAGGTCACTGGCTTCGGGTGGCTGCCTGCACGAGTCCGAGCGAGTACAGCTTGCCCACAAAGCTGGAGGCGAGTCCCTCCTCACCATGCAGCATGGCCTGCTCCCAGGGCTCAGCTCGGGAGCAGGGGATGCCCCGCCTGCAAGGCAGCAAGCACTAAGCACTGGCAAAGTGGGGAAAGTGCCACAAATTCACCCATGTTCCCTAAATGACCGGGTGTGCAATGCCACAGAGCCCTGGTCTTGGGAGAAACCCCATGGTGGGAGCTGGGGTTGCCTTCCCCACTGTCAGAGCCCCGGCTGTGCAGCCGCGCTGCTCACCAGGGTGGAGCAGGAGCAGCCTGAGCCTTTGCTGAGGTTCTGGGGGGCCATTTGTCATATACCAGCCAGTGGTGCACGTCACCCACCACCACTGCAGAGAGAAGCACTGCGCGACCAGCACAGCCCCATGGGGAACGCAGGGCAAGGCAGGAAGGCGACGGGAGGAAACTTTTGCAGCAAGCCAGTCTGTTCTGGGGATTTGATGAGATTAGTTCAGTCATCTGCAAACATCTGTTCTGGTGGCTGCTGGAATTAGATTCAGGTGAACTCCCTGCACCGCCTGCTACACCTTCTTCAAGGGAAACTGTATTTACATTTAAATTACATTACTGGGAGCCACACAGCCAGGCACTGCTACACATATGGATGTGGTTTGTCCTGTGGATGGCGTGTGCATGGGGATCAAGCCCAGCACAACATATGGCCCCCAAGCCTGCTGGGTGGTCACAAGCACAAACAGTCCCAGCCAGCCCCCAGCCAAGCCACAGTCCCACCACCCAGCACCTCCCGCACCAGCCGCTGCAGCCCCAGCGCGGCCCCAGCATGGCTGGGACACTAGGCACACGGCAGGGCTGCGGGCAGGACAGGCTAAAAGCTGGAGAAGAGGGTCTGTGGTCTCTGGGGGGATGCTGCATTCCTGCCTGCTGCTCTCCAGCTCGGGGACCTGTCACAGCCCCTGCCCGCTGCTGTGGTGTGGCTCCTGCCACCCCGCAGCCCTGCCTGGTGCAAAGGCCACCTTCCCCAGGTGCCCACGGGCACACTGCCTGCTGCCGCGTTCCCAGCCTCGGGGTGGGCATGGGCCTTTCCCGGCCCCGTGCAAGCTGCTCCTGGGCCCAGTGGCGCTGCTGGGCTGGGGCAGGCTGGGTGATCGCGGGGGGACAGGCACTGTGCCCCACCGTGTGCCCGGCCCCGAGCACCGGACCGGCCACGGCGCCTGCACCCCCGCCCCGGGCAGGTGCTGCCCAGAGCCTCGGCGGTCCCGGTCCCTTCCCCCGCCCCGGCCCGGGTCAGCTCTGCCCTCTCCGCCTGCCCGACACCGCGGAGCAGCGCTGAGTGCCCGCGGTGCCAGAGGAGGAGCGCGGGGACGGGGATGCGCGGGGACGGGCGTGCAGCCATCGCACCGCCCGGGGAGCCGGGCCCGGGCAGGACCCGGCCGAGAGGCTGCTGGTACCGGGGCTCCAGGGCACGGCACCCAAGAGCGTTCCCCGCCGCGGGGCTCCGCCCGAGCACCCCGGACCCCGCGTCCCGCCGGCACCGCCGCCAGCGCCCGCCCGCCGCTCCGGCTCCGGCGCCGACGCCGACACGGACACCGACACCGGCTCCGCCCCGCTCCGCCCCCGCTGTCTCCGCCCCGGTACCGGCGAGCCCGCGCGGCTCCGCCCCGCCGTGCCCCGCGCCCACCGCCCCGCGCCTGCCGCTGCCCGACCCGCGCCGCCGCTGAGCACCAGGTACTGGGCGGGCTGGGGAGCGGGGCCCCGACCGGTGGAGCGGAGCAGGGCGGCGGCCGGGCCGGACTCTGCGGGCATCGGCCCTGCGGCGCCCGCTCGCTGCGCCGGGAGCGCCGCGGCGGCGGCACCCGGGCCAGGACCGGGACCTCGGGCGGCGCGGCTACCCGGGGCGGCGCGGCAGCCCCGCGACCGGGGCGGGGGGACCCGCGGCCGGGGGCGCCGGGGCGGGGCCGCGGGGCGGGGACCCCGGGACCGGGAACCGCGGAGCGGTGCGGAGAGCCCCGAAACCGGGACTCCGCGGCGGTGCGGGGACCCCGGGGGCGCCGGGGCGGTACGGGCACCCGCGGCCGGGAGCCGGGCGCAGCGGCCCGCGGGATGCGCGGTGGCCGGCGGGGTCGGGGTAAAGAGCCGGGCTGGGCGGGCGAGGTGGGATCCGTGGTGCCCCTTCCTCCCCGTCGCCGGTGCGCGGTGCCCGGCCCCGAGCGGCCCCGGCCGCCCCGGCGCCCCGTGCTGCCGGGGGTCGCAGCATTCCCTGGGTCCTCCCCTCCTCTGCCCCGCTGCCGTGCAGGAGCTGCCCGGGGAAGTGCGGGAGGCACGGGGCCGGTGGCACCCCACACCGAGCACCCTATGCCAGGCACTCTATGCTGGGCATCCTGCACCGAGGTGGCCGGTGGCACCCTACACCGAACACCCTACACCAGGCACCCTGCACTAAGCACCCCGCACCGAGGTGGCCGGTGGCACCCTGTACCGAGCAAGCTGCTGGCTGCCATGGTAGGAGTGTCTGGGGGGGACAGCCATGCTGGAGGCAGTGGCGTGGTGTGCAGCTGAGGGAGATGAATCTGTGCCGAGAGCTGCTGTGTTAGAGGAGCTGAAGACCCCCGAGGGTCGGGCCCCCCTGTCCTGTAGCCCAGCTGCCTGCTCCGCCTGCCCTGCTGTGCTGCCCCAGCCCGCGGCACCTCCACCTGCCAAGCAGCTCCATGTGGGAGACGCGGGGAGGGGGCTGTGCTCCCGGAGCAGCCTGCCTCGCTCAGCCCAGCTGGCTGGCGCTCTGCTCCCCCTTGTTAGGAGACACGTCCATCAGCCAGGGCTGTGTTTGGTTGACACACGCACACACATGATCCCAGGGATGTCACTTTCTGTACCGCACACCGCGCTGACGCTGGCTGAGGGTACGGCTGCTCGCGCTGGAGGGATTCAGCCCACGTTGCTCCCAGCAGCTCCCAGCGCCGTGCTCTGCATTCAAGGCCTTTGTGGCTGCCAGTGGGGCTTCGGCAGCCGCTGAGGCAGGAGCGGAGATGGGTGCAGCCTTAGCTGCTCCCTGTGAAATAGGAAGGCGCAGCTTTCAGGGCTGCTCCAGTCCCTCTCCTCCCTGCGGGAGTGCACACAAAACCCAGTTAGAGCTGCGACTCCTCAAAGAGGTGCGGGGGGAGCCTGCAGAAGAAGTCTCCACGGAGCCCTTTTTACGTTCGGAGCATGAGGTGGACATGTATGAGTCGTCGCCGGGACCTGGGCTTTGCCAGTGTGTGCTTGCACAGGGATGGTGGGCACCAGCCAGGCTGCCTGTTTGCTCTTGGAGGTGCAGAGTGCTCCTTGCCAGCTTGCAGGTCCCGGCGGTCTCCACACTCGTCACCTCCTGGGGGTCATGGGAGTGAGCCCCCTGGGACAGCCGCGGCGGCAGGGGACGCTGGGCACCACTGGCTGTGCTCCCTCCTTGCTGGTGCTGCCTGAGGAGAGGGGCCCGAGAGCCGCCAGAGAAAGGACTCCTGGGCAGAGCTGGGCTTAGGCTGGCACCTGCTGTCCTTTCCCAGCGTGTCTCCTCTCTGCGGGAAGTGTTCAGTCCTTCCAGTGCGCTTGGAGGAGCAGAGTGGATTTAAACACAGAAGCTCCTTTAGACTGAGGTTATCTTCTTTATGAATTATAATTATTGTAATTATTTAATAGTATGGTAGCATCCAGAGGCCACAAATAATTAGTGGGTCTATTCCCATCTGTAGTAACAATACTATTTCAGTCCTAACTGGTGCTTTTGGACAGGGCCTCTCTTGCGTGTTTACGAAGATGGTCCGTATCATCCTGGCTGTTTGGTGGGCGGGGAAACCGAGGCACGCAGCAAAGAAATACACTTGCTAATTCCTAAATTCCCCTGGTAGCCAGTGTTGTCTAAAGTGCATAAAGACAAAGGGGGGGCCAGCTGCTAGATGGCATTGGAAATCCACTTAAAGGCAGGAATTTGTATTCTGAAATGACATTCTCCCCCGCGAGGCTGCAGCCGCAGAGGCCTCCTGCACTGGCTGCCAGCACCATGGCCAGGCGAGCACCGGCGGGATGGGGGGCTGCCCCATGGGGGGTGGACGAGGTCTCTGGGAGGGGGCACTGCCTGCACCCAGGACCGAGCCCCCAGGAGTCTGGACTGGCGCATGCAGGGTTGACCAGGGCGCTGCGGTTGCCTCTGTGAACTGCTGGGCGACAAAGCCTTTCTGGCTTTTTCCAGAAATGTACTTTGTGGACAGCTTGTGGCTTTCTAATAAGGTTTCTGGCATGCGAAGGAGCACACGGAGTCCCAGTCTGTCAGGGCTCCCCAGCTTGGCCAGGTGCTCCGCTTGCTGGGGTGGTTTGACTCCAGATGGGTGTCTGAGCGCCTTTCTCCAAGAGGTGAGACGTTCTTCCCCAGGAAAGCGCGGAGCTGCGGGAAGTCTTGTGATGAGCCACGTCTCCCGTGGCCGAAAGTCTTTGGGCTGTGTCCTACTTCCCTCATCCTGTAATCACTACAGGAATAGCCCGTGACGGAGGTGCCAGCAGAGGCTGCATGCTTCGGTGCTGGGCACCGGCCAAGCTCTCCTGCTCTCTGGGCCGGATCTCCGCGTCAAGTGTTTTCCTGCGTCTGTGCCACGGCGCAAGGTGTCTCCAGGACTCAGAGGAACGTGATATTGCCCACGCCATGTTTGCTGGCAAGGAAGCAGCCAAACAAGGTGTTTGCTTCCTCCCGTGGTGGTCTGTCCTGTACCCCCTAGGAAAGGTGCTGAACCACGGTGCCCAGCAGCAGCTGCAGACTGTGCAAGGGATGCCCTGCTCTTCCATCGAGGCAGCTGAGGGAAGACTTGGGATGTGAAACAAACTCCTCCTGACCTCATCCCGCTCCATACAGGCTGTCTGCCACAGTCTGCCTGTGTTCCCCTGGGTAGGTCACCCTACCTCTTTATGTATCATTTAAAATGGTGGTATCAGTGCTCCTCTGCCTGGCAAAGAGAGGTGGGAAAGCAAGCGGGTAGCAGTGAGAACAGAGGCACTACTGTCATGATATTAGCATCCATGGGAGACAGAGGAACAATTTGGCTTCTGCAGGCTTCTGAAGGCTTTGTGCAAAGGCTTTGTACTTCACTGTGTCTCCTGACCACGTAAAGTCTCCATCTGATAGCACCAGCATATCTGCAGTTGAAAGAGAGAGGAGCGATGCAAGTGAGAGTCAATGACCTCTGCATGCCAGGAGAGGGATGTTGTTGCTTCTTCCCTAACTGATAGGATCCCTTCCATGGGGCATTAGCCGTGGCGCGTGCGGCGAGGGCAACCGGGAGCCTCAAGCAGCCCTGAAGAGGTGCCCACAGGGTGCCCAGGGGTGCTGGCACTGCGGGGAGGTGGGTGGCGAGGGCTCCCTGCTCCAGCCGGGCAACGAGAGCCTTCTCCTGGGCCCTGTGGCTGGGAGAGTGACTAATTTTCCTGCAGAACACTTCAGCCAGTGACCTAAATAGAGATGCGTGCAGATCCCTTGGCTTGTGCGAGCTGCTGCTCGCACCAGGCCCCGGCTGACACAGGGGAGGACCCGTGTGTCAGTGACGCTCCTCAGAGGCCCCAGGCGATGCTTGCTGGGGGTGCTGTGGAGCACAAGGCACCCAGGGCATTGCCACGGCTGCAGAGGACTGTGTCTGCCATTCTTAGCCGGGCCAGCCTGGGTGTTTCTGGTGGAGCCCCAGAGTGTTTGAGCAGAGCCTAAGACCTTGCCTTGAATGCTCCCAGGAGGGAGGAGGTCAAGCACTGCCGGTGTGGAGGGAGGCTGCGAGGATCATCAGAGACACGGGCAGCTGGCCTCGGGGGACACTGGCAGAGCTGGACTTGCTGAGTACTGCAAAGCGTGGCCAGAGAAAGAACGTGTGTCCTCGCTGTGAATGCATGAGGGCTGAACGTTGAGGAGGGAGAAGAGCTGTTCAAGCGGAAGCACTCTATTGGCGTGAGCACAGTCGGGTGTAACCTGGCCGTGATTAAGTGCCTGCAGGAATTAGGTCTGTGAGCCTCCAAGCAGCCGGGCTCTGGAAGAGCCTCCAAGAGAACTGCAAGGGTAGGCTTCATGGTGGAGCTTCCTCAGCGAGGAACCGGATTTTGGGTTTGCTAGCTGCCCAAGGAGATGCTCTTAGTTCTCTATCCTCAGGTCCCACAGATGCTCTGATCCGAGTACAAACGCATCAAGTCCTCTCAGAGCCAAAGCAGGATTAAGCTCTGCTGCTGAGTGATGTGTCGTGAACCTGGCTCCTGCCCGGTCCTCCGCTGAGAGCAAATGCCTCATTCTCCGGTGCTGCCCCTCTCAGCACCAGTAGCACCTCTTTCCTTTCCAGAGATCAGGAAAAGCAAAGGTTTTGTCCCAAGAGAAGCCGTTGTACCCAGTGAGTGGAGCTGGGTAATTAGCTGTTCTCTTCTGCAGTTCCAGGAGAATATGACTTCCTCTCTCATAAATCTAATCTCCTGGCTTCCTGCGTCTTGAGGAGAAGATTTATGTGTCTGCTCTGGTTTTCCCTCTGCCACAGACATTACCAGGAGGGCGAGGTGGAGGATGGGTGGAGAAAGGGCCAAAGCTGGCTGGGGGTGGGCAGGGTTGTTCACGGCTGTGGGGGGCAGCTGGACTCTCCATCAGCGCCTGCAGTCCTGCTGTTCGATGGCTGTAGTGGAGGTCTGCCCAGCAGCCTCATCAGTCCCAGGCTGGTCTCTCTCACAGGACACCGGCGTTTGTCAAGTCAGGAGGAAGAGCTGAGCCCGGCCTTGCTGCCCCAGAGGAGGAGGCAGCAGGCAGGCAGGCAGCTGGAGGCTTTCCCTCCGCTCTGCAGTATTTTTGGTGGATGCAGGTAACTTTCTGGACAGGACGGTGTGAAACAGGGCTCTGTTCCTCTGAGGTCAACCCTGCAGCCCATGAGAGACGAGTCCCAAGATGCAAAACCAGAAGATTTAGCGCCTCCCTCTCACAAAATTCACCATCAATCAGTACTGGCCAAAAAGGAGTGACCCAGTCATGGGGCCATTGGCTTTCCAAGGGGAGATTCACAAGCCCTTTACAGGCTGCAGGTAGGAGCTGACAGTGCACTGGCAAAGCATGGGCTGGTGATGCAGGACTGGGTTTTGGATCCCACCATCCAAAGGAGCGTGGCAGGTTAATGGATCCGAAGGGTTCTGGGCTGGGGATGGCAGCCGGGCTGATGCGTGATTCAGAGCCCTGGCGCTGCTCACAAATCCCCATCGTTCTGAGGAGTATTTGGTGTTTGCGGGGAGTGAAGACAATCTGAGGACTGGGTGGGAGTCTGCACCTGAAGTTCAGTGGTATCCATGGCCAGGTCATAGGAAGCAGTCCCTGATGCTTCCTTGGCTCCTGGGCTCATTCAGCAGAGGAGACGTCATTCCCAACTGCGCTGAGCATCCAGCTGAACCGGAGAGCCCACCGCTAAAGTACTCATGTCATCTATTGCATTATAGTGGCATCGTCTTGTTTTATCTATACATCATCTGATGTGACCTGCTGTCTCACCTTATTCATGTGCTCATAATTCCCATATGAACTAGAGGAGAAAAACACTCAGACCTTAAAAAATTGCCAAGACGGAGGATCCACCACCATGCAAATCCTTTCCAGGTTGCTCTAGTGCCGGCTGGCCTCACTTTTTAAGAAAGTCGCTCCTCTGACTGCGCTGACCCCTGACGTTCAGCCGGCATGTTTTGCTGCACTTTGCCTGCTTGGCCAGAGAGGAGCCCAAGGCTCCTGCAGCAGAGACCCCTCTTGCACAGCATCCGCTCCGTGCTCTTCTCATGGCTCTGCGTTTGTCTTTTTCCTTCCTTGCCCTTCTCTCAGCCTTGGTATAATCCACACATTTTCTCAGTGCTGAGTTTTTTCCTGTGAGGTCAGTGACAGCTAGCATCTGCGCAGGGCCCGGCTGCCCCTCCGCAGGACCTGGGCAGAAGCATGGCTAATTGGCGATGATCGCTGGATGATTATGTCTTAAGACATGCTGGTTAGCCAGTTTTTAATCCATTTAATGTGTGCCACGTTGCTTTCGTATTATTCTGCTTTCTTCGTCAAAATGTCAAATGCCTCACAGAAATCCAAGTCTGCTCCATCAAGGCTTTTACCTTCATCAACCAAACTTGGAACCTCATGAAAACAGACAGCAAATTGGTTTGATGAGCCGTGTTCTCCATGCCTCTGTGCTGACTGGCATGGCTGGTACATGCTGCCATCCTTCAGCTGTTATTAGTCAAGCTCCGAGCCTGTTCCCCTGCCTCTGTCCCCGGCCAGCCTCGGGCTGGTGGTCGTGTGCCCCGGCCGGTGCCAGCTCACCCGCACCCTCCTGGGCCCCCCTGCACCAGGGCTCTGCTGCTGCACCATCCCACGTGCTCAGGCTCTCCCGAGGCCGCTCTCCACCCACGTGACCCAGGGAGGACCCCGATGTCCCCTGTCCCGCAGGTGCAGAGCCCAGCAGGGCACGCAAGAGCAGAGCACCGGAGCTCAGCTCCCCGCCTCCTGCTTCGGCCTCAGGAGGTCGTGCAGCCCTGCTCCCTGGCTGAGCCCTGGCAGGGCAAGGAGGAGCCCGTGGGCAGGGCTCCCTGCTCCTGATCACTAGCAGGGATCTCCTGAGAGCCACCTGCACAGGATGCTAGAGGACGAGCATCAGCCCCAACATGGTAGCTAGGACAGGTCTCCTTCAGCCATCCCCTCCCCTGCCTTCCTCTGTCCCTGATTCCAGTTGTCCCCCAGGAGAGAGGAGCAACTGCAGTCCTGGGGTCCCGGCGGACCAGACCCTGGAAGGGGCTGCTGCAGGTTCGGGACCTCAGAGGGGCTCCAGCTTCACAGCACCTCGTCTCTCAGCACTGTCCTCCTGACAGCCCTCGGCACTGCAGGACTGGTCAGACCCATATGTACCTTGCTCTGGGGCAGGGTGGCATTAGCGGGGGACATCCCTACTCCTGCTCCTTCAGTCTGACCAGCTCAGGTTCCTGTACTGGGGTGCCCATGGGGGAGCTGGTGGGGCACAGGAAGGCGAGCGGGGAGCCTGGCTGTGTGCTGGACACACAGTGCATCGGCTGGGGTAGCCGAACACATGGGGGGCGTGGGTGAGCACGTGGCCCCAGGAACAGGGGGCTGAGTGCCATTTCCCAGTAAATATGCTTGAGGATAGCAGCTGGAAAACACTGGTGTGGCTGCGGGCCTCTGCTTCCCTCACAGCCCCTTCCTGGTGGCCCTTTCTGTGCATCCAAAATGTCCCTGGAGCCGCACTTCCAGACAGATCCATCAGCAGAGCAGTTTCCTTGGATTCAGCTACAGCATGGGGGAGGCCCATCAGATACTGCAGCCGCTGGGCTGCACAGTCCTGATTCCGTCCTACAGCAGGACTCATTATCAGCACTCAAAGATGCTGGCAAGCTGCAAACAGTGCCCGAACGCGGCACTAAATACCATAAAGCTTATGCAGAGAAATGAGTGGGAGGGTCCTAGCTTTTGGTGTTTGACATCCTCAGAGCTGTTCCCAAATGGAGTTAGTGCATGTATAATTTATAGACTTTTTCTTTGTCCTTGTGGCTTGTCTCTGATCTCTCCAGTGGTGCGATTCGGGAGGCAGAGGGTGCCTCAGCAGAAGCCCCGCTGACTGACAGCATCGTGTTTGCTGCGTAGGCAGTGGAACGGCCTCGTCTCGCTCCGCCGTCGGCCATGGCTCAGCAAGGTCCCTGCTGCAGACTCATGGGGGCTGCATCGCGCTCGGACTGTGCTGGGAGTGCTCCTGCCCCGTGCTTGGCTGTTGGAGCGGTTCCTGGCACCCTCTGCCCCGTGCCCGTTAGCACTCTCGTTAAGGAAGCCTCTGGAGCAGGCTGGCCACACGCAGGCTGCTGTGTGCAGCAGGAGTGCTCAGCCCAGCCGTGCTGGTCCCAAGCTGTGCTCAGGAGGCCGGTCCAGCGTGGAGGTGTGCCAGCTGTCCCCCCTCTGCTGCTTGGTGTGTTGCCTCCTTGGCACAGATGCAGCCCAGGGACCTGGGCAGGGGGCGCTGAGCTCTGGGCACCAGCCATCACTGTGGCACAAGCAGGGAGAAGTGACCCCACGGCTGCGGCAGGGCCTCGAGCAGGATGCCCTTGCCATCCCAGCAGGCTCTGCCCCATCTTGTGTGGGTGCTGGCATGGCTGCTGCCCCGGGCCAGGCGCCCGCTGGCAGGCATGAACGCGGGACTGCTCCTCCTGGACTCGCACGCAGCCTGTGGCGAGTGCGGGGCACAGGGGCAGGTGGCACTGGCTCTGTCCCCAAGCCAGCTCTCTCCTCTGCCTGTTGCTGTCCATACTAACGAGGTGCCCCATCCCTCCACTGTCCCCATCTCCGTCGCATCCTGCCTCACAAACATCTCCTGGTGTCTGGGCATGGCTCCAAGCTTGGGAAGGAAAGCGCCGGGCGGCTGGGTGACGCGTGGAGCAGCATCCTGACTAGTGCCGGGCGGGGGGCGCTGGGGCACGCAGTGCCAGGGCAGGGTCTGGGAGGGCTGCATGAGCCCCCTGCTCCTCTGGGTTGGTGGCTTGCTGCCAGCCTGGGGAAGCACCGGGCAGCAGCGAGCTCAGCACTCGGGAAGTTTGCTCATTACCAGCACAGGGTGACTCCAGGCTGCTGTGCTGAGTCAGCCACTTCGTTACAGCAGGAGCAAGGCAAGATGGTGAGGGGGGCTAGCAGGTGCCGTGTGTCTGTCCGCAGTAAGGGCAGGAGGGCTGTAGAGCAAGTAAGTAAGGCTTCTGACTCGGTGTGCCAAAGAGGGTGCGGAGGCACGGGGGGAGCAGCGGGCTGTGGTCCAGGACAGGGGCTGCCAGTGCCATCCGCAGTGCTGCGGGATGCGGGACATGGTGTGGTGTGAGGACGTGAGTCCATGCCATGGGGGAGTCCACGTCGCTCTGCTCCTTGCCTGTGCCGCAGCTACCTCTGGATGTTTGCAGACCCTGAATGCTGGGAGACTGAACTGCCAGGCGAAGCAGCACCGCTGCCCGCCAGGGCTGGCATCTCCATCTCTCCCGCCCTGTCCCTGGTGCTGCTGCCTGAAATGAGCCGCTAGCCTCCTCTGCTCCCCAGGGACATCCTGGGCAGGGCTTCCAGTGTGCACCCCATGCTCCATGGTGTCATATGCCCCGGCAGTGTGACGGGCCAGGGCAGAAGCCGGTGACCAGGGTGGGCAGCGGCAGAGTAAGGCGGGCATGGGGGCTTGGTGCTGGTGTGGGGGGAGTATGGCCAGGACAGGGCTGCAGAGGGAGGTTTGCCTTGCCTGCGCTGGGAGGAGGAGCCCTGCATAGCTGTGTGCTAAGGATGGCAGGGATGGGGACATGGCTGGGTGCGATCCCCCATGTGTGAGAGCCCCTGCTGAGGGGCAGCGCCAGCCCCCTGGGTCCTGCCCCTCTGCCATCTGGGAAGTGCTGCTGGTGTCAGGGACATGTCCCCAGGCACGAGCTGTGGCCTTGGTCGTGCAGCCAGGTCCCATGGTGGCCCTGCGAGTGGGAGCTGTGCCGCATGCCTGCCCATGATGCAGGGCGGGCAGAGAGCTGCGATCGGTGCCGGCTGGCAGGCTGTTTGTGGCCACGCAATGGCAGAAGGTACGATGCCCCGCGGGGACCTCGCTCTCCAGAGGCAGCCCTGCTGCAGCCTCCCTGAGCCACAGCCCTGTGGCAGAGCCAGGGGTGAGAGCTGGAAAGACATCAGTGACCGCCCTTTCCACAGTGAGGGGCAGGGAGCAATCCCCCGGTCTCACCGAATTTGCTGTCTTAGACGCGATGCCTGTTCTCCCTCTTGGCTGGTTCTCACACACCCGAAGCGGCTCAGTGTCCCCGCACCATGGTCTCGCCCCCTGCCCACGGAGCTGGTCCCCCACGCCTGCAGCCCAGCCAGCCCTGCCGCACCTCTGGCGGGTGTCACGTGCAGGATGGGGCCCTGTGCCCAGTCCAGCCATGCCCCACACACAACAGGTCCTCTGTGCCCAGTCTGGCTGTGTCCCACACACAACAGGTCCCCTGTGCCCAGTGCAGCCCTGCCCCACGCACAAGTCCCGTGCCCACTCCAGCCATGACCCACACAGGTTGGGCGCCCCACACCTTGTCTAGCCTCACGCAGAGCCAGTGCCCCGTGTACAGCGGATGCCCCACGTCCATCCATCCCACACAGGAGTCCCCCGTGCCCAGCCCAGCTCTGCCCCGTGCCCACACGCAGCAGCCCCCCATTCCTGCCCCGTGCCTGCTCTCCCGCTGCCAGCGCCCCGCGAACACAAGGCACCAGCCCCAGTGAGGCAGAGCTATTTTTAACAGCTGCTTCTGCTTGATTTGAGCTGTGAACTTGCAACGTGTTTATGCTAAAGGGGTTTCTTTTTTTCCTTCTCTCTTTGTGCTGAAGAGGCAGCGCCGGAGATCAAAGCTTGTCTCTTTGCGTTTTGTGATGGCGGGGCTGGGACAGAGCACACAGAGGCGAGCAGAGGCCAGCAGCTCCACGGGGCAGCGCGGCACATGGGGGACGCTCCCATCCTCAGGGGGCTGCAGCGGTGGGGCCGGGGCTCACCCACCTCTCTCTGTTCCCACAGGTCCAGGAGCCCAGGAGCCATGGGCAGGGACGGCCGGCACCTGGCACCCCGGGCAGCCTGCTGCAGGCAGCACTAAGCCAGGGCGGACGGTGGCAGGACCATGGGCTGCCGGCACCATTGGGGAGGCACGGCGGCGGGCAGGGCGGTTGGGGCGGTGTGCTGGGGGCTGTAGGGCCGGGCAGCGGGCAGCATGCCTGGCGGCCCCATGCCCGCCTCCCGCGCAGCATCCCCTCTCCACGGTGGCATGGGATGAGGTCACCCGCTGCCCCGGCCAGCTCCGGGGACAGGTGCAACCCCGGGCTCCGGCTGTCGGTGCTAGGCCCCCTGCGCCCCACCGCAGCGCCCCGCCACACGGCAGCGGCTCCGGGGCCCTGAACCATGGTCAGCCGTGAGCCCCTTCCCAGCCCGGCCCCCGCCGGCGAGAGTGGCCAGGAGAAAGCCATGACGGTGCGCTCGGTGCTGCTCAACCGTGACTCGCCCGACATCGAGAGCCGCCTCAAGCGCCGGCGCAACCGCACGCAGCAGGTCCGCTTCAAGGACCTGGTAGAGGGCAGCACGGGGCGGGCGGCCAGCCCCACCCCGATGCCCCCGGCCGCCCCCGGCCCCAACACCCCACGTGCCTCACCGCCCCCCAGGGACGCCCCTGAGCCGGCGGCTCTCTGTGCCTCGCGGCGGAGCTGGCCCCAGGCCCAGCCGGGCTCGCTGACGCTGCCCATGCCCAGGAAGGCGTGCATGAGCACTGCCATCCAGACCTCCCCCAGCCTCCAGAAGCCCTTCACAGCCTCCCAGCCCTGCAGCAAGAGTGTCTGCGATGTGGCCAGGGACACGGTGCTGCCTGCCACTGCGGGGAGCACCTGGTGCCCGGGGGGGGCCGTGCCCACTGGCGCCAGCCGGGCTGTGCCCCCGCAGGTGCCCAGCAGCCTCCCCGTGCACGATCATGCCGCAGCCCTCACCCAGCACGCCGTGGTGTGCCGCGTGCCACCACCACCGCCCAGGGATCCCTGTCCCCCTTATCCGGGCACAGCCGAATGCCCTGCTGCCCGCTGCACCTCCCCAGTGCAGAACTGCGCCCCTGAGCCCTGCCCGCCACCCCCTGCCTGCACCCGGCTCCACAGGAACACCAGGGGCGGCCATGGGGCCCCCCCACGCCCAGCATCTGTGCCCTGCAGTCAGCCCCGGCTGCCTGCCGAGCTGCGGGGGCTTGGCCGGAGTGACTCGGAGTGGAGCTTGCCCCGCGGACACCCAGTGCCCCAGCCCTCGCCGCACCGCCAGCAGACCGGCTTCGCCATGGACACCCATGGCCTCCGACAGCCAGCTCAGGGCAATCCTCCGTGGGACCCCCCACCACCCCAGCACCAGCTCTGCGGCATGCCCTGGGGGGGGCCCTGCTGCACCTTGCCAGCCCCCAACCCACCAGCGCCGGGCTGGCACGGCTCTGCTGCCGCTGCACCGCAGAAGACACCAGCTGTGCTTGGCCATCCGGACCCCCGCAGCATCTGCAGCCGGCTACACGCTGCTGAGCCTGGGCACAGCCAGGCAGGACTGGAGGGGCCTGGGGAGCTGCTGTCCCCAGCCCCACAGGGCCCCGGTGTGGGGACACAGCCAGCTGGGGGGGCACTGGAGGTCCCCCGGCATGGGCAGCCCTGCCTCACTGCCGAGCAGTCGGAGACACTGCGCCACATCCAGGACCTTCTGCAGCTGGTGGTGGCAGCCAAGGGGCCGGTGGGACCACCAGCGGGGGATGAAGACGCCCGGACATCTCAGGGAGAGGGCCCCGGGGGGCCTAGGGAGAAGGGGGACCTGCAGTCCCAGCTGCAGTCCCTGGAAGGGGTGCTGGAGACCAGCCAACAAACCATCCGGGTGCTGCTGGATGTCATCCAGGACCTGGAGAAGAAGGAAGCCCAGCGGGATGGGTGAGCAGGCGGGGGCGGAGGCGGGTCCGGGGGGGCTGATGTCCCTGGCAGGGCTGTGGATGGAGGATGGGGGAACCCTGCCAGAGGTTTGGGTGCTAGCACCTCCTGGACGTGTTGGCCCCTGAGAAACTCAGAGCTGCCATCCACGCACATGCAACACTGCATCTTGGTGCGATGTCTTGCCCACCCTGGCTTGTTCTGCATGTGTCCATGGTGCCCTCCCCATGCCCAGGGAAAGGGTGCAGGGGGCTGCAGGCCAGGGAGGGGAGCTAGGCCCCCTACCCAGCTCTGGCGCAGCTGATGTGCCCATTGGTCACTGGGACCGGAGACCTGGGATGTCGCATCCCAACTGCAGGCTCAGCCCAGCCATGGCAGATGCCCCGGGCACAACGTCCCTGCCGTGCCCCAAGGACAGCCACCATTCCTCAGGGACAGCCTCCCTGCCATGCCCCAAGGACAGTCTCCCTATTTCTGATGCCTGCTTTCAGTTCCATCTTTCAAGTTACCTAAGGCACAAATTCGGTGGCAGGTGCCCCAGTGATGGATGTGTCTGCACCCCAGGGAGGTGCCCATGCACCCCTGTCCTGCCCTGCCCTGTACAGGACCTGTTCCATGGGCGGTGGGGCAGGGCATCCCCTGGGCCAATTTTCCTTGGCCTACCAAGTAGATTTGCCAAATGGAGCAAGGCGTTTGCGGTTAGTCTGTGATGGCCCAGGGCTGAGACCCTCCAAACTCATCTCACACAAGGGCCACCAACCTCCCCAGAGATGCAAGGAGCTGCTCACCCCTTGCTGGTCCTGGCACCCTCCTGTAAAACCCTCTGGGGTATATTCCCCAAGCCCTGAGACAGCCAATTCCCACCAGGGCAGTGCAACGATCCAGTCATTACATCTAACGAAGCCCATGTTGGCTGTAACTGAAGAGCAGGCAAAGCTGCCCTTGTGCCACCTCCCAAAGCAGTGCTGGTAGGAAGGGGCCGCTGGAGGTCTCTGGTCCAATGCCCACCAAAGGTGGTTGCAGCCAGGACAGGCTGCTCGGGACCTTGCCGAGCTGCGGTTTAGTGTCCAGGGGGATGGAGATCCCCCACCTCTTGGGCCCCTGTTCCAGTGTTTGACCACCCTCAGGGTGAAAACATGCTCCCAGTCTCTAGTGCTTGTGCAGCTCGTGCCCTGTGCTCCTCGCAGGGAGAGAAGCCGTGAAGAGAAACGTGCACGCAGCCTTTGCGGTACCGAGCAGCGGCCGCAGCTCAGGATATTCCCGTTAAGCTCCTGCCACGATTCCCTTGGGTCGGCCGTCAGGGAGACAGCAGCTTTGCCTGGGCGCCCACGCTGGGAGTGCCTGGGCCGGAGGGACAGCCTGCGAGGCTCCGCGCTGAGCGGCACGGCTTGGCCCATCCTGCCCTCAATGACCTATCTGTCTGCGAGGTGGCCCTGGGGTGCTGGGGACCGTGGTGCTGTGGAGCATCCCCCGCATCGCTTACGGACGGCATTTCAGGTGCAGCCATGCTGTGCTTCAGTTGTGTGGGCACAGCCTGGGGCACTGGGACAGGAGAGCTTATCAGCTTGGCAGCTCGTTAGTTTGGCCTCACAGGTGGAGGAGAGGGGCCCAGCCTGCCAGGGACATCGAGTTCGGTGTGTGCTGCAATGGTATTGGTATGTCTGACTTGGCATGCGGTTTTGGGGAGGCAGGGTGGCACACGGGAGGAAATCTGGACCTGCCAGATGGGCAGCACCAGTAGTCCTGGCCCTGGTGCCTGCGCACATGTTTAATTGTTTTATCAAAAACAAATGACTGCTAAGCACCTCCTTCCAATTAGGGGCAATAGAGGTGGTGTGGATCCCACAGAGGCGTTAGCAAAAGCATGCAAGCCCACACGGGTGTTTAGGCAGGTGTGCAGCGCCATGCTCCCTCCCTGGCGCAGGCTGCCCGGCTGCGGGTGCAGCCCGTGTGTGCCCATCCCAGCCGGGAGCTGCCGGCAGCCCTGGGGTGCTGGCTCCCACGGGCCCTTCCCTGTGCTCTGAGCACCCGTTCCCCCTGGCTGCGTGGGAGCTGCCTGCCCTGGTCGGCTTTGTGCGTCCCCTGGCTGCTCCTGCCCCAGCACAGCACAGGTGACCGCACTGGAGGGGAGGAGAGCGTGGTCCGGGGCTTGGCCCTGTTCACCCCAAAAGAGGAGCAGCACCAGCAGCTCAGCACACCTTGGCTCCCCAGGGAGTCCAGCACCCTGCCTGTGCTCTCCTGGCTTTTCAGAGCAAAGTGCTGAAAAAGTGCTTCTTGTGGCTGAGCACAGCAGTGCTGCTCCTGCTTCCATGGACGGGGACATGAGAGCAGTGCTGGGGGCTCAGGCCAGGGCCAGGGCTGGGATTCGTTCCTCCCACAATCGCTGCTGCCGCATGTCGGCGTGCAGCCTCCTGCACAGCCCACTCTGCCCCTTGCCATGCAGCCCTCAGCACAGCCTGCTCTGCCCCTCGCCGTGCAGCCCCGGCACAGCTTGTCCCTCACTGTGCAGCCCCCGGCACAGCCTGCTCTGCCCCTCGCCTGTCAGGGTTGCACGAGGGTCTGCTGCCCCCGGGGGCTGTGTGGCTGCTCAGAGGAGAAAGGCCAGGGAGTGACCCCCTGCCTGCAGTGCTGCCCTCTGGGGCGCCCGTAGACCCGCGGCCGTGCCGTGGCCATGCCAAGCCTCGTCCCTGCAGGGTACGGCGAGGGCATGTGCAGAGGGGTGCCTGTTGAGAGGGCAGGTTTGCTCCTGCGGTCAGAATTGAGTTTGTCTGCTTGGGAAGCTGATTTAGCCTCACTCTGGGCAGCTTAATTAAGATCTCGGCTCTGTATACTGATGCAGTCAAATGAGCAAACAAGATGCCCAGAGACATAAGGAATGGGATGGGAAATCACATAAAAAATTATCCTAGTGTCCTGATGCTGAGGAACAGCATGGCCTCACGCAGTGGCTCCGAGGTGCCTGCCATGCACCAGAGCGGTGCCACCAGCCCCAATACCGCTCATGGTGTAACATGTCCTCGCAGGGTCCAGATGTCTACCTCCGGCAACATCCTACACCAGACACCTATCTCAGGATTAGATCTCATCCTGGTAGAGAGGCACAGTTTATACAACATTAGATACCCACACACAGACACATATATGTACCTTTTTACATATATATAAAAAATATATATATAATATATATAATAATAAATATAATAATATATATTTAAAAGGTTAAAAAAGGTATCATGATCCAATTTATGTGCTAAGAGTATAATCCCAATTGTAATATATAATTTGGTGCATTAAAAGACCTAGTTTCCGAGGGCTGAGAACAATCATGATCAAGGTCGAGTAATAGGAGGAAGATTTAAACAGGAAAATGTGACTGCTATGTGGGACATGGGGGTGTTTTCTCAGCTGTCCCCCAAAAGCCGCAGCCTGCACTGCCTAAGAGGGGCAATGGAGATGTGGAGACGGAGTCCGCAAGGGTGACCAAAAGCATTTCATAGGGCCCTTTTCTTACAGCTTTGAGAGCAACCGGAGTTGGGGCACTACTGGGGAGCACCTGCCAGCAGTGCTGAGGCACCAGGGGTCCAATGGCAGCTCCCTGGCACAGCCGTGGCACAGCCCCGGCACCCTGGGGCCTCGGGAGGGCTGCAAAGCCAAAAGCACACAAGCTCAGTTCAGAGAAGCTGCAGGCTGCAGCAAGGAGAGATACCGATGGACCATTTCCCCAGGGAGGTGGTGGCTCTCCTGCCGGCAGCCAAAGCCAGGGCCAGCAGTAGCGTGTGGAAGCTGCTGAGCTCAGGGGAGCATCAGGCTGGCGCTGCGGCTGGGCAAGCGGTTCACTGCTGGTCCCTGGCACCCCGCGGCTGCCTGGCCTCTGGGACACCAGGATGCTGCGGCCGGCGGACACCCCACACTCGCAGGGTGGCAGGAGCTGGGGCGTGCCACTGGCAGGCAGCTGGGATGCCAGGGACATTTAGTCTGCATGGGGGGACCAGAGCACAGACCTGGTCCTGGGGAGTAGGCACCCTGGGGAGCTCTGGGCAGCAGGGCAGGCAGCCAGCATTCACTCAGCAGGGCAGGACAGTGTGTGCCCCCTGTGCAGCGTGCAGCTGGCCTGGGGATGCATCGGGGCTGGTGTTTAGCACCAGCAGCAGAAACATTTGGGGTGCAGATACCTTCTGTAGAGATCGGGGAGGAGGACTGCTTTGGGGTTGAGCTGAGCTTTGAGGCTTGTCAGCTTAATTTGAGTCCCGTGCACCCTCCCTGGAGGAGGATGCTTCTCTGGCGCGAAAGCATCAAAAAGAGTTAAATCCTGAGTTTGGCATAGGCTGGTGATTAGTCTGGAGCATCTCCCTCTGCCCATCTGTCAGGGCACTGCTGTTTGCCACGAGTGCCCCCGCACAGACCTCACACTGCCCACGGTCTCACTCCCTCTGTGGCACCATGTGTGGGGAGATGCATGGTGGCCTGGGGTGGCTGCGGGCATGAGGTACAGCTCTGGGATGGAGATGAAAGGAGGTGTGAAGGATTCGGGGCTGCTTCTGTGCCTGTCTCTGGTTTGTAACCATCTGAGAAATCTGCAGAGCTGCGAGGCACCGCACTTGGCCTGGCATCAAACAGCATCTCTCGGGAGGACAGGCGCTGGGATCCAGGGAGGAGAGGAGCTGGATTGCAGGGAGGACAGGAGCTGGGACCCAAGGAGGACAGGAGCTGTGATGCCAGGGAGGACAGGAGCTGGATCCCAGGGAGGAGAGGATGGGACTCCAGCTGGGTCCCGGCTCCTGGCTGCTGGAGTATGAACTCGAGATGCAGATGAGGGGCCTGGGTGCGGCTGGGGAGGCACAGGCAGACCAAGGCCGGGTCTCCAGGCTCACAGCACTTCTGCTCTGTCGCAGGCGACACTCATACCGGACAGGGCAAGACATTGCCAACTGCGGGACCTGCCGGGACTGTGCCTGCATCATCTACAGGTAAGAGCCAGCTCTGGCACCCTGCATGTTCCCGGCAGGGCCCCTGCTCTCCTCTACCCCTCAAACTCCTAATTTGGCTACAAGGCAGAGGTGCAGAGAAGTTGCGAGTCTTCACTCCTGGGGACTGCGCTGGGGGATGGAGGGGACCTGCCCACCTGCGCTCCATCTCCTGTCCTCGCGGCAGGGTGGATGCTCAGGGCACCCCGAGCCATGAGGGGTGACCCCTGCAGGGTCTCACCCTGTCCAGGTCTGAGCTGTCCCCGGGGGGACGTGGCGCTAACACAGTTGCAGCTTTTCCTCTCCTGTCCCTCCTAGTGGAGGAGCTCTCTGTTTGTCACAGAAATGCCTCCAGCGCCTTAGGACAGACACAAACCCACCTGTACAGGACTAGCTAAGACCCCCTGTGCCAGGTCACTGGCAGAAGCCATTGCAGAAAGCTCAAGGGAAAAGGAGACGGGGCACACAGGGAGCGGCTGTCCCCATGCCACGCGTGCAGCACTGTGTCCTTGCGCCTCATCCTGCTCATTCATGTCTCAAGGGGCCCGTCCTGTCTGCGGCCCCGCAGCAGCTGGGGATGCAGAGGGCTGTCAGCCGCCCCTGCTCCCAGGGCACCACGTATGGACAGCTCGCAGGTGTTGGGGGGTAGCACAAACAGAAAGGCCATTGCCAAGGCCCCTGCGCCTGCCGGGAGGCTCCCATGGGACCGGAGAGAAGACAGCAGCACCTGTCATGCCAAAAGACAGTTCGGTGCAAAACACAGCCCCACCTCACGGCCTGGGGCCCAGCAGGCAACCATGCACCCCCAGGAACACAGAGGTGTGCTCATCAGCGCTTTGGCCAGCACAGGGTAACCTGGGCAGGCCTGGGCAGAGCTGCAGCAGAGCTAGGGACACGGCAGAGCTGGGGACACATTCCCGTGCCTCGGCCAGACCCAGAGGACTGCCATTCCCCAGGCTCTGCTGCAGCCGAGGCCAAGCAGAGAGGCTGGACGCAGCCCTGGCCCAGGCAGCTGGGCCACGGCAGGCGGGACAGGGGCAGCAGGGACAGAGATGAAATTTGAGCCAGAGCCTGAGCCTGGGCTGTGCTGAGGGCAGGGTGGCACAGCTGCCCTGGACTATTTCTGTCCTCCCCAAGGAGTCCTCAGATGGGGCTCACGGGCTGCTCCCCACCAGCAGCACACTCCGGCCATGAGCTTGCAGCCTCCCCTCTCTCCTCGCAGCTCTCTTCACGGCCCTAAAGGCAGCATCTCCCCTGGCAGGGTACACCATGCCAGGGCATGGTCACGCATCTGCCCTGCCAGCCCCGTGCCAGGCAGGACGCTGAAACCACGCCTGGACACGGCTGGCAGTTGGCATGCCAGGACCCCTCAGCGGCAGATTTGGAGGGGCACGGGTGCTAGCATGGCACGGATGCTCACTGTCCTCAGAGCAGGGCTCGGCTCACTGGGCCAGCCAAGGAGTTCTGGCACACCGGCGCCAGCTCTTCCCCCAGCGTGCTGCTGGGGCTCCCGGCACAGGTGCAGGCACCTCACTGCTCTGCAGCCAGCTCCTACTACATGTCAAAAGGCCAGAGCAAGGTCCTGGTGTTACTTGGCCTGAATCTGATCCCTTTATCTTTGCAGAGAGCAGCTCCTGCTCCCAGGAGTAGATGGGGTGATTTTCATGAAGGATAGCTGACTGGCTGCAGCTGAAAGGAGAGCTGCTCCAGTTCGATGGCAGAGCATTTGTCTTCTGTAAAAGCAATCTATCGGGGAAAGCCTCATTAGTGGCTGGTGGGTGGGCTTGCTCACTTGCTCGCTCTGAATCCAGGCTGCATCTCGTTGTCCCTGTGCCAGCTTCACACAGATGCTGCAGATGGGCTGCCAGTTGCGCAGGGGGTTCCTGCCCCTCACCGGGGCCCAGGACCGCAGCACCTCAGCTCTGTTTCCCTGGTGTCAGCACTGGGTTGGGGCATGGAAGCACTTTCCTCCACTGTCCTCTCTCCTCAGAGCCCGTTAGGTCTTGGGGAAAGGTGTCTCTTGCCCTCCCGGTGCAGGCAGTGATGTGGCTGGGGCCCTCTCCCTGTCAGCCCTGTGGGAATTGGGGAGCTGCAGTTTCGCCTGAGCCTTCTGCCGATCCAGGCATCCGTGGGTGTCTGTTCGCCCTTCTGGCCGTGCAGCCTGCTGTGTCCCTCTGTGCATGTGCAGGTGGCTGGCCAGGCATGTTCTCATTTTGCTATTAATTAGGCTTACTCTGCTAGCACTCGGAAGTGCAGGATGCGGCGTGCAGAGCTGGCACTGAGCAGCGCTCCGGGATGTGTGCACGGGGCAGTTTAGCCACTGCCCTGCTGTGCTTTTGTGAGTGCCTGTGCGTGGGACGGATGCACTCTCCTCTGGGCTGGGGGTGCCCCAGCACTGGCCCCTGCTGCGCACTGGCATCCTCGCATGCCCTGCGCTGGCTGCTCTGCATACCCGTGCCACCGCAGCAGTGCTGCGTCTATCTTTCTTGTTCTCTGTTTATTTACACCATGAACTCCCCCGCTGTAGCTCGTGGGGGACTTCAGTGCTAATTGGGTCTGACGAGCCTGTCTCCATGCGGCACTGTGGTGGGGAGAGATGTCACATCTGGGGGAGGTGGCTCCCTGTAATTGCCAGGCTCCTGCTGGGGACTCCCTCTGGGCTTCACTGCTGTCCGCGTGATGAGAAGAGGCTCCGGTGGGACACGGGACGTGGGGCAGGGGGAGTGGGAGCAGCGCCAAGTGCGGAGTGCACCGGGTGCCAGGAGCTGGGGCAGTGCTCCCGGCACTGGCCCTTGGGGATTGCCTGCGGGGGGGGAGCAGACCTGCCTGCCTGCCTCCTATCCCAGGGCCGTGCACAAATGCACCAGCTGTGCACCCCTATAGTGGCCCCAAGCCCTTCCTTGGCATCTGTGCGGGGAAGTCAGGCTCCCTCCCCACACTGCCCCCCTGCTAAGGGGCTGTCTGCTGTGGCTCACCCTTTCTGCTAGAAATAGCTGGGAACAATCAGTGTCCTTACAGGGTGAGGTGACAAGAGGTGACAGGAGGTGATGGGAGGTGTTAGCATGGGGCTCACAGGGCACTCCCCGCGTGTGGGGCAGCCGCACCACATGCATGGTCCCGGGCACACACCGCAGCACCTCGCTGATCCGATGGGATGTGGCTGGTGTGAGGAGATCAGAGCACTTTCCGTGTGAGGAAGCATCACGGCACGTGGCTGCCAGCAGCCAGCCTGCACACTGCAGGGTGCTGCGGGGACACCGGAGGGCTCCGGCACTTGCAGGAAACCTGAGGGCTGTGGTGGGGGGCACAGCCCCCCTTACCTACCCAGACCCAGGGCGCCCTAATTCCTTGCATCACCAGTGGTGTGACAGGCAGCAAGCACAGCCCTTCCTGTGAGATCTTGTGCCATCTCCTGATGCCCTCAGCCCATCGGGTCTAAGCGCAGTGTTGGTGGCAGCAGCAGCAGGACGAGACACCCTGGCTCCAGGAACGGGCAGCCTATCTCTGGGGGGCTCAGTGCTAACCGGGGTCCCACAGACCCTGGGCTCACCCCCCTGCATCAGCACCAGTCCCCAGCTAGGGCAGTTGGCCGGCTCCCTGCCCCAGGCAGGTCACAGGCAAAGTCTCGGCATGTGTTAGTCTGAGCTGGGAGGGACCCTGTAGCCCCGGTGGGACGGAGCAGCACCACCAGAAACTATACCCTGCTCAGGGGAGCACATCGCAGTCCTGCAGTGAGTCCTACCCAGCCTGTCCGGAGCCTTCCTCTGCCCTCCCCTCTGTGCTGGGAGCACGCCTGCCTTGCCGAGGACAGCCAGGCCCTGCAGCAGCCCCACCAGTGTCCGCGGGGCACTAACAGGCATTGCCGCTGATGGCCTGGTCAGGGCAGAGGAGCTGCTGCACTTCCAAGTCAGGGACTCTGCCTCTGCTGCGGGAAACCCCAATTGCCTGGTGCCTGAGTGCCACCTAAGTGCCACCAGCACAGTGTGCCGGGAACAAGTCCCTGGCACTTAGGGAGGCCCCTTGCAGCAGATCAGCTCCCCGGGAGGGACTTGGCGTGTTTGTCCTTGTTTAGGGCAAGCGGGTGAAACAGAGGAAAAAGCACAGTCAAGCTCAAGAGAAAAGCAGAGGCAGCACCAGGCTTTGAGGCTGGATAAGAAAGAAGGTGCAGGGGGGCAGCTGAGGGTGACCCAAGCCAAAATACCCCCTGCCACCAGGTCAGGGGCTGTTTGTCCGTCTGTCCCTCCAGAAGGAGAGGTCCCTGGATGCTCTAGCACATCAAGTTTAGCCGTGCGGTGCCATATGCCCAGCTGCAGACTGTGGTGCCGCAGGCAGGACAGCTGTTTGGGACGGATCCGGCCCCCACCCCCCCCACTTACAGTCTCTGAGGGTGAGCGTGGTAGGCAGGAGCTGTTTGAAGGGCATGCCAGCAGGACATCCCTTCACAGGGGCGCACAGAGACCCCAGGAAGTCTGCCCACCGGGAAATGCCGAGAGCCCTAGAGAAAGCCGCCAGAGAAATGCTCGAATGGCCACTCTGCACCGCAGGCTCCCAGCCAGCAGCTGCTCCCGCGTGAGGCCCCGGCCCTTCCCGTGGGCTCAGTCATCCCCTCCAGCTGCAGGACAACAGCCGCTGAAGCCAGGCTGGTCCCCTGCCATGCATGCCATCCCCATGCGGCAGCCTCGGGAGCGCAGCGGGGCTGAGGTCCCTGGGGACATGCCCTGGGGACATGCGGGGGACTGAGCTCCCTGGGGATGTGCAGGGGGCTGAGCTCCCCGGGTGTCTTGTGGCAGGGTGCAGGGGTGGAGGCGGGTGCCGGAGCGCGGAGCTGTGGTGGGTGGGGGGCCGCAGCTGGCGATGCCCTCTAACGCCGTCCCCTTCACCCTGCTCGCCCACAGCGTGGAGCACGATTTCCGGCAGCAGGAGGGCCGCTTCCAGCGGGTGCTGAGCCATATCGAGGGTGACATGATGCCGAGCTCCCCTGCAGCAGCGGCGGGGGCCATCCTGCTGCCCAGGCAAGAGCCATCACCGGTGACGAAGCTGCCTGCGAAGCTGGACGCAAAGAAATCCAGGCGCAAATGCTTCTGGTTCCTGTGAGCCAGCAGTGCCTGGCGGGCCAGGAGCGCAGGGGCACCATCCCAGCACTGACCCCCTGCCCACATCTCCTTCCTCCTTTCCCTCCCTCTGATGGTAGGGTTTGGGTAGCACCAGCTTTTATATTTTTAACCGTTCACTTTAATCTGTCGAAGCCCCTGTGTAAATAAGGCGAGGGGATCAATGGCTGTATTTAATGAGAATTCAATAAATTCTACGGAGACACTATTTTTGTTACATCCTCTCCCACCTGTGCACTTCTGTTCTGGATGAGGATGAGGAGGGGGCCGGCGGCCGTTCCCCTGCATGGGCTGCAGTGCTTGCCCGGCCCCAGGTGTCCACAGCCCCTCGGCGAGAGCAGCCTTGGGCCCTCCTCTGCCTGAGGGCTCCCTGAGGGCCGCCTGCAGCCCCGGTGCTCCCAGCCTGCCCTGGCTGAAATCAGCGCCCATCCCTGCACCTCACAGCATGGGCTGCTCGCCCGTCCCCCCAGCTGCTGCCTGCAGGTTAATCAGGAGTGCCGAGGATTTCTCCTGCACCCCTGGTCAGAGACAGTGGAGAATGGTCTCCCTGGGACCCTGGCCAGGAGAGAGGAGACCTGTCCCCGAGACCTCTCGGGTGGGAGGGTGGGCTGCGGGGGGGTCCCAGGGGACATTGCTCTCCTTCCAGCGAGCTCCCCTGTGTGAGGCCTGGGGCCTGAGCCCTGCACAGCCTGCCTGTACCTGGGGCTGCCACAGTAGCAGGGGCTGCTCGGGGCTGCAGGGGCTAGAAATTCCCTCTTCCCCTTTACAGCCGGCTGGCAGGGCCTTCCTGGCTGCAGGATGCGCTGGCTAATTACAGGGAGAAAGGAATTAGCAGCTCAAATATTCCAGCCTCTGCAAGGCTGCCCACAAGAGGACAAATTCAGTGTTAGTTTAATGAGGGTCCAAGATCAAAGCAGCCTGCAGCAGCAGTGGGAGACGAGTGTATGCTGAGTGCAGCACAGCAAGTGCTCCCCACGCTCCCCAAAGCCCACCAGGATGTGCCATGCCCCGGCCACTCTCCACCACCACCATGGAGCCGTGGGGCGAGTGCTCCCCAGAGCCCAGGACCGGACGACGATGCCCACACGCAGCACCGGGACTCCCACCTCAGCGCCCACTGGCAGCAGTAGTCACGGCTCCTCCAGCAGGGCCACTGGCCTCGGAGAAGAGGACATCGTCTAGCCTCCTCCGGGAAGTGCCTGGCACCCCGGGCCACGGCAAGCGGCTGTTGCAACCAGAGGTCTGGTGAGGGGGGGCAGAGGGCAGGAAGGTCTGGCCACGGCCTCTCCAGCCAGTGCCCACACCGCAGTAACCCAAAGCAGGAGACTCACACGTGCAGGAGCCGACATGGCATTAAGCCCCATCTCTTGTGCCGGGGACATGCCTGGTGCTTGCAGGGCTGCAGCCCGGCAGTGCCGAGGGGGGCCGGCGGTGCCGAAGGAACCACGTGGTGCCGAGGGGCCCTGACTGCTCAGCCATGGGAGATGCTGCAGCACCCAGTGCCAGACCCGCTCGCCAGTAGCCGCCCGAGCCTCAGCCGCAGCCTCTCCTGCGACAGCTCATCCCTTCCCTGCAGGGCGCTCGCAATACCCGTGGGACGGGGCCGAGCTGCCGAGGCGGGGAGGTTGGAGGCCTCTCAGCACCCAAGTTCCTGGGACAGTGAATCTGGGGCACTCCTCCCATCTTGCCCAGCAGCAACAGGATGGACGGAGGCCACCGCCAGCATGGGCACACATGTCTCTGGTCCCCCCAAGCCTTCCTAGCAGCCACAGCTGCTGGAGCAGCCTGGGCTGAGGGGCCTTGGACACCGGGGTGAAAGCAGGGGCTGCAGCAGCAGCATGGAAATCATGAATGACACTGGGAAAGCTGCCAGACGGCGTTTCTGGAGCCCGGCA
The DNA here is from genome assembly GCA_027474245.1 of Spheniscus humboldti. NCBI lineage: Eukaryota > Metazoa > Chordata > Aves > Sphenisciformes > Spheniscidae > Spheniscus > Spheniscus humboldti. The sequence continues at coordinate 870,196 of CM049890.1, forward strand.
GGGCTAGCGCATGGGAAGGGGAGCAAGTGGTGGGAGTCAGGCGCAGGCAAAGGATCGCTCCCCTTCTCCCACACTGTATATGGAGCCACGCTTCAGTACCCAGCGTCCCTCCTCACCTCTGTCACAACCTGGCAGAGCGTGCCCAACAGCTCTTTTTGCTATTGCTTCCTCTGGTGCTGAATCACGCAGCCTGGGAACAAAGGCTAAAAGCAAGACAATACCAAATGCAACCCTGTATGCATCTCCTGCCTGAGTCGCATCTCCTGCCTGAGTCACATCTCCTGCCTGAGTCATACTACAATGCTGAGAGCCCACTGTGCCTGCCCAGCATGGCCCCAGCGGTGCAGCTTTCGGCAGCAGAGCTGTGGGCACGTCTGGCAAAGCGGCACTGCCTGGCCACGAGGCCACTTGTGCCCAGGCATGTGTCAGGGACTGCACCCACCATTGGCTCAGCCAGTAAAGCCACCCCAGGACGGCAGAGCCGCTGTCGGGAAACATCACCACGGGGCTGCACCACCGGGGCTGTGCCGGCCGAGTGGGCAGGGGAACGCAGGCTAAGCCGGGAGCCGGAGGGGAGACCTTGTGCCTCCCCTGTCCCTTGGGGATACAAGAAGGGGTCACCAGGCAGGGAGCAGCAACGCCGGTGCCTCATTGCATCAGTGGGAGCAATCCCAGCACCCGGGACACTTGCAGACCAGGGCAGCCTCATCCACCACAGAGCATGGGCGGGACCAGTGAGGATAAAGCTCCTGTCCTGCCCGCCAGCTTTATTGCCTCAGTTTAGTTAGGTGTTTATTAATGAGAACAAAGAACAGGATAGCAAACCTGCAGGCTTATCCCAGGAAGGCTCAAGCAAAGGGCCAAACTGCCACTCCGGATGCCCACACCTCCCTGGGCATGGCACACAACGCAACACAGCACGGCACAGCATGGCGCTTCCCCACAGCACGGCGCTTCTCCACTCCTGCACAGCCCCGCTGCTCGCTCCGGGCTCCCGAAACACAGTCGGACCCAGCTCCTTGCCCACCCTCATGACCCATTGTCAGGCCCACGCCTCACTGCCCAGCCAAGCGCACTGGGTCTGCCGCCATGTCCACATCAGAGTGCCCATGAACCCATGCTGGCCACAGCTCTGTTTCCGTCTCCTTCGTGGTTAGATCATTGCACCTGGTGCAGCTGCTCTGCATGAAGCTTCGGCTGAGCAGCGCTCTGACCTGCCTACTCCTCCCACGAGAGGTGGGTGTCCCAGCACATTCCTCCCACTTGTTCTTGGCATGTAAAATTGTGACGGTTCACCGCATCCAGTCACTTGTTTTCTGGAGAATACAGCCCAAACCTCTCATCTGCTTCCGGCATGGAAGGACACCCTGCCTGCTCCTCCCAACGCACCCTCTGCTCCAGACCTGCTCCCGGCATGTCTCCCCCTCCCTTTTGGACTTTCTCGTGCACCCTGCTGTGTTTAATACCTGCACATCCAGCCCCAGCCAGCTGGGTACCAGGCTGCAGTGCCAGCTGAGGAGCAGTGTTGGCCACCTGGTCTCAGACCCCTAAATCAGCGATGCCTTTTGCATCTCCCGCGTTGCCCAAAAGCAGCTGTGGGAAGCGGCGCAGCCCCGACGCCCAGCGCAGCACAAGGTGGTGGTGGTGGTACTCACCCGCAGGGTGTTCTCCCGGTCCAGGATGATCACCCGCCGATTGACGGTGTGCAGCAGCCGCTCCAGGATCAGCTGAATGTGCTTCTTCACCTTCACCTGCAAGGCAAGAGGTGTCATGGCCATGCCTGAGCACCTGGCACTGCCTGCCGTGGTGCCAGGAGGGAGGGCGCAGGTGACAGCACCATCACCACAGCTGACGGGAATCGCCCCCGCGGCACAGAGCCAGCATGCAGTCCCCAGTCCCCACAGGCAGCTGGTGCTGGCAGGTTGGGGGCATGCTGCCTCCTGAGCCACACGCGATTGGCCCCGTCGCACCGCCGCAATTACTGTGGCTCACCAAAGAAAGCAGGCAGGGAAGTTGCAAAGCGTTTGCAGTTATTCTTGGCAGAGGGCGCAGGAGATGGGACTGAGGGCACAAGTTTCCTCAGCACCCCACAGTGCCCTGTGGAGTGGGGAGGAAGCAGCTCTGCTCCAGCCGCGGGAGACAGTGGCCGTCAGATGAGCCCCAACACCTCTGCAGCTCCAGCTGTGGGGGACCGTGGCCACCAGACGAGTCCTGTGCCCAGGATCCTCAGCCATGGGACCAGACAGCTCTGGTCCTTGGTCGTGGCCAGACAGGAGCACGCTGCCAGAAGGGACAGGCTTGTGGCACCTCGGGAGACGGGAAGTCACGAGCTGACTCTAAAGATTCGTGATTTATATGAAATACTGAAATAAAAGTCTTGTCCACTCCAGCACAGCAAGTACGGCTCGTTTAATCACCATGCAGGGGGCTGGCAGCATCAGGGTGACCAGCTGGAGCTGCAGCTGGAACAAGGCTATGCGCTCCGGTGTAAACATGGGGCTTGGGGTGTCTGCACAGCTCGGCCTCGTACGCCTCCCTGGCAAAATTGGCCACCCAGCTGGGGACAGCTGGGGACGGCTGCATCTGCGCTAGCCAGAGCTGTCCCCCAGAGCAGTCAGTACCACAGACAAAGGTGGGTTTCAGTTCACATGGGGTTGAAACAAGAGAAGTATCCTCACCCATGAGCATCCTGACTATCCTCTCCTTAAAGGCTATTTCAGGTTTAAAAGTTAAGGCCAAAATGAGACATTTCAACCACAATTTCCAAGCTTTGCCATCTGTTGCCTGGGCTACCCAGCCACACTCACACAGCCACCTCGCCCACCCAGGACATGGTGGCACACGTCTAATTCAGCTTCCACAGCGCCGGTCACTGTGCTGTAGGTGTGACATCTGGACTTCCCAAGGGGTCCCAGAAAGGGACCTCAAAGCACAGACCAGCCTAGAAAGGACAGAAACGGAGGAAGAATCCTGCAGAGCCAGAGCACAGATCCCTGCACTTTCCCAAAACATTGCAGGAACAGCCACCACCAGCAGCTGCCATGCGACTTCCAGCCACTTGGCCCTGCTGTGGGTTGACTGGGGCTTGCAGGGAGAGATGGTGATGGGCTCACTGGTGGCCCAGGGACATGGCCCGATGCTAGCTGCAGAAAGGCAAGGGGACGGAGGGCAGCACTCAGGCAACACGGGGAAAGAGGGATGGCTACGGAGGTATGGACACGCCTGGCCCCGCCAGGTACATCAGCCTGGCACCACAGTGATGTGATCCAGCATCCCACACCACACAGCGTGCCGTGTTTCTGTGCCGCAGGAAACGGAGGAGGAGAAGGGTGACCCAGGGAGGGAGCTGCCAGCACAGTTGTGTGAGGGCTGTGCTCACACCTGTGACTTCAATGTGCTCAGCCCAAACACCCATGATGCCAGGGCAGGAGCCTACAAGGAGAGCCATGACCGCAGGTCACACTGCCGGGGCTGTTGGCAGTCACCACTTGTGCTCTGTCTTTTGTGCACTGCTTCCAGTGTTGCAAGCCCACACTTTATCCTTCCAGCGCCTGGGGAGCAGCGAGTCCAGTGGGGCCGAACGGGGCCACCAGCACGCTGCGGGGCGGTGACCCAGCGCAAGCCACCTCTGGAGTGCCAGCATGCCTCGCACATGCCTCACCTGCCATGCTGGGAACACCGCTGGGCCACCCTGCAGCTCCAGTGCCCCCCAAGAGCCATAAGACCTCGCTTGCTCCTCACCCAAGTGAGGAGCCAGAACGGCCCAAGCCGACCCACCAGTGCACAACGAAGCACCAAGGCTGCAGGGGGCCAGGGTGACGGTCCGGGCACAGACACCCCCCACTCCAGAGTGGGACATGGGGCACTAGGGGCTCACAGCAAGCCTAGAGCCACACAGACCCCCGGCCTCCCAGCCCTGCAGGGCACCTCCCAGGCCTGACCCCATCACTGCAGCATCCCTGCCAGCAGCCCAGCTCTGCACGTTGACTCCAGGTGACCATACAGAGTTTGTCACTGTAGTGAGACGCAGACAAGCCCTTCCCAAATGCATAGGGGCGCCTGGCTCCTTCTCACCATCCGCTGAGTGCTGAAGCCCGCCAGAGTGGCACTCACCAGCTCGGTGTCCCCACGGTCCTTGTGCCGTTCCTCGCCTGCGCCATGCTGCGCTTGCAGCTCCTCCGCTCTCTGCAACAACAGCGCCCCGAGAAGTCGGGCTGATGCCCAGCAAGGACAGCCCCGTCCCACCAGAGGCCAGCCCGGGACAAGTCAGGCACCCGCAGCAGGACCATGCCTAGCTGGATGCCCAGCCTGCTCAGCCCTGAGTTGCAGCTGGACTGGTTGTTACTGTGGTCTCTTGCTTTGGTACCCCACACCAGCAGGCAGGCTCCTGCAGGCAGTGCAGGGGGAAGGGGGTATGGTGGGGCTCCCTGCTGCCCCAGGCACGGTCAGCTCTCTGCTGCGGGGTGCTGGGCTGGACCCCCATGTCGCAGGGCTCTGGCTCACGTTTAGGGCCATCACTGCTAATTTTGAAGTGCAATGCTGCCCAGGGGCCAGCAGGCAATCGCTGACCAGCTGCCTTCTCCCCTGCCCTCGCCCTTCTCCTGGGCCTGCAGGGACAGGAGAGGCATGGCTGGGGATGCACCCCCTTGCCCTCCAGTCGGTGTTGTCCCTTGGCTTGGAGGCCTCTTCCCCGCTTATGAGGAATGACAGGAACTCGCCAGAGACCAGCTGAGGTGGAAATCAAAAGGTTTTTACTCCCAGCTTAGGCAGGTTCTCACTGGGATGGTGGGTGCCAACAGCCCCCTTTGACTTTGGATGGACCACAAACAGTCCCAACCATATCGTGGCCAGTAATTTGTGCTTAGCCCTACTCAAACGGGTTTAGTCAGGTCATTTCCAAGGTGATTACTGGAGAGGGAAAAGGAGGCAGCAGAGAAGACGGGATTTACCTTCTGGGCCTTGTACAGCACCTCCAGGATGTTGCTGAGCAGCTCAATGCAGGCATCTTCCTCCTCCCCCTTCTCGATCAGCTCTTGCAGGAGGGGCACAGCCATCTGCAGCAGCAGCTCCCGGCACTCTGTTGGGGCAGACAGGGAGGCATGGGGCTGGCAGGCGTGCCAGCACCGCCCCGGTGTGGGAGAGGACCGAGCAGGAAAGGGACCAACAGAACGGATAGGACCAGCATGACGCCTGGTCTGGGCTGCGACTCACACACACAGAGCTGTCAACTTCCTCCTTGGATGGAGCAGGTTTTTAGAAAAACACTAAATCCTGGTGGGAAGGCTCCAACAAAAAGAATTCATTGCACCCTGTTACACAGCTACTTACCCTCCCTGCTAAAATAAACTAAACTAAAATGGAAAAGCCTCATCTGAACCTCTCTTGCTTCAGCTTCCACCAACGGAATTAAAGGTGCTTACGATTTAACTAAATAGATGGAAATTTTTTAAACTGGACACCATCTAGATAAACTAGAGTTTCTAGTGCTGAATATATGAAAAACCTGTGCTCTTCCTATTACATATTACTCTGTTCCTCTGCCCAGGGCTGGTATTTGTGACACCACGCTGCACTGACAGCTCCACGTTGCTGCTTTTCACTACAATGGCACCACTAAAGTGGGGGCAAGGGGAAGGAAAGTCAGGGAAAATGTTTCTCTGTTGTTTTCTTGCTGGCAAGACTGACTACCATTGTGGGGTGTGGAGGAGCGGTGTCGTACCGCCTCCCGGGGCGGGCGTGGGGAGGGATGTGGGGAAGGACCCAGGGTAGGATGCGGGGAACGATGCAGGGAGGGATGCGGGGGCACTCGCAGGATCGTGGTGGCTCAGAGCAGAGCTGGAGCAGGCGGCAGGAGGTGACCTGCCACCCGCACTCGATGGCCGAGTTAGACAAGTTCATGTTGCCAGCTCTCAAAGTCTCCATGGGCAGAGACAAAACGGTTCCTGCTGCCTGCGGCTGAGCTGCTGCCCTGCTCCCCTGAGCCTCCCTGTTGCGGCTGAAGCCCAGGGCCCCTGGCCCAGCTCCCCAGGGCAGCCCAGTCCCCTTCTCTTTGAAGATGCCTTGTGATATTTGGAAGCTCATCGTGTCTCCCCCATGCCCTTTCCCGCCCAAGCCCCTCAGTCATTTCTTCCTCACCCTGTCTTCTAAGCTCTGCTTCTCTCTCTGCTTTCTTCCGGACTTTCTCCAGTTCAGCCCCAAGTTTCTTGTGCCACCCAAAACCACACTTGGAAGTAAGCCCAGCCAAGGCCTCACGGACGCCGAGTAGGGTACAGGGCGCTCCCATGTCCGAGGGATGCTCTCCCCGTGAGGGCTGCATCGCTGAGCCCCGCTGCTCCCCTGGCCCCAAACCCCTCCTGCAGCCCTGCTGATGCTCTGGGCTCCATCCTCTGCTTGCTCAGTGATTGCTTTCACATGATTGTTTTTAACTTAAACATAGCTTTCAAAACCTTTTCTCCAACCTCTTGAGATTATTTTAAATCCTGAGTCTGTCCTCCAGTGTGCCTCCAGTCACTTCTTCCTTGCAGGGCAAAATTTACCAAGTCTTCTCTTTTTTCCATCATCTAGATTACTCCTAAGAATACCAGCCAGCATCAGAGTCAGGGCAGACCTGTGGAATCCTAGTCAGTATGTCCTGCCAGTCTGACAGCAAGCCCCCAACACACCCTCCCCAAACACCACTCCTAAACTATTGCCATGCAGTCCAATGACTGCATATTGCTTCAGCTAAACTGTGTTTCCCTCTGCAGCCTCTGCGCATTTCAGAGCGCAAGAGAGGTTCACTCCAACAGGACCAGCTGCACCCTGGTGAGGGGCTGGGCAACGCATGGTTCCAGCACAAGCTAGAGGGAAATGCCGCCGTCTGCAGAGCCGCCCCGGGCACGGGCGCTGTCTTAGGGGCAGAGGAGGAGTCCCTGTGGCAGGGACTTGTCCCCATCGGATGCCCTGGCCCTCCCAGAGAGCTCAGCGTGGGCGGTGCCGCCAGGACCCCTCGGTGCCCCTTCTCACCGTAGGACTGGAAGATCTTGCTGTTGACGATGTCGGTCAGGGACTGCAGCTTCTGCTTCAGCAGGCGCTGGGGCGGCAGGTTCCCAATGAAGTCCCGCAGCAAGGCCCTGCCGTCCAGGTGAGAGGATTTAACAAGTGTTAAATATGGGGCTTGCAAGAACCCCGCTTGTTTTGCAGTCCCGAGCACCTGAAGCCCCTTTCCTTCTGCAGAAGACATGCAGCAGTGGGGGTCGGGTACCGATTGCCCCCGTATTTCGGTCAGGACAGGGCTGCTGGGCAGGGGGAAGCCGCTCGATGGGGGCAGAGCTGTATGGGGAGGTGCAGGGCAGGATGGTCCCACTGCACAAAGCTGCAAGGCAGCCCATGCCCACCACAGATGGCCACACGGAGACACCCGGCGTAAAAACCTTGCCTGAATTCCTGAAACGGACCCGGCTGGGACTGATGGTTTCCAGGCTCAGCCCCTGCCAGAAGCACAGGCTACTGCTAAAATTGAGCAAAACCCTCCCCTGGTTTTGCACTAGGAAGGCAATTCCCAGGCGTCAGGAAACCCAGACCCCTTTGCCTGCCCTGGCCCTCGGCTTCACAGCGTCAGCCTGCGTCCCTGCCGGCAGCTCCGGTATGGGGGGGCGTCACTGTGGGATGGGAGTGGGGGCAGAGGTGGCTGTGGCAGGCACCGAGCATGCTGCAGAGCAGGACTGGGGATGACGGGGGCGACAGGGACCCTACCCCAGCGCAGAGGAGTCGAAGATCCCAAACACGTCCTCGAGGATGGAAGGCAGGTACTTCAGGGCTGCTCCCTGCAAAGAGACGAGGGAGCTGCCTGCACCGGCCCTGCTTTGCCATGTGCCCACGGGGCAGGACAGACGGATGGATGCCACACGGGCAGGGAGGTGACCCCTGGCCCCTCCTGCTCCCCCCCCCAGGGTGTGGGTGCTGAGCAAGCACCATCCTCGTTCAGCTCCCCCTTTTGTTAAAGCAGCACCGCTCAGCCAGCCCATCGCCCTGGACATCCCTGGGGAAGGCGCGTCCAGACGGGAGCAGCTTCCTTTTGCCAAGCTACCAGTGTCCAGCAAAGCACCCAGAACTGCTGCGGTCACATACCTCTACCACTGTCAATAAGAATAACTGCCTCCAGCTTTTACTTCGAAACCACGTAAACTCCTACAACATGACTATCAGGTATGTAGGCCCTGGCTTGCGTTGCTTGCAAAACCCTCCAGCACCGCTCACAGCTGCTGGCAGTCACTGCTGCCGCAGCTGAGGCTGCTGGAGGAGCAGGGCTGCCCTGCACCCAGCCCGGCTCCATGCTCTCGCTGGAAGGCTGCAAGGGTGGGGGACACATGGCCGTTTGTTTTTTGGAACAGCAAACACACTGACCACAAACTGTTCTGCATTAAAATCGACTTCGTTATGTTTATGATGTGACTAAGTAGCATAAACGACTTGCCGAGCTCTGCTTATCTCTAGCTTTGCCAGGATAGCTGGTCCTTCAGGCTTCTCTGGGCTTCAAATTGTGCTGAAAGTGGCACTGAGGACCCTCCAGCCTCCAGGTGCAGCCAGAGGTGGTCTCTACAGACTTCTGCACTTCAACATCAGTTTCAGGAGGTTCAATGCCTGCAGATCCACATGGAGCCAACCGCTACACGATTCAGCTCCAGGAATTTTTACTCAGCGGTTTCGGCATCGAGTCTGTCGTCTCCCTCTGAGTTTCAGTAGGAGTTCGAGAGATTGGTGCCTATTGCAAATTCACCTAGTTTTAAAAAGTGCCTGGACAAGTTTACCTTGGACACATCCCTCAGAGCACAGCGAATATGGAGATTACGGGCACAGGCTGGGCGAGTCCCTGGAGGGGTTTGCCCCGGGAGCACCCTGCAGTGGGACCGAAACCTCTGCTTGGCTCTGACCCCTTGATGGGCGGCTGCTGCCCACGTCAGGGCAGTAACAGGCAGGGAGGACCCTTGGCCCGAGCCGGGATGGTTCTGTGAAGATCTCCAGATGTGATTAAAAACTCCATCCCAGAGGCCCTGCTGGCCCAGAGCCGGCTCCAGCGGCGGCAGTTGCCCATCCTGCTGCCCGGCTCCGTGTTCCCGGCGAGCTCGGTGAGCTCCAGTGCCCTTTGCTGGACTGGGCTCTGCCTTTGCCTGAGGCACTAAGCGATGCTCCAGCAACGTCTTCTCCCTCTGGGTTTGCAAAGACTGCGATCAAGTTCTCCACTACCCTCTTCTAGCTGACTAAAATAGTGTTAATTTCCATCAAACACACCAGACCCTGAGTAATTTCTGCAGCTCTTGCAAACCCTTCTCTGATACTTAGATACCTGTTGAAACTGAGGGCAGCGAGGCCGGGCGCATCATCTACCAACAAGCCTTGTTCACGTCGTGTGCCCCTCCAGATATTTCCGTTTAATGCCTCTTTGCGTATAAATCCAGGAACTGACTTATTTCTTTGCAATGACACCACGCTCAGAGTCGCCTTCGGCTGCTCGCTGCTGGCAGCTCCTGGCTCTGCTCCCAGCTGCTGCCCCGCAGCCCCGTCCCCTGCGCCAGCACCCCTCTGCCCACAGAGCCTGGGCACGGAGCAGAGGCTTCCCCGTTATCCAGCACCGCCACTGCTGCCCGTGCCCCCTGCACCGGCCACGGCCACGTCTGGCGAAATGGCAAACATGCAAAGATGTCTGAGCCGAGAGCCGACTCCCCTGGAAATGGAACCAAAGAAATGTCCATCCCAGTATGACTGTTCTCCATTTGTAATGACTTTTTTTAGAACTGAGAAGATATATATTAAAGAGATTAAAAGTAGTTATTTTAATAACTTACACAATGCTAATTTTAAATCAGAATGCTGTGTCAAGTCAAACAGTTGTTAGTCTCGCCTATTATGTCAGTTATCTTAGTCAGTCACATTTGTAACTTCAAAAAAGTAACAGCTAAATTTGATTTCTTTTTTATTAAACTCCATGCTTAGTAAAGCTGGACTGATTAACATTAATTATACTGCCACCCTTTAAGTCTGAATTGATTGCATCCTCTCCATGACTGAGCCAGGATCAATGGTCAGCCTCTTTGGCCTACAGTTAGCAAGGTCATCTGATTCACTTTTTGAAAAATGAGCTAATATAGACTTTTTCCCATTCCTCAAGGATTTTTCCAGTGATACAAGACTTCTTAAACATCAGCATCTATGTGTCAGAGAGGATTTCTTCCAGAAACTGGTTCTGGCCTTTATTGTAACTGCCGAGGTAGCTGCCTGTTCTTGCAGAACTGAAAATGTCTTTCACCACTGAGGATGAGCCCCTTCTTACTGATTTTTCGTGGCAAGAGCGTGTGAGCTTGGCCACAACATACAAATTATGTCCGATTTCTCCCCAGCTGCAGAACAGCAATGTTTGTTCAAACCAGCTGCCCTGTCCATGCCATCGCTGGTGATGCTCCGGCAGTGCCGGTGGAGCTGGAGGATGGACCGCTGGCACCCACCCGCTGGGTCCGGTGGGAGCGGGCAGGGAGATAGCCATCAGGGAGGCCAGCGCAGAGCGGGGATGGGCACAGAGCCCAGCAGTCGCCAGCTTGGCTCGGGAGCTGCCTCTGGTGCACGTGGCAGCGACTGTCACCTTTGCACAACGCCGGTGGCAGGTTGTCCTGCAGAAAGCCACCCACCTGCCAGCAGCCACAGGGGAAGAGTCAGAGCAACCTCAGCGAAGCTCCAACCATGGACACTTGTAAGCACCCACTCGGGAAAACGGAGGCCCTGACCTGGGCTGTGAAATGCAAATGCAAACCCAAATACTCCAAGGGCCCACAGCGGGCTGGGGCCATCTCCTCCGCTCCACCCTGCTGAGCTGCAGGTCAGCCTGAACCTAAACCAAGGAAGGATGGAGGGGAGTGGGTTGTCCTTCTCAAGGCACGAACAAGGGGAAACATGCACCCGCTACAAGTAGTGACCTGCTGTTGCTGCACGCCTGTGTGCGCTGTCTGCAGGCACGGGACCCAGTAGTTTGGGTCCCCTGAAGCTCCCAGCTGTGCTGGCAGCAGCGTGATGCTCTGCTCTGCCTTGCTCAATGCCTTGGCAGCTGGCATGAGTCCTCAGTGTTTGCTTAAGTCTGTACCCCAATCCCACCTCAAAACTCAATTTCTTTGGGTGCAGAGAAAACCAGGGCTCCAGGAGGGAAGGAGTGGGATGAGTGAAGCTCTTCTCAAGGGCCCTCTGGCTACAGCAGGGAGCAGTTGCAGCAGAAGCCCTATCTCCTGGCCGGAGATGTGCAAGGCAGCTGCACTCAGGGAGCAGGTAGCCTTCCATCTCTTTCACGTCAGGGGCACTCTCCAGGTCACAGTGTTTATTGGGGATGCTGGAGGTCTTTGGGTGAAGAGCTGCTCCTGCTCTCTGGCTAGGACCACGCCATGGGTTTGTCCCTGGCCCCCAGCCTGTCTGATGCCAATAAGCAGAGCCAAAAGAGGCTCAGCCTCCTCTCCACAGCTCTGAGTAGTCAAAATAGTACAAAACCTCCCAGCCTGAAGTACTCCAACAGAGGACCATCTCTCTCCACAAGCGAGGTGGCCTTTGCAGGAGTGTTGCAGCTAACGAGCTATTATCAGCTCTGCCTTGGGCTGATCAGATAATTGCAGCTTTAACAAAAAGAGTAGGCAGAACGGGATGAAGCTGCAAAGCTTACGTCAGCCACTAACAGATCTTCTGGGTATCACCTTCAGCTGCCAGATGGGAGCTGGTCATTGCAGCTAGAGATACGGGGTGTCTGCAAGCTCTGTAAAGCAGCTACAAAGTCCACTTAGAGAACAAGAAAAAAAACATTCTCTTCTTGGAGTACCTGCTCAAGATGTTCAGGAGACACCATCAGGGCTGGATATAGCAAGACCCAGTGGCTTGGGTCCAGCAGGAACCATTGCAGGATGCAGCGGGTCCTGCACCCCTGTGGCCGGGGTGACCATGGGTCAGGACACCAGGGAAGCCATGGGACCCTCCGGAGAGGGGAGCAATGGTGAGGCCAGGCAGAGGCACCGGGAGCCAGGCAGCATGAGGCTGGGCACTTGGTCTGAGACTCAGAGAGGAAGAGGACGGGACCTTGCTGGCTCACAAACCCACAGTGGTGCTTCCCAAGGTCAGGGCCTCTTAAGACAGAAATGTCTTTAAATTATATTTAAATAATCCTGGGTGGATTTTTCTTCCACAGATCAGTACAGCTGTTTGCAAACTGTGTAAGCTTTCAGCATCAACACCCTGCTCTGAGGAGCAGATACAGACCATCACAAGGGGCTCGACAGCTTCATCACACAGCAGATGAAGAAGCACTGTCTTTGCCCATTTCATGAGATGCTCCCTCCTTCCTGAGTCAGGAGAGACCTTGAGCAACCATTTCCATCTCCAACCCCCCTCCCCAGATCAGAGGCAAATCTGCAGCTCCCTGTCCCAGCTCCCTGCTCGTCTCTTTTCCAGGATGGAGGAGTCTGGTCTGGCCAGGTAGGTGATCCCACCTGAAAGCTGCCCCATACACCTGGTCACCCTTCCCTGGGGCTTGTGCAGCTTGACTGCACGCTCTGAAGCGTGGGCACCAGACACAGATGCACCACAGGGACTTACGCTGTGGCAAAGGACATTTTCTGTTTTCTTCTCAAGTCCCTTCCTGATAATTCCCAACTTTGAGTGAGCGTTCCCTGATCGGTGCCAGGCATGGAGCTGATGTTGCCAGAGTACTATCCGTTATAGTCCCAGGTCTCATCCGCCAGCACGTCAGTCAGCTCGGAGCCCATCACCGTGGGTTTAAAGTTAAGGGATTTCTTGCTTTTAAGACCATTTTCTGATTTTCACCTCCACACTGAATAATTTCACCTGGGCACTCTCTCCCCCAGTGAAACACTTTGTCAGTAACGTGGGAGAAGCCCCATCACCGTAACGCCTGCGGAGCAGCAGAGCTGGCGGTGAGCACCAAGGAGGACAAGTGACGGCAAGGAGGAGACCCCTCTGACACCACGCTTGGGGCCAGTCAACACTGCGCACTGCAACGTGGCTGAGCATGAAGCCACACTCAGAAATACCAAACACAAGCTGCATCGACAAAATTGACAACTTTGAAGTTGGGAGGCAATGACCTGGGGGAGGTCAATGAGAAACAACCCTGATGCCACCCCGCTCTGATGGAACGAGCTCCCCTTTCTGCCACCCTCCAAGGAGCCACCACCAAGCCAGCGACCTGGTGACGAGATCTCTGAGTCCAGGTATTCACACCCAGAAGAGACAGGAGCAGAGGGAAAGTCTCTCTGAAGGACTGTGTCCTGTTACTGCGCAACGCTGAAGCCCACTACAGACCATCGCCCCAGCACCTAGACCTGCTCAACACTCCAGCAATCCCCAAGGAAGAGCCTGGGGGGCTTCTAAGGGGGACATTTCCCCTAAAATCAGCACAGATCTGCTAGAGAGCTTCAATCTCTCCTGCTCTCTCTAACACAGTAATAGCAACCAGAAAAGCTATTTTCACAGGGAAAGCTCCCACTCGGCAGTTGGGATCCCACTGCAGAATTCGGCCGTTTCCAGGAGAAAGCATGGTCAGACTCAGCAAACCCGGCAGCAGCGGGCAAATTTCCAAGCCCCATTCCCAGCTTCCTACAGGCTGCTGCTCCGGGCAGAGGGCAGCTCCCGCCAAATCCTCCCCCTGAACTAAGGGATCGCGCACTGAAGCCACAGCAGTGCGACGGTACGTGAGGAAATACCGTTTTACAGTCTGTTTTTTAACGATGTTTGGCTCTTGCACGCACCCACAGTGCCTCGAGCACACTGGAGGAACCACAACAGTGCTGCAACTGGAAAATTGTCCTGCTGAGACGTGCAGCCGCTGCTGGCTGTGTGACACCTGGACTCCCCCAGCACTGAGATGCCAGCCCAGCTGAGGTAACTGCAGCCTCCTCTTTTCCAGTTAATGCCGTCTGCTGTAAGGCTGCAGCCTCAGCGCGCTCGGGGTGAAGCACACGTGTGTTTCCCCAAGCCTCGGCGGGACACCCGGCACGGCTGGATCCCAGACGTGGGCTTCGTCCACCCCGACAGTCCTCCGACTCCTCGCTGACACTTTCGACAGGCAGCTGGCGGACGTGGCTGCACCGCCTGTGCCTCGTGGCAAACCCTGCCGCACCGTCTGTGCCTCGTGGCTATTATTTGCTATTGCCACTGCTATTCCTGATCTTAGCCATAGGGCAGCCGCAGGGATGCCTTTTCTGGTGATGCACGGGCAGACCTTTCCCCTCTGCCCTGGACAGTGGCCTCTCTACTCTGGTGCGTTTGCAAGAATTATTTTCTGCAGACCTGAACAAGGTGCTGAGTGATGCAGAAATCACACAGGTGAATGCGCAGCAGTCGGTAACGCTGCAGCACATCAGGTTACCATTGCACAGAGTCTCTAGAGCGACAGTATCGAGATGGAAATCAGAATAATGATCAGTGTTTAGATGGGAGAGGGGATAAGGAGGGACAGCCCTCCTCCTCTCCATGAGGATAACCGTCGTGTTGGTCTTCAAACTACTTTTTTAAAAATTAGATTAGTTTATAAGGGATTATCTAAGAATGACATGAAATAATGCAACACAGGAACAGGAGCTGCCAGCTGTCCTGGGGCCACCGCGCATCCCAGCCTGCAGATGAGGTCCCCAGCTGCACTCTGTGGTGCCTCTCTCCAGCTGGGAGACTGCAGGTGCAGAGTGCGGCCCCATCCTCACCCCTGGCACGGCACCAAAGCGAGATCGGCTCAGCCCCAGCACCGGCTCCTGCCTCCTCTCGCTAACTGACTTCGCAGAGTGCACGTGGCTCCATCGCGTTCTCCAGCTCCCACCCCCAGCACCGTCACACCAGCAGCTGGAGGACCTCGACACTGGCTGCCAGTAAAGGACACAGCCGTGCCCACAGGGACCCACAGTGCAAAGGGCACCATTTCTGCTCCCCCTTGGGCCCACCCGTGCCAGCGTGGTCCCGGGGTGCAGGGAGCAGGGCCAGGCCAGCTCCGGGATGGGGATGAGCCCCAGGAGCCCTCCTGAGACCCTCTTCTCCAGGCATCGGCACATGCATGACCAGGAGAGCGTTTGCCCGAGCTGCTGACCCCAACCTGCACCGTGGCCCCCCGGCACCAGCGCAATGTGGGGTTTTGTGGTCTGGGGCCTCAGGGGCCTTTGCACCAGGGGCACAAGTGGGGGTCCCCAGGCGGAACAAGGCACCGCGCTGGGTGACAGCTCCCTTTGATGCCCTGTGCATGAGGAGGTCCGCATGCAGGACGGCCGGTGTCACCCCTGCACAGGCACAGCCAGTGCCTCCCCTGCTGGGGCACCGTCCATCCCGCCACGCACCAGAGCTGAGCCCCCCCGCAGCACTGGCCCCCCGCCATACCTGGGAGAGCAGCGTGGGACCCTCCAGTGGGGATTTCATCAGCTGGTTCAGGGAGAGGAAGAACTGCCGCAGTGAGCACTGGAACTCGGCCATCTCCTTTCCCTCGTAGAGCCTGCAACAGCCAGAGTCACCGCACTGCCACTGCACCATGCACCTTCCCCTGGGGACTGTGGGTGTCACCTGCGATCCTAATTAATTATGCTCCTTCGTGACCATTTTCCATAGCTGGGTCTAGCAGCAAGCCCTGGCACGGCCACTACTCCGGTATGGCCACTGCCCCAAGATGGTCACTGCCCTGGCACGGCCACTGCCCGGCCCCAGGGCCAGCCAGAAGCAACGCTTCAGATGTGCAGAATTACCCATATTAAAGACTGCTATCTGCTGTCTTACAGTATTTATATACACCACTTGCACATACTCAGATATATACTCTGGTTTCTTTTTTAATAGACTCTTTTACATGATTTTGTACACTGAAGTCCTCTCAAAGGAGGTTAGTATCTTCCCACCTGAGCAGGAAACCTCCTGCGCCCTCCAGCCTGAACACGACCTGCGTGACCAGTTGCAGAACAAACCAAACACGTGGGGAATTTTAGCCATGAGACGTGCAACACTGTGAGGAAGTTTCAAAGCTGCTAATCAAATGCATAATCGTAAGAATAAAGTTACCGTAATAACTCATTGTGAAAAACAGGTCATGTTTGAGCTGATTCACCCCATCCATTGACACAGCGAATGAAGCAGTGAGCCCTGCTGGGGAACGATTTGCAGGTACAGATGGGGGAAATAAGGGGTAAAATGCTGATCTCCCCGTGGCTGCAGGGACAGATGTGTCTTCCAGCCCGAGCTGACCCCTGCACCACTGCGGCAAGCAAAATGTGTTTGGTTCTTAATTGTGTTTTGGTTTCTAATTGTGCATACAGCAGCAGAACAAACAAGATCTGTCAGTTTTTGCTTAACAGCTATTTTTATTGAATCTAGTTTTTGTAAAAACTTTGCTGCTTTGTGTTATATAATTACAGTTGGATAGTTCTCCTTTCAAATTCATCTTTCGTATCTGGTAAACGAGCCCAAGGGAACATACGAAACATCGCAGGTTTGGCAGCGGTAACAAGCCTGTTGATCTGCCTGAGGCATCTCAGATGTGCTCAGACAAATGCATCGGCTGAGCAGCGGCTGGTTTACAGCCCTTGGCTGACTTCCAAGTCAAAGCAAAGCTTAGACTAACTCAAGACAGGTCCCTCCCTCTCATCCCCTATGTTAAAAGTTACTAAGCAGTGGGAGCCCCCAGCAGCACCCCCCGCTCTGCAGCCCCATCCCGCAGCCCTGGAGCCTGGCCCAGCTGCTCTGCCCGGCCCAAAACCCCAGAAGCCAGGAAATTTAAAGAAATCTGTGTGTGTTAAAATAAGCAAAAGGAAATGAAGGTCCACATACAGCTTTTACTCTCACAGCAATGATATCATGCAATGATCACCATTTGTTAGAGATTTGTTGGATTTTTCACAGTCACTCTTTTTAATGCACCTACCCACAACCAACTGGCGTGGATTTTCTAGCTCACCTCCACCGTAAACTCTTGCCTACAAAATACTGTATTTTTATTTTAAAGAGGACATGCACGAATATGATATGCTATTTTAACAACTGTAAGACATATTGTCAACACTGATTTCTGAACTTTAAGTCATTACACACTTAAAACCAGAGCAGTATAAAGCAGTCGGAGTGTGCAGGTCAATGAAGCCAAGATAACGGCTGACTTCCATTGCTGCAGCAGACGTGGGTCAACATGGTCTTTAATTATCACCGACCCACCGGTTTGGAGGATTTTATCAGGAAAACTGGCAGGCAGAGCCCAGTCCTTGAGCCCAATGCCTCTTGGGTGTAAAGACACGGGGCATGCTCCTGTTTCAGTTCCTACAGCTTCGGGCTCCAGCACACAACCAAGCTCGAGGCGCGGCACAGAAATCCGGCGAGTACTGACAGCGAAGTGACAGGAAAAATTATCCGGCCACCAGCTCACTAAGCAAATGAGTACAGACTGCGATAAAAACCATGCTGAACATGATTTACTTGGGAAGGGTCAGCGTGGCTCTCAGAAAGGAACACCCTGCCTGCGGACCCCCAGAGCTCTTCCGCAGGAGTCTCCAGCCAGACAGCGGCTGGAGCCCAGCAGCTGTGACAGCCTTTGGGGACCCCAGGGACCCCAGCAAAGTCCCCGGGGGGGGGGGGGGGAGCAGTGGGGACGCTCAGCAGCTGCGGGGTTCCTGGCTGCACAAGTGACTGGCTAGAGGGTGGGGGGTAAGGGGCCAGATCCCGCAGGGGCTCTGGGCTGCCCTGGGGACAGGAGAGGGGATGAGCGGGTGCTGCTGGAGGGGGGCGCTGGCTGCAGAAACTGGGGGGGGGGGTTGAGCGAGGCTGGGCGAGGGGGCTGCGAGCTGCGAAACAGGCGGCTGTGGAGAGATGCTGGCGAGAGCAAGCAACACCAGCTCCCCTCGCGCCAGCAGGAGAGCGGACCCCGCACAGGGCGATCCTCAGGGTGACACGACCAGCACTTTCAGGAAAACTTCACCGCCCTCGGTGGCAGCCAAAAAGCAGAAGCGGCCGGAGGAACTGACAAGGAGGAAGCAGTGAGCGGGAGACCATGTCACCGCGCCATCAAAGTCCCAGCTCCCCCAGCCCCCTCCCCGAGGCGACGGAGCCACGTGGGTGCCAGGGGGGCTCCGAGGGGAGTTGGGGTTACCACGGCCGGGGCAGGGGATGGGAGAAGTCCCTGACATTGGGAAGGGCGTGGGGAGCTTTGTGGGGCTCTGCCGGTCCCCGCATGCCCTGGCGCGGGGCATGGGGTGCCGAAGAGGAAGGCGGCTGGAGATGTGGCACAGCAAGGGCTGGGGGCACGTTCCCACAGGACAGCACATTTCGGGCACAGAGCTCCCACGGCCATCGCCAGGATCTGGCCCCTTCACAGCCCACCAGCTCCCACGCCTCCTGCCTGAGGCAGGAGGGGAATCGGGGAGAACTTTCCCCATGCAGCAGCCACAGAACTGCCGAAGGGGGTTGTGCGATGAACCTCCAGCCCCACACTGGCCGGGCCCTGCTTCAATCATCCTCGCAGCATCCTGGGATCCTCGTACGAGCTACTTGAGCTGCTCGTACGTGTGGTACTTCAGCAGTACCACACATAATCAAATAGATACAGCAATCTGCAGTAACTTATTATAATTACAATCTAATTTCTTTAAATTATAGACTGTGTACAAATTGTAGCACCATTTAAAGTATTTAGAAGATCTGAGGAGTCCATGTTATTGCACTGTTAAGATCACTAAGATAAAGGGAAGATGAATAAAAACACTAAATGTCTTCAGGGATGTCTTCATTCCAATGCAAACTAATTCACAGGGCTGTTTGCAAATGCTCCATATAATTAATTTTCTCTGCCAGAAGTTCTATAAGCTGGGGAATTTGCTCTGTGTTTTCATATATGATGAGGAGGTTGATACCTCTGTCTAATGCTGGAGCACCCCAGAGCCCTGGAGCAGCCGCCTGGCCATGAACAAGACCCTGGGAAGGGCTGGCAGGTGAGAGCGATGAGGAAGGACAGACAGGGCTTGCAGCAGCTCGTACACCAGCAGACCCGTGCTCTGCAGCGTGAGCTACACGGGGAACGCGGGTAGACAGCAAAGCGAGACGGCAAAGACAAAGTGGGGGCAAAGTGAGGTGTGAGAGTCCCTGGGCATACCGGGAACTCAACACAGCTCCTCACCGTGAGCGGGGCACAGAGCACCGACAGGGATGCCGACACCCATCCTGGCACCTCTGCACGGCGGTCGAGATTTCAGGTGGAGGAGGCAGACCCTGGTCTCTCGCTCTGCTCCCTGGAAAACACCTGCCTGCCGAACCGTGGCCCCACAGCCCAAGGCGACCCTGCTGCTTTACCAGCGCAGCCTGGCAATGCTGCGTGCAGAGGGACCTCGCCTCCCGCCTCTCCCTTGGAACACTTCAGCTTTCGGTGCTGTATACTTGGAATGAAAGAGGAACGTAACTTGCTTTTTCTGGTAACTCTGATCAGTCGTGTTTTCATTTTTCCACTTCAGCCCAGCAGCACGGCCAGGCTCACCCACGCGTGCACAGGAGGAGGCTTGTTTGTCCTATCACGCAGATTAGGGCAGGAACCGCATGTCCACGGGGAATAAATGAAACCAGGTCCCGGGAGGAGTCTGGACATACCCAGGGGGGACTTTCACCTTATCCTCAGCAGCAACAAGGAGCCATCGAGGCTCCCAGCCCCTTACGCTGCTTACCACAGGATCATAGAAGGGTTTGGGTAGGAAGGGTCCCTCAAAGATCATCCAGTCCAACCCCCTACCATGGGCAAAGACATCTTCCACTAGATCAGGTTGCTCAAAGCCCCATCCAACCCGACCTTGAACACTTCCAGGGATGGAGCATCCACAACTTCTCTGGGCAACCTGTTCCTGTGTCTCACCACCTCACAGCAGAGAATTTCTTCCTTATGTCCAATCTACATCAACCCTCCTTCAACTTAAAACCATTGCCCCTTGTCCTGTCACTACAGGCCCTGGTAAAAAGTCTCTCTCTCTTTCTTACAACCCCCTTTAGAGCTTGTGCTAAGTGGGGGGATGAGCCACTGAGCCAGGACAAGTTGGGGGGGGGCTGGCCCAGGCACCCCTTCCCTAGGCCCTGGGGCAGGCACCGTGCCACCTCTGGTTTTGTTGCAGCGTGACGGACCCCCTGAGACCGAATACACACTTTGCATTGGAAATTATTTGAAAGCCCAGTGACCAGCTGAAGCATGAGAGCAGCCCAGGATGAGATCCGGGAGCCGTGGGCGCTGCCGGAGCTGCAGAGGTAGAGGGTGCTTCATACGAACCCTCCAACGCCAGAGTTGTGTCTTTGTCACTGATGTACTGGGGTGGTCCTTACACAGACCCCGCCGCCCAAATCACTGTCACCACACTCACCACCATCCACACCAGCTGCCATCCACACCCGCTAATGGCAACGTTAGTGCCGAGC
Organism: Spheniscus humboldti; assembly: GCA_027474245.1. Classification (NCBI taxonomy): domain Eukaryota; kingdom Metazoa; phylum Chordata; class Aves; order Sphenisciformes; family Spheniscidae; genus Spheniscus; species Spheniscus humboldti. The sequence continues at coordinate 890,617 of CM049890.1, forward strand.
AGGGAGGTTCGCAGGTAACGCTGTCGGCAGAGCTGGAGGTGCTGCAGGGGCAGCACAGAGGCCAACGACAGGCTGAGGGCTGGGACAGCCCGAGACAAGCAGAGCACCGCTCCATAGTAAGATACCCTCAGCAAGGCTTAAGTGCAACGTTTTCCTCTCCAAGGAAAAAAATCTGCTGAAAAGCTTCTGAACGGCATGGGCCAGGCAGGCAGAAGCTCTCCAGCAACAAGCAGGAAGAGCGAGGCTGGACGCCAGAAAACCTTCCTAGCCGCAGTGACGGCTACGCAGGGGAGCAGGCTGCCCGGGGAAGTTTTGCCATCTCCATCGTGGGAGGTTTTTAAGAGCACGTTGGAAAAACCCACCTGTCAGGGGCGGCTCGGGCAGAGCCAGCCCTGCCTTGGGCAGGAGGTCATTGCAGGTCCCTCTGGCCTTCTTCACACAGCGTTTGGGTTAGCCACAGCGTGTGGCAGCAGGAGCCAGGGCAGGGCCTGACCGCACAGAGACAGAGCAAAGCCGCCGGCACGGTGGGGAGGGAACGTGGGCCCCACGCTGGGTGACTGCAGCCGGGGCTCATGGGCAACCCCGCAGCTGTGGCACCAAAGCTGATCTCACCAGCACCTCACGCCAAGGCTCTCAATCAGCACACAGGCAGGAGAAACCAGCAGCAATTAGCCTGGCAACCACAGGCTTGCTTCGTGCTAACGTGGGTGTGCTGCCTCGCCACCAATGCACTTTGCAAACACTGTAAAACACCACTCGTCAGCCAGAGAGCGGTTTGTGCAATGGCAGCCATCCTGCTGTTGCCCCTCGCGCCGCAGGAGCTCTCCTGCCCCGAGATGAACGGTGCTGCCTGCCACCCACACCAGACCACGACCGCTCCAGCAGCAACCAGAGGACAGCGTGCAGCAGAAAACTGCCGGAAACCTCAGGGAGAGGAAGCGCGGTGGTGGAGGAGAGCCTGGTTGGGGACCGCACGACGTGGCAGCACGTCCACAGCGTGCCAGGAGCCGCGAGTACCACCCCTCGGTACTGCATCCAACCCAAGCAGCCGGCACCAGCACCAGCAGGTCGAAGTGTCAGTGCCGCATCCCCGGGGCCAATGGTCAGCACCGACACCACTCCCGTGGCACAGGGACCCCTGTGGGACCTTTCCTTTCCTCCCTCCCGCAGACCCCATTCCCAGGGGCCGACGCTCCAGTGGTGCTGCCAACACGCAGCACTGGCGTAGCAGCCTGGCAGAGTGCGGCACCTGGACCAGTGGAAGCAGTTGCCGGTACTTACTGGGCGAAGAGGTGCCGGGAACGGACAATGAACTTAAAGATGTACTCCAAGGCCTTGAAGGTGCGCATGAGCAGCTCGCAGGGCTCCCCCCGGCTCACGTGATCCACGTACTGTGTCAGCACCGAGATCAGCTTCCTGCAGGATGGGGACGCACGTGGCCAGGACTCAGCAGGCTTCCCGGCCTCGGCTGAGCAGCCTTTGGGGCAGCCGCTGAGCTGTGCCATGCTGCCCGCCGGGCGCTCCCCAGGCTACAGCCCCATCACTCCCTATGCCGGCCGTCCCAGCCCTGTCCCTCCCCACACCGTGGCCGACGGGTACGCACTTGTAGGCGAGCGTGGCACTGAAGTGCTGGCGGATGTAGGCCTCCAGGACGGCGTTGAAATGCTGGAACTTCCTGTCAGCCACCAGCCCCACGATGAAAACCTGGGTGGAGCGGGCAGTGGGCACGGCTCAGTGCAGGCAGCAGGATGCCCGGGGACAGCCAGGTGCCCACAGCCACAGGCAGAGCGGCATTGACCCCTCGTGGGGGCTGCTGAGGCTGCCAGAGCCCCCTGCATGCCTGCCCAGCCTGCCGGGATGGGCAGTCCTCCAAGACACAGAAAGCCCAAAACAAGCCCCAAGCACAGCGGCCGCAGGACTCTTCACAGCAAGTTTGCACGGAGTTCGCACCATCATCAATCCCAGGTGTCCCACGAGAGCCACCCCAACCCTCCCCTGGTCCTGTCACTGGGGTCACTCTTGACTCGGTGTAGGACAAACACCTTGGAATCTTGCTGGAATTGTCCCCTGGAGGGGCAGGGTCCCCGCAGAGCCACAGCCCTGCCCCATGCCGGGTCGGCTGGGCTCTACCAACCTGTGGCACTGTGGTGGAGCCGGAGGCACTGCACAGCTCTGAGCATGGCTTGTCTGGTCAGATCAGTGACCCCCATCTCAAACCCGCCCCAGAATGACCTCGATCCTGTCCTGGGCACCCGCACTGGTCAGTGGGGTCAGACCCACACTCAGCGCTTGCAGGGAAGCAGGTCCTGCTTACCAGGGCATCAAAGACAAGCGTGTCATAGACATCTGTGTCCGAATTCTCCATCATGATGGAGAACAAGGCATCCAACGTGTCCTGGAGGAACTGGGGGAGACAAGAGGACTGTGAGGACTCGAGTGTTAACTCCCAGCATCGTCCCAGACCCACCTCTGAGCGTGGGAGCAACCTGGGCACAGAGCTCCTGTGTCCATCTTCAGCCTTTCTCAGCCTGGGGCATCCGGCCCTTCGCCAGGACACCGCTCCCCGGCCCAGCCTGTCCCCTGGCAGGCAGCCTGGCACTGCCCCTCCAGCCACCTGCTTGCCCCAGCAGCCTCAGCAGGGCTGCCGGGGCCGACAGGGCAATCGCCGCAGGCAGAGGCAGCATCCCTCCCCAGGGAAGAGGCAGAGGCCATGCAGGATGCTCCCCATGCGCCCAGTCCAGCCCCAGGCCAGGGCAGCTCCCCCAACTCCGGCACACCCAGACAGGCTGCCAGGAAACCCCAGGTGCTGACGCTGCCGCCCCGGGGGCTTTCACATCCCTCTGCCCCCCCAGGGAGCAGCTGCCTGGGGACATGGCTGGAGACAGGAGCGCAGGAGCAGGGAAGGGAGGAAGTGGGAGGGAAGATCCCGGCACGGCAGGGGGAAGGTCCCGGCTGTACCTTGATGACCTCCCCTCCATCCACGTTCATCAGCTTTTGGAGGTTCCTGGAGAGGAGGCTGGGCTTGGAGCGCCACTTCAGCAGCCCCAGCAGGTTGACTGGGTGGGAGGAAGGGGAGAGTCAGCACAGCTTCACTTGCTGCCAAACCCGAATGTTACCGACCCCCCAGGCTCCCCGTCCCACCCTCGCTGCCCAGGGCATCCAGCGGGAGAAGCCCCATCCCGGGGGGACACAGTGCTGCTCGCTGCTGGCCCCGCAGCGGGCACAGGGCGAGCACCCGTTGTGCCTGAGCTCCCGCCACTCCATCATGTGGCCGCACAGGCAGGTGCTGCCTTCCTCTTTACACCCCCATGGGAGAGAAACCAAGACCCAAAACAGCAGGAGTCAGCCCTGGAGCTGCGGCTTCCCCATGAACTTTTCAGAGAAGGGACCTCAGGCAGGGGGGCCGTGGGTCGCCGTCTTCCCACCACTCATGCCCTCCACTGGCCGGACCATGCTGGAGCTGGGACCCGGCAAGAGCCCCTGCGCCCCTTGCGACTCCCCGACACCCATCCCAGGTGCCTGCCCCGTGCTCCCAGCCGCGCTGCCCACCCACGGCAGCCTCTCCGCAGCTCCTCTCCTGTGCCGAGCAGAGCTGACCGCTGGTGGTCAGATGTGCACGGGGCCATGTGCCAACCTGCCAGCGCTGCTCCCAGGGAGCGGCCGCGACACATGCAGAGCACAGCCTCGGCACCGCAGCAGCTGGTGGTCAGCACAGCACTGCCAGGAGCAGTCAGGACCCTGCCGACCTCCGACTCCCTGTACAACTGCTGCTCAGCACAGAAAGCTTCCTGACTTCAGTACCATAAAAGCATAAAACTCGGCTAAATAAAAGGTTGTTATGGTAGAAGCTGTAATTGTGCTGCAGGAAGGGAATTAACTGAACAGCAATGGCCCTGAGCCCTGCTTGCACTGAACTGCAGCGGCCCGAGACCCCGTCAGCACAGCAGCGATGAGTCACCGCGCGCTGCGTCCCCCAAGCCACGAGGCTGCAGTCCCCGAGCCCCGCGCCAGGGCTGCGGTTTCCCCAGCTGCATCGTTGCACTTCAGCAAAAGCGGGACGAAGCATTTCCACCCGTTGGCCTTGCAGAGGCGGCACTGCCGGACAGGAGGGAACCCAGCTTTCCTGCGTGCTCTTCCCCTGTCCAAGCACCACTGCCACTCGCCTCCCAAGTGCGGGGCCTGCTGGCCACCAGTGCTCCCCTGCAGCATTTAACTCTCCAGGCAGTTGGAGACGTTACCTCCAGGCATTCGTGTCGCCCGCCCTGAGGGACAGGTGGCTGCTGCGGGGCTTTCTGCAGCGACACAGACACACACTGAAAACGTGGCAGCGGCCCGAGCACCGGCACCACCACACAGCACAGTGTGGTTAGACCTGGCAAACGGCCAGGCTGCTTGTCCCCATTACGGCAGAGGCGCGCATGCTGCGCTTACCCCGAGCTGAACGCCTGTGAGGGCACTCGGACAGCGTGGCCCCGTCAGCCCTACCTTCCCGCAGGGCCAGTGCCCGGCTGCTCGCTGTCAGCCCCGCTCTCCCCGCTCGCTTCAGAGGGGCACGGGAAGCAGTTTGATAACTGCCAACGCTCACTCAAGGTTGCCAACACCTCTTTGTTCTGCCACCTCCCAAAACATTCTGTACAAGGCAAAATCCCATCTACAAATACAGATGCGCCTGTGCCGAGGTGGCATGTACGCTCTTGGCTGCCCTGCAATGAACTGCGCAAAGCGCCCCAGGGCTGGAAGCCCACGCTAACTAACAGAGGACAGGGTTTAAAACCAAGGACTCCCAATTCCCACCCTGATTTCGAAGGGCCCAAGGAAGGTCACGGAGCCCTCAACAGCAACGCTCAGCAGCTCGCTTCAGCTCCCAGATCGGAGGCAGCAGCTCAGTCCCCCGGGGGGCAAGAGCAGATTAATTACCATCTGCGAGGGTTTGCACCAGCCAAGAAACTGCTAACTACCCACAGCCGCTGGCAGTGGCTCCGCACCCCCAAGGTGGGAGAGCGCCTGGAAACACTTGCAGCCTGTTATTGTTTGTTCTCATTCCCCCACCTTGGAAAACTAATCTGCTGCTAACTCAGGAGGGCTCAGGAGACAGATAAGCCAAAAGACAACCTTAATAAAGAAGAGAACAAAACGAGAAACTCCGAGTTACAGCCCGGAGCTATCGACCCAGCGATATGCAAACAGAGCTTGCAGCAAACCACATCCCATCCGAGCGGTGCAGGCGCCAGGGCAGCATGGCGCAGGGTGCTGCAGCAGCGGTGCCACGGGGCAAGGACAGCGAACCCGGACTGACGGGGCAGCAGGCAGGGCAGCACCTCCCAGCTGCAGGCGTTCCTGCTCGCTGCCACTCCTCTCCAGGGGACAGCAGCGCCCCAAAGCCCCCAGGACCATGCTGCCCCGCCGGCCTGCACCTGCCCCGGGAACAGCCGTTAGCCTTGGCCATCCTGACTACGTCAAAACGCTAATTCAGCACTCACCGTTCCTGCTCTCCCTGCATTTTCAGCATGCCGTCTCAGTGCTGTTTGTGATGGGAGTGAGCCCCAGTCTGGCTGCACTGTGCCGGAGGGGACCAGTGCCGGCACAGCACCTCAGCATGGGCAGCAGCCGAGCTGCCCTGGGGCCCTGCACAGCCCCCCCACTCTCACCTTCTCACGTGGGGCAGTAAATCACTCATCCGCCTGCAGCTTTGTGCCCTCGTGAGGGAATGACAGCCATTCCTTGCCCAGCCAGGCCCCAGGACAGATGGGTACAAGCTGTATTTACTGCATGGGTTTAGGAAGGAGGGCAGGTCAGGTCCTGTTCCCTGGCCTGAGGACAAATGTCTCCACTCTGGTGGGCAGAGCCCAGCCTTCCCCCCTCCCCGGCATGGCCTCCCAGTGCTGCCACAGCAGCTGGGATGTGCCGGCAGACAGCAGCTGGAGAGCTGGCCACTGGGAGAAGAATGGTCCAGCGGGTGGAAATGCACCGGTGGGGTTGGGGCACAGCCCCGCCGCCACCCTCATGGAGAGCCGGGACTCACCATTCTGAGTCAGCTTCGTGGAACAGATGAGCGTCGAGATTTGGAAGCTGTCCCGGGATGACATGGTTAAGCCTGACGCGCCCCCGCTCACACGGAAGGAGGAGCCGGAGAGGAGCTTCGGCTCCGACAGGTTCCTCACGGAGGGCAGGGTCAGGTACGCATCGGCGTCCTCCAGCTTCCTGCTGTCACCCTGCAAGGCAGAGCACGGCTCACACCAGGCAGCACAGCCCCACAGGAGCCCCATGGGGCAGGGCTGGCCCGTGGGCTCGGTTTTGACCCCACTTCAAGTCCCCATCCAGGGGACTTTGCTATGCAGAATGGGGCAGAGCAAGGAGGTCAGCAGAGCCACGCACAGGTAACAGTGGCTCCCACCTAACGGCATCCTTATGGTTTGGTAGCCTCTGGCTCGCGGGAGTCACTGGGATGCAGGAGTTGGCCCAGGGGAGTCACTGCCTGCAGTGCAGCGGGCTTGCCTGACATTAATTTCAACAGAGCATCCAACAAAGCTGTTCCTTGCGGGGCTCTGTGGGGACCTGTGCTCAGCTGGGACAACTGACCGGGAGAGACACCAAATCCTGGCCAGTGCCACTCAGGGAAGACACAAGAACTGGCAGGAGGAAAAGCACGTGGGGAGGCCAGTGACATGGAGGAGCCTGGGGCCAGGCAGCAGCGTGCCGGGAATGAAACATGTGCCTGAGCACCGCTGCGGGGATGGACACGCAGCAGGACACTGACCAGGCAGCTGGCGTGGTCCCGCAGCATCACCGTCATCAGCCCAACGGAATGTTTCCTGCCCACGTGGGCACGCCGGGGTCTCTCTCCACGGCGGCAAAACAGCCTATTTCTTTGTGTCCCTACTCTTAAGTTGAAGAATTAAGATGACGTTACATCTAGGACTCACTGCGGTGACTTTCTAAATGATCGTTCTGTGCTTGTTTGCAAGACTGGGACATGGTGGATGTCCAGAGACGGCCGGACACGTGACAATGGACCATGGCCGTGCCTCCCCGAGCTCACCAGCGCTTGCTTATGGCTTGGCATTTATCTTTCCTTGCCTGCAACCTTGCACGATAAAATTCTTCCTGCTGAAGACCACAAAATTGTTTGTTGTTGGCTTTTCTCTCCACTGAGCGTACCCACAGTGGCCAGCTGACTTGCAGGAGGCACTGCACTTCTTCTGAGGGCAACTAAGCCCTCATAGGGTAAACTGGCTTAATTTCAGATGTTTGTCGACCAGCATGAGATCAAGAGGTCCAAGGAGCTAAAAGCCTATAATTCACATTCCTCTGGCAAACAAAAACAAAAAGATGAAATAGCTTCTGACTCCCAGAATCAAGCCCCGGTGTTTGCTGGGAAGAGCAGGAGTCAGCTGGGGAGAAGACGAAGCGGAGCATGCCGGCTTTCACTTGCTCAGGGGTGGAGGATGCTGGTGAATGCGATGGTTCAGCGAGGGCAGCAGCAATCCTTTAAGGAGAAAATGCATGCAGGAGAGAGGTGCGCGGAGTTTGATCTCGCTGCCCCAGCTGGCACCGGCAAGTCCCGAAGGCGCTCGGTGCTCCCCGCACCGTGCGGGCTGTGGAGGGGACAGTCCCCCAGAGAGCCAGGGACAGTGTCTGCAGCTCTGCAGGCCATGGCAGCAGTTAAAGAATTTGAGTGTTTTGCCCAAAAAGAACAGGGAGGAGGGACACGATAACAATTTCAAACTGTTATAGGAAGAAAATTAACTCTATCCCAGCCGAAACCAGGACAGCGTAGGAGCTGCTGGGGAAGAAAAGCGTGGCTCTGTCCCCATCCCCAGGCTGGGCAGGGCAGGGCACGCGGGCGCGCTGCAGGAGCGAGGTCGGGGATCACAAGAGCGGTAGGTGAGGAACAGTAACGGCAGCGCGGCACTGGGACAGATTGGCCCGGCGGGTGGGGGCGAGTCCGTCCCGTCGGCAGAAGCATGCCGGAGCAAGGACGGCTCGGGGAGGACTGGTCCTGCCTCAGGGCAGGAGGCGGATGGGGCAGCCCCGGTGTGGGTGGACAGATGGACAGCAGAGACCTGCAGGGGCACGTGGGTGGCTCAGCCCCCAGTGGGGCAGCTATGTGAGCGCGGGGCAGGAGTGCACCGGGGTGACACCGCATCAGATCCACAGCACAGTCCTCTGACGTGGGATGACGGTGAGCACAGCAGTGTGCTGGCAGCAGCCCATCTGCTGGGGCACCTCTGCTGCCGGGACATTATGTAGCTGCAGAAGCAGTATCGGGGTGCTAAGAGGGAAACGCGGTGATGAAGAGGAGGAACTCCTCCATCAAGCTCATGGGAAGCGTTAGCTGAGGCCAGCTGCACAGCTGCCACAGCAGGCAGGAGACAGATCTGCTCATCCCAAAAAGATGTGGGACTTGGGAAGGGAGATGGGTCTACATCGAGTAACTGGTCACATCTCCAGGAACAGCAGGGAAAATTAGAGAAAACTTCAGTTAAATACCAGAGCAGCAAAGGGGCTGAGGTGGGAAGGTCACCTCCTGGGGAGGCTGGAGCTTCATTGCCGGTGAGGAACGCTAAAGCGGTGCCAACACACAGAGGAAGAGTCCTGAGCTCACCCTTGCAGCAGGGACCAGCTCGTACCTCCCAGTCCCCTGGCCGCAGCCAGCCATAGTGTGGGAGAGGGGGACACCAAGGCAAGGGGGGAGCAGCACGTTCACGGGGTCTTTCACACTCCGGCATCAGAGCTGACTGCATTTTTTCCAAATGAACAGTGAATTTTCCCTCCTTGCGTTCTCTCTCTGCTCTCTCAGAAGAAAAACCAAGCAGTTTTAGGCAGACAAACCCTGGTGAAATCAGGTAAAGTGCAGCAAATATCTTCATGGGGACGTTCCCTCCCAAGTCAGATAAATTTAAGTTACCATTTTCTAAACAAAACTTGTCATTCGCAAAGGAACAGCGTGGAGATTAGAGACACCATGTGCAGGGAGCCGTGGGCAGGAGCCCACCATCAAGGACAGAAAGGACGGGAGGGAAGGACTGGAAACCCTCCAGGGGACTTTGGGTACGTGCACCAGTGCGGCAGCTCCGGCAGGGACTGGAACCCCAGCCCTGCGCACCGGGAGAGCTGCCATCCTGCAGCCTCCCTGCTTCAAGGGGGGTTTGCCTGGCCCCCCCATACCTTGTACAGAACCAGGTCGTGCTCCCCATCACGCAGCGTGGTGCCGTCCGGTCGCATCAGCTTCACAAAGGCCATGGAGAAAATCCGCTCGCTTTTGTCTTTGGCTGGGAGAGACAAACACAGGGCGAGGTGAAGCCGGCTCAGGAGAAACCCGAGGACACACCGCGTGGGCAGGGAAAGATTGCCTTTTCCCGGCAGCCAGAGCGGGTCGGGGAGGGGGCTGCCGGGGAAATCATGTTTCTTTTTCTGGAGCCCGGAGCCCACAGGCTGTGCCCACACAGAGCGAGACCCCCAGGGCACTCAGGAGAAGTGGTTGCTGCAGCCGTTTGGGAACCTTGGAGGGGGAGAGAGGGGAGAGACGCAGTGATGAGCTGATGCGTGGCCAGAGGAGCCGCTGGCCACCCACGTGTGCTGCCCGGGCAGGCAGCCATCAGAGAGCTGCCTCTGCAGGAACAAGACAGGCTTGGGGCAGGCAGGGTTTGGGGCAGGTAGGGCTTGGCTTGCACAGGATGAGACTGCCGAACAGCAGCCTCAGCTGCAGGTCTCTGCAGTGGCCCTGGGGAAGGTCCCCCCAGTTGCAGGACGTGCTGCAGCGTATCTCATCATGTATGGTTTTCAGCTCTGCGAAGGCACTGACCACAGCAGTCCTGCTCTGGGAGCAGCCCGTCCTCCTGGCCACATGCCGCAGCCCACGGCCCTGCTGCAGCCAAAAGCCATGGGATGTGGAGTGGGTGCTCCGGAGAGCCAAGCGCAGGCACCCAGGGAGCGGCTGTCTGCAAGAGGCAGCCGTTTCCCAGAGGTCTGCTGCCTCACCATGGGCAGCAGGTACAGAGCGGAACAGGGGGGACAGCTTCCTTCCTCCAACACATGAATCCAGCATCCCTGATGTATCCCCACACGGTGCGAGACAAGGGCCACTCGTGGGGCCCTCCTGTTCCTGCAGCCCCTGAGCTGCAGACAGCCCACCTCCATTGCAGTCCTTGCTAGAGAAAGATCTGAAGAAAGGTGACACTTACAGTCACTGGAGGAGCGATGCCGGAAGGTGAATCTCAGGTGGGTCTTGTGGACGTCTTCAATGGGAACAGCAATCTGAGAGAGAGAACGTGTGCCTGCATGAGGACAGGAGGGCGCGGGCTGGGTGACCTGGCTAACCAAGAACGCCTGTGCTTGGGCAAAGGCTGTGCTGAACTGTCAGTTGCTTAAATCCAAACCCACGTGCTTTCCTTTCAATTAATAAGGCTGAATTGGAGACACAGGTGTCTGTGAAGGGCCAGTGGTGTACATCCATGAGCCCGCGGGGAGAGGCAGGAGCGATGCAGGAGCACCGCTGGCAATGCAGCGCACCCAGAGCCCCTGCCCCAGCACTGCTCGTCGGCAGGGGCGGCAGACATCACCTCCCTGCTGCAGGTCTCCCTGGTTCTCCATCCAGGGGTCGAGCCATGACACCAGCAGCATCTCGCATCCTCCCCGAGCCGGGGACTTTGCCCCCTGAAAAGCCAGCCCTGATGGGGAGTCCCCTCCAGCAGCTCAGTCCTGCTGCATGGGAGGAGTGAGGGGTTGCAACCCCAGTCCCACCTCAGTCCCTGCGCCCCAAGGCTGGTACAGACCTTCACTGTCTCCATCCACCGCTGGTGCCGCTGCTGGTAGTAGACCACAGAGCGGTACTCGCTCACTGGCTTGTCCCCCACACCGTGGTAAATCACGTTCTGCGGAGAAGGCAGCAGCAGAAGAGACGCTTCGTGGTCAGATCAAATAAACTCAAAGGGCTGAAGAATTTTGCATCCCCTGCTAACCTGGACCAGCCCCCCAAGCCACTCTCCCCTGCCTACGCCATGGCAGCCCCCACCCGAGCGCCCCCAGCGCAGGTGTCCCTTTGCAGCAACCCAGCCGGCACGGGGACATCTTTCCAACTGTCCCTTCCCAGCCAGGCTCAGAGGGGCAGCAAAAAGCTTCCCCGTCCCCATCCCTGTCCCCTCCACTTCCACCAGGCCTGGTGCAACCTCTAAAGGGAGCCAGCAAGGGACACGCGGCCCCCCGGGGCACGGTCATGGCTTGGCTTCCATTGCCCTGTGCGAAGGGCGTTATCGGGGACAGAGAAGGAGGTGGTGGCTGCGCTCCCAGACCAGTGGGACCCTCAGCAATTCACAGCCTGTTCCTCGGGGGCCAGGTGAGAATTGCGTTTGAAATGAAAGCAAACACCCTGGAGAGAGACAAGGCAACAGCGAGTCCTGGGGCAGGGGGAACTGGGTCTGAGTCTCCCCCCCACCCCCCTGGCAACCCCCCAGCTCCTTCCCCCTCCTGCCTCTCCCAGGGATGGAAAGCTGGGACACCCCACGCCCAGGGGCCTCCGGGCGTGGCCAGGGGTTCTGGCTGTCCCCAAGGGAGGACAATTTCCTCTCTATCCCTTCCCACCACTTTCCCAGATCTTTATTCTAAAGGGCAGATTCAAGGGCTCCAGTAGCCAAAGAGGCTATTCCAGCCAGTTCGTGCTGGCACCAACACCGGCATCAGCATGCTACGGAGCTGCTCCCTCTGCCCGAGGCGGGGTGATGTGGGGGACAGTCCCTCACCCCAGGGCCGATCCAGCACCTGCCGTACCTGCACCACGCTGCCCGACTCGTCGCAGACGCACACTGTCACCTCCACGTTCTTCTGCGTCTTCTTGTTCCCTTTGTCAAACTCGCCCTGCACCAGCGTCAGGTAGATGTCGTTCCTGACGTCTCCTGGGGGGACAGCCCTGTCAGCGAGGCTGGGTCCCCTCTGCAGCGGGACACCCCGTAACCCCACACTGGGACTCCCAGAAACAGTCCAACCAGCCACCCTGCTTGCCTGGCATGATGACCTCCGGATAGCCCAGCTTGCGTGCCACCACCGTGCTGCGGTCCACGAGGTGGGGATGGTCCTTCCGCGCTTGGCTCAAGTCTCCCCACAGCATCTTCAGGGACACCCAGAACCCTGCCGGGACAGAGTGCGAGACGTCGGCCCCATGGCCCACACCAGCTCAGCTCAAGCTGTGCTGTGTCGTGCCGTGCCAGGCAAGGCTGCCAGCCACGCGTGCCTCCTGCGGAAGCAGCTGCCCCTCCCTGGGGCTCAGCCCTGGATGCATTTGGGTGGGTGGTCAATTCCCGGTCACCCCATACGGCTCTGATCCCAATTGCCGGGACAATTCACACAGCGAGCCCCGGCTACACCCGGGATCAAACTCACACCCCCGTGGCTGCTGCGGTTTTTCAATGGGTAACAGCGTGCAAGAGCCTGGGGGAGGCAGTGGGAGGGGGCCAAGGGCCGGCCAGGGACCAGAGCGAGCCCCCAGACCCTGCGAGGAGTGCACGGGGGGGCTTGCCCCAGCGCAGGGGACCAGGGGGCAGCCTGGGACCCCGAGCACAAGCAGCAGCCGCAGGGAAATGCGTGATGGGCTGGGGAGGGGTCTCACGCCATCCCCCACCACATACCGCGGTACACAGTGGGCACGCAGGGCAGGGGGGCTCTACCTTGTCCCTTGTGGTTGATGTCCTTCCCCTCCACTGCTTTCCTGATCATGTTGTGAAGAAAATCGTTGTCAGCAGCCGCCCTGCAAACACCAGAGCGGGGCGATTCGGAGGAGCTCCCCACTGGGCGCACACGGGGAACCCTGTGTGGCTGCTCCCCACAGCCAGGCACCAACCACCAGTAAACCAAACAGCAGCCCGGATCCCACTGCGGCTCCCCAACCTGCCGGCCTCCAGCCCGCCAAGAGGGAGGTGCAGGACGGCATCCACAGGAGACCTGGGACCCTGAGCATGCGTGTGCCCCGAGGGACCGGGAGGCAGAGCTCTGGCAGGGCTTCAGTATCTCCGAGTACGTCGCTGCCCATAGAAATACCCCTTTTCTAACCTCACTGAGGTCCTGGACCTGGTGACATCATGTCCCAAGGATCCATGATCCCTTTGCAAAGCCACATTTAACAGAAAAATCTTTTGTCTTAGATCCTGGCACCTCTTACCCCCTTGCAGCTGCTGGCCCCGTGCCAGACAGGCCCACGGAGCACTGCCCCCCCTGCCCGCTGCCCCCCTGCCCGGCCCCGCAGGACTCACAGGTGCACGGGGATGAAGTGCTGCTTGTCCTCATCGCTCTCGCACTTTCCCTTGGTGATGTCCGTGATATCCATCACTGCAGCAGCACAGAGGCGGCAGCGTGGGGCGGCTGCCACAGGCACTGGTGGCCCCAGCCCCCAGCGCCAGTGCCCTCCGTACCAAATCCTCCAGGGACCAGCATCCAGGACAGTTTTGTCCTGTCCTGCAGCCACCGCTTCACCTGTGTCCCCAGCACTGACCCTGCTGTGCCCCAGCTGGTACTCCATGGGGAGGTCATCGTGCCCCACTGAGACCCCTCTGCCACCCCACTGAGCTGCATGGGGCTCTCAACAGGGAGAAGCCCCGTGCCCACACGGCTCCGTGGCAGATGGACGTGCTGCCAACACGGGCTGGGGCCTGGCATCCTGGTACAGCTCACCCATGGGAAACGCTCCCGGGGGGGTCTGCAGCAGCACCAGCATCAGTGCCCAGTGCAGGGAAGGGTCCCGTGCTGGGGCACAGCCCGAAGGCCACCTGCCCCTCAGGCTTTCTCCTCCTCGCCCTGTGCTTCTCCGGCTGCCCCACAGCAGAGCTGGCTGCTTGGTGCTTGCACCACACACCCAGCGTCCCCTGCAGCTGCGTGCCTCTGGGGAACAGCACGCAGAGATCGTGCAGCCACCAACTGGACGGTCACCACAGGTGTCCTCAGAGCTCCGGGGCAGATTTTGGCCAAAATAAGCCATATCCAGAACCTCTCCATTGCCCACGGATAGGGGGTTTAGTGCAGGATGCACAGGGCACCGCAGAGTGGGCACCAGGACAATCCATCTGGCCCCTCCCCGGGGACACACTCAGCTCAGAGTGCAATTAGCCACCGATACGTTCATAATTCACCTAGTAATTTCTCTGTGGCCGAGGTCCTAGCACGCACTAATTAGCCAAGTAAAATCAGTAATTTCCTAGCAAGCCCATCTGATGGGAATTAATACCCAGAGCAGGACCATGGGTCGAGGCAGAGGGCAGGTAGCTCCCTGCTCCGCTGGGGACAGGTGTCACGGAGGGGCCAGGGCTGCTCCCGGGGGGCACCTCTGGGCTGGAGGTCCCCCACGCCACACAGCAAGGAGGGATGGCTGGGCCCCCCCCGTCCCTCTCCTCTGCCGGGGCGGGTGCATTGCATCCCCATGGGCCCCACGGCCACAGCCCCAGTAGGGCAGGGCCAGCCCGTGGGGGATGACGTGAGGGCAGCCAGGGGAAGCACTTGGTTCCAGCCATCGCAGGAGCAGGGAGCCAAGGCTTTCCCGGCTGCCGGAGCGGCTGTGCCAGATCCCTCGCCACACCCCAGCACCAGGCATGCATGAGAAAGGCCCTGCGCCACCATGGGGGGTTGTGGGTCAGGCTGGGGTGGGGGAGACAGGGCAGCGAGCTCGGGGGGACGGGGTGAGCGTGGCTGTGCAGAGGCAAGTGAGGATCGGGGTCCATGCGTGGGGATGGGGGCTGCCTGGCCGGAGGCAGAAGCAGCCCTGGGGTGTTGCTGCCCCGAACCACTGCACCCCACAGCCAGCAAGCCCCATGGAGCCCAGTGGCCAAGAGGTGGGTGCTGGGCAGTGTTGGCATGGACAGTGCTGGAGGCTGTCCTCCAGCAGACCCTACTCTCACCTGAGATTCCAAAGGGCCGCCGGAGGCCCGTGCTGAGCTTGCGGCTGTAGGTCTCCCGGAGGTCCATGCGTCCCACCCGGATGATCTGGCACACCAGGAAAAGCCTCTCCCGCTTCAGGTCTTTGCTGCCCAGGTCCTGGCGGGGGGCAGAGGGGCTGCGTGAGCTGGGTGCTGGCAGCACCGCGCGGGGATGTGTCTCTGCTGGCGCCAGGTGACCACGGGGTACCAGGGCCTATGCGGGAGGATGAACCAGCGGGTGCAGAGCCACCGCAGGTCCCTGCTCCTGGCACCCCAGCTCTGCCTTCAGGGGCCGGGGAGTCCCCCTGCCGCTGTGCCCCGCAGAGGGGCTTGGCTGGAGGGGCACACAGCCCCGCTGCCCCAGGGAACCTGGGGTTTCTGTGCACCCCAGGCAGCCCCAAGCCCGAGTGAGGGGGATAGTGCTGGGGCTGGTGGAGACCGATGGCCGCACGAGGCACGCACAGGCCAGGCAGCGTGGCCGAGGGGGGCACGCTGCCCTGGGAAGGAGCAGGTCTGACATGGTGTAGGGCTTGGTGGGGTGGCCGTGTGCCCCAGCCCCGGGTACCCTGGAGGGGCCGGGTCCTGCAGGTGCTGCCCCTGCGTGAGAACCTTCCTGCGGGGCTGCGGCACAGGGCAGGGTCACGCCGCAGTGCACGGGAACACACGGCCAACACCAGCAGCGGGCAGGGGTCGGAGGTGGGCGAGAGCCAGGGGAGCTGGGCTGTGGGGACTGGAAGTGCTGATGCTGCTCATTAGCATTGATTTTCCCAGCTCATCTGCATATCGAGACGGCTCCGCTTGGGCCATCCTGAGGGTCAGCTCAGCTCTGCTGGTGCAGCTGGAAAAAAGCTGGGTCAGCAGGCACTGCCTGCGCCTCCTCCCGCCCGCGGCCAGGGACTGCCGAGCCCAGCTGCAGGAGAGGGATGGAGCAAGGACAGGGGCACGGGACAGCAGCCCCGGCAGCCCCGAACCTGGGAGGGGAGGCCGCAAGGGTGCCGACAACCTGATGCCAGGACTGGGGTCTGCGCAGGAGCCGTGGGGCCGGCCAGGCTGGGGGGCACAGAAGAAACAAGCAGCAAGGAGAGAGCAGTGGGAAGGAGCGGGGATTCGGCTGCTTGGAGGGGGACACAGGCTGTGGCGGAGCCTCGGGGCCCCATGCATGGTGCTGGATGCATCCGAAATGTTGCAATGGGGGGGAGCACCTCTGCAGGCAGCAGGGAGGGGAGGAGGCGCAGGCAGCTCTGCAGAAGGGGAGAGGCAGGCAGCAGCAGCGCTGCTCCCCAGCGGTCTGCGCTCACCGTGAAGACGGCCTTGAGGTTGTTGAGCAGCTCGATGTCCTGGGGGACGCCCGTGCTGGCCCAGCGGATCACATAGTTCTCACTGCGAGGGAAAGGCGAGGGGGTGAGGAGCCCGCGGCGGGGGCCAGGCACCAGGACGTCAGAGCTGGAGCTCAGCGTGTCCCTGCACAGCGGGGGTCCAGCCAGGCAGAGGCTGCCGGCAAGCAGCCCACAAGCAAACACCACGATGTGGGCTGGAGCGCTTTGGCCATGGGCAGGGTGCTGCTCAGGCCCCAGTTCATGTGCCTGGCCCCTGCCAGTTCCCACCACGCAGACCCCTCATCCAACCAGTGGCTCTAGTCACAGCACATGGACTGGCCCAGCCTGGCTGTCCCCAGCAGCGGGAGGCTGCCAACCCAGCCCTGCCTGCGGGCAGGCAGCCTGTAGGTGCTCCGGGCACACCGGCTTGCTGGTCCCTTGCATGGGGCCACGCTGCCCCAGCAGTACCCGGGATCTGGCATAGGCTGAGCCGGCTCCTGCCTGCCATGGGGCTGTGGGCCGATCAGCGCAGGGCAGCATGCCACAGCACACCCACAAGGGGCCACGCCGTGTCAGGCACACATGGCCCTGGGCAGGGTGAGCCGTGGGCTATCCCACAGGACGTGGCTGCACACCTTGCACGCTGCCGACAATCCTTCCTGCTCTGGAGGAGAAAACGCAGTGGGAAGGGATGTGCCTCTTTCCCCTCTGTGAGATGTGCTGGCTCATGCCGAGCTGGGCGGGCAGCCAGGCTGGGCAGGACAGGCAGCCCGGGAGTGGGCAATGGGGTACGAAGGGGCAGGGGCTTCCCTGCACAGGGAGGACAAGACCGGGGGACGCTGCTGGAAGTGGCGGGACAGGCACCCGGATGAGTCGGCGGCAGGGGTCGGGCAGCAGGGCCGGTCCTGCGCTGCTGGGGCCCCACCTGATCATGCGCTGCTCGCCGGGGTCATACAGCGCCATGAAGAGCTGTGCCTCCTCGCCGATGTTGCAGACGAAGTTGCGCACGCAGAGGTAGAGGCTGTGGGAGGGCGAAGCTGCCAGGCGGGCGCTGCAGCCCAGCGTGCTCTGCTGCAGGCTCTGCGGGGCACAAGGCTGCTCAGCCCCACTGCTCTGCCCCACGGCATGGTCCCTGGCATGGCACAGCCATGCGTGGGGCAGCAGGCTCTCGGCACGGTGGGGTTGGCATGCTGGGGCCAGCGCTGGCTCTCACCGTCTCCTCCTGGATGCGCTGTGTGATAGTCTGTGCAGCCTTCTTGTGCGCCTGGAAGAGGCTGATGATGCTGGTTTTGTCAGGGTCCAGGATGTTTTCGTCCTCGTCCCGCACCACCAGGTCCAGCGCGAGGATCCTGCAGAGGCCGGGACAGGCTGAGGCAGGACCCAGTGCCCGGCTGGGCTGGCAGGACACGGGTCTGTGCATCCCACTGGGACCCGCCTGCCCTTGCACAGGCATGGGCTGGCATGGGGTCTGGGGGTGCAGGCACGGTGTGGGGGCAGGACAGATCCCGACGGGTCCTGGCCAGCAGCAGAGCCCTGGCAAGGGGACAAGAGCCAGGCAGCACCTGCCCCACTGATGCTCTCCTGCCCCAGCCAGGGCTTACTAGTGGTAGCCCTTGGCTAGGTGGCTTGCACACCCTCAGCTGCACCTCCTGTCCCCAGCCACCCTGGGACAGCCAGCCAGGCCATCAGGGACACTGCAGCAGAGGGGCCGAGCGTCCCTCAGCACCGCACAGCCTGTGCCTGGGGTGGGGGCAGAGGCCCCGGCCCCCCCAGGCTCCCGTCCCTGCTCTCACCTGTTGCCGTAGTCGATCTTGCCGGTCACCTCCTTCTTGAGCTGCAGGAGCTCGTCCTTGGGCAGCGTCCCCGAGAGCAGCTGCGAGCGCTGCTCCATCAGCTCGTACATCATCCACTTCACCTGCTGGTACCGCTCCATCTGCCCTGCCTGTGGGCATCAGCACAGGGTCACCACGTGCCCCTGCCGGCCCCAGCCCCCCCCCGCTCCCCGGCCCTCACCACGTAGAGCTGCTTCCAGATGGTGGCCCACTCCCACAGCGTGGTGGTGATCTCCTGCACCATGGGAATCTCGGCGGGAACCACGCTCTCCTCTGCCCTGGGGAGAGGCGCAGGGAGCCCTGGAGCCCCGCGGCACCGCACGGGCCCCTGCGCCAGGCAGGCGGATGGGGCCCACTCACCTGTGCCCATGCCCAGTACCTACCCCCTGCGCTCCACCACGGCGCTCTTCAGGTGGATGAGCGAGGCCGGGAAGATGCCCTGGGAGAGCCGGAGCCATCAGCACGCACGGGCCAGGCTGGGCAGGAGACGGCCCTCCCCAGGGGCCACGGCCAGGGGCTCCCCACCCTGGGACCGAGAGTCCCACAGAGGGTCCCAGCCTGGCAATGCCACAAGGTGCCTGACGCGTCCCCCCAGCAGGGACAGGGCAAGCCGACAGCCATGCCCACACCATCCCTTGCACCCTGGCCCCCAGCAGCCCCTCACCTACCTGGGTAGCCCTGTTCCTGAGCGAGTACCCGCGGTACCAGCCTGCAAGGGGAGGGAAGGGGAAGCTGTCAGCCGGGCTTGGGGATCCGGCAGCCTGCGGCAGGGCAGGGCTTGGTGCCCGGCAGCGCAGCCAAGAGAGGGTGCATGAAGTCCCTGTGTCAGGGTGCAGCTGCGTACCCAGCCCAGCCTCTCCCTGGGAGGGGACGGCATGGGGCCTGGCCGGGGCTGCTGGACCCCCTTACCCTCGGAGGCCTGCAGGATGTGCACCGTCTCCCCGATCTGCAGCGGGAGGTGATGCTCGCTGGTGCGCGGGAAGTTCCACACAGCTGCAGGGAGAGGGGCCGGGGAGCCATGAGTGGGGGTCCCTCACCTGGACCCCCCCCTCACCCAGCACAGCCCCCCCGGGGCCCCGTTCCCCACGGCCAGCCTCGCTCAGCCCCGACAGAGCAGGGTCCCAGCGGCACACAAACAGCATGAGACCCTCGAGCAGGCCCAGGGCCAGGTCACGGTGTGAGGCAGAGGCAGAGCAGTGCTGGCCACAGCACAAGGGTCCGCTGCCCGGCACCCTCCCCGTCATGCTGCCTGCTACCGGCACCCTGGGCACCCGGCCCAGCTGCATGGGCCCTAGCGAGTGCCAAGCCCGGTGGTCCCGCTTCCACCACAAGCAGCACGGAGAGGCAAGCACCAGCTGAGCCCCCACCCAGAGCAGCAGCACTGCCCTCCCAGGGTCAGTACCCGGGGACAGCAGGAGCTGGCGGCGGGAGGAGTGGGGCAGCGAGGGCGGTGGGGGCAGCGAGGGCGGTGGGGGCAGCGAGGGCGGCGAGGAGAGCGGGACAGCGGGGCAGCAAGGCGAGGAGAGGAGCTAGGTGGTGGAAGCGCAGGAGCTCGCTGGCGGCCAGACGCTTCCTGCTGCAGCGCAGGCTGCACCGGGCCAGGCTGCGGTTAGTCCTGCCGCTATTTCTGGTCCTGGGGACAGTGACAGCTGTCTGGTGGAGGCAGCTCTGGCTTGGCCCCAGGACCAGCCGCACCCCGCTCCAGTGGACAGTCCTCTGCAGGCGTGCCCGCACCCAGGGGGTCCCTGCTGGGATGCTGCTTGTGCCCACAGCCAGCCCCAGCCAGGGCCAGCTCACTGCGATGCTCCAGGACCCGCACCACTCAGCGGGACCCCTCGTGCTGGCCCCAGCACACCCTGTGGCACTGGGAGCCCTGAGGTCCCACAGGACCCCTCCTGCCACCCTGCCCTCCACATGAGGACCCTGAGCCAGCCTGGACCAGCACCCAGCCCCGGTCCAGGCTCACTCCCCTCCAGCCCCTTCCCAACCTCCCCAGGCGCCAGCCAGGCAGGGTTCCTCACAGGAAGGTTAATGCCTGCCGGGCACAAGCAGGAACCAAGCCCTTGCTCCCAGTGCTGCCCAGGACGCCGTGGGGGCTCAGCCCTTGCACCCGGGTGCTGCCGGCAGTGCAAGGGGAGGGCGCAGGAAACAGCCCCGGCCAGAAACGGGAAGAGGTGCAAGGCTGCGAAGGCCAGCGTGGGGCACGGGGAGCGTGTGCTCGCAGGGGGGCTGGGGTCGGCGTGGGGACCCTGAGCTGGGGGGTGGTGCAGGGAACGGGACTGCCCAGGGCTTTGCTGTAACCGACGCAGAGGCTGGGAGCAAAGCCCCAGCCAGGATCAGGGGCAAATTGTAGGGGAGGCTCTGAGCTCCCCAGGCACCTCCCTGCGAGCAGGTCATACATGAGCTAACGATCCCCGTTAACAAGCTAACCACCCCTTGGGTGGAGGGTTCCACACTTCAACAGCCGGGCTGAGCCTAGACCCCTAGCTCAGAGGGGAGGTCCAGATCCTGTGCCAAGCCCCCTGCCCCAGTGCTCTGCCCCCAGCCCTGCTCAGCCCCACAGCTCCCCATCCCCACCCTGCATCAGCCATGCTCAGCCTCTGGGTGTGCAGGTCCCACTGACACCTGCCCTGCTCAGCCCCCATCCCATGGGCCACCCCATCACCAGCCCTGCAGCCCCCCGCCAACCCCCCGTTCATTCCTGCACCCACCGGCCCACCCAGCGCTGGCATCGCAGGGACCCGGCCCCCACCTTGCACTGCTGAGCATGGCTGCCAGTCCCACCCAGCCCGGCACCACTGGTGCTGTTCACCCTGCAGACCCCGCAGCCCCACACCATCACCCAGCCGCCATCACCTGCCTCTCTACAGCCCGCTGCCGCGGGGCCACCACAGCCGGGGGGTACCGGCAGCATCACCCCGGCAGTGAGTGCCCTGTCCCGCCAGCCCTGCACCCCTCCGGCGAGCCGGGGAGCCCAGCAGGGCCTGGCACTCGTTCAGCCCCCAAGCCTACACTCACCCACGCCATACTTCTCCTCCTTGGTGGGCAGCCACGGGGCCATGGCCGGCTGTGCCGCAGGGACCGGGGCCCTGTGTGGGGCGGCTGCTGGTTCCTCCTGCCGCGCTCCCCAGGTCACGTGTATCTCACCGGCTTGTGCAAACCTCCGCTTCCTCAACGCACAGCTGGGCGCTGCCGGGACCCACCCGACCGCCCTGCGCCCCCCCCACGCACCGGGGCAGGGGTGGTGGGGATGGAGCCCCTGGGACCCCACCACGCCGCCCACCCGGGGGCCCAGGCTCGGGTGGGTCACTGACCCTGACCATGGGGCGTGATGGGGCTGGTGGCCCCAGGGCAATGCTGCAGCACCGCGAGCCACTCCTGCTGAGCACCACTGCCAGAGCCTGGCAGCCAGTGGGCACGGGGCTGGAGCCCGGGGCACGGAGCAAGGGCAGCCCTGGCTGCCCCATGGCACAGGGAGACGCAGGGAACCATGCGCTCGGGCCAGCCGCGCCGCTCCAGACCAGCACTGCTGGGACAAGGCCTCTGCCTCCCTGGCCAGGGCTGGCCCGTCCCCGTCCCTCAGTGCACGAGGCTCGGCAGCACGAATGCCGACGCGGTACACGGCCACGCCTGGGGCTCTGCAGGCCCGTGCCTAGCCCTCTGCTCCCTGCAGCACCAGGACGGTCAGCAAAGCAACGGTTCAGCATCAACCACTTCCTTCCTCCCGCCTGCTGCAAACCCTGGCTGTCCGCCACCTGTGGGTCCAAGGGGACTGGATGCTCGTCCCCTGGCTCTGCTCAGCCCCGAGCCGGCGCTGGCCAGTGGAGCCCCAGCCCGGGCCAGGCTCTCTCCCCATACGACCACACTGCCCTAGGACCCCCTGTTCCCCCGAGACCTGCTCCTGGCCAGCCCAGGCAGGGCTCCCGCAGCCGGGCTGCCGCTCTTGCAGTTCGAACCACTTCTCCACTGGCCCCTTCGAGGCAGCGCCAGGCTCCTTCCCCGTGCTGCCTGCGCCCCACCTTGCAGGCCCCCACCTCCCCCCACCAGCCTGAGCCTGCACCGGGGTCACTCCTGGGTGCGGCTCCCCCATCCCATGGGTCACCCCTGGCCCCATGGCAGACACCCCAGGCTCCAGGGCAGACACCCCTGACCCAAAGCCCGCTCCAGGCAGCCCTCCCAGAGCCTTCAGCCTGTGGAAGAGATGATGGAGGGGACGGGGAGCCCCATGGGAAAGGGAGCTCGAGCAGGTTTGGGTGAGCCAGAGAACTGGATGAGGGGAGATGGGCATACAGGGGAACCCAGGAGCAAGAGGTGGCCAGGAGGGTTTAAGGGCCCCCGAGCACAGGGGCTGCAGATGTGGCCTCTGCCCAGAGAGCTGGAGGGGATAACCCGCGATCATCACCCCTCCGCTAGCGTCCTCCCCTCTGCCTGGGCATCTGCTCCCGGGTGGTGGCGCGGCCGGGTCCCTGGCTGGGGTGGCAATGCCTGCACAGCACATTGGGGCAGCACACCACAGCCTGTGGGCGCTTGCCGTGGGGCTGTGCCAGCACTGAAGCCTGCAGCACGGACCTTCGATGCAGGAGAGCTGACACCTGGGGCTGAGGTGCGAGGACGGGAGCCGCAGCAGCCGCCATCCCTCGGCGGCAAAGGTCAGGATGTGCAGCCAGCTGCCCTGCCATCGCCATGCCAGCACGGACCTGCCCGCACCGGGGGTCAGACAGCCGTCCCCATGGCACAGTGTGGCACAGGCACGCCGAGGCAGGGGCCGGGGATGGCGGGTCTCTCTCGGAGCTGTGTGCCGGGCCGGGGATGGCGGGTCTCTCTCTGGGAGCTGTGTGCCGGGCCGGGGATGGCGGGTCTCTCTGGGAGCTGTGTGCCGGGCCGGGGATGGCGGGTCTCTCTGGGAGCCGTGTGCCGGGCCGGGGATGGCGGGTCTCTCTGGGAGCCGTGTGCCGGGCCGGGGATGGCGGGTCTCTCTCGGAGCTGTGTGCCGGGCCGGGGATGGCGGGTCTCTCTCGGAGCCGTGTGCCGGGCCGGGGATGGCGGGTCTCTCTGGGAGCCGTGTGCCGGGCCGGGGATGGCGGGTCTCTCTGGGAGCTGTGTGCCGGGCCGGGGATGGCGGGTCTCTCTGGGAGCTGTGTGCCGGGCCGGGGATGGCGGGTCTCTCTCGGAGCTGTGTGCCGGGCCGGGGATGGCGGGTCTCTCTCGGAGCTGTGTGCCGGGCCGGGGATGGTGGGTCTCTCTCGGAGCTGTGTGCCAGGCCGGGGACGGTGGGTCTCTCTCAGAGCTGTGTGCCGGGCCGGGGATGGCGGGTCTCTCTGGGAGCCGTGTGCCGGGCCGGGGATGGCGGGTCTCTCTCGGAGCTGTGTGCCGGGCCGGGGATGGCGGGTCTCTCTCGGAGCTGTGTGCCGGGCCGGGGATGGCGGGTCTCTCTCAGAGCTGTGTGCCGGGCCGGGGATGGCGGGTCTCTCTCTGGGAGCTGTGTGCCGGGCCGGGGATGGCGGGTCTCTCTCTGGGAGCTGTGTGCCGGGCCGGGGATGGCGGGTCTCTCTGGGAGCCGTGTGCCGGGCCGGGGATGGCGGGTCTCTCTCAGAGCTGTGTGCCGGGCCGGGGATGGCGGGTCTCTCTCAGAGCTGTGTGCCGGGCCGGGGATGGCGGGTCTCTCTCAGAGCTGTGTGCCGGGCCGGGGATGGCGGGTCTCTCTCAGAGCTGTGTGCCGGGCCGGGGATGGCGGGTCTCTCTGGGAGCTGTGTGCCGGGCCGGGAATGGCGGGTCTCTCTCAGAGCTGTGTGCCGGGCCGGGGATGGCGGGTCTCTCTGGGAGCCGTGTGCCGGGCCGGGGATGGCGGGTCTCTCTCGGAGCTGTGTGCCGGGCCGGGGATGGCGGGTCTCTCTGGGAGCCGTGTGCCGGGCCGGGGATGGCGGGTCTCTCTGGGAGCCGTGTGCCGGGCCGGGGATGGCGGGTCTCTCTGGGAGCCGTGTGCCGGGCCGGGGATGGCGGGTCTCTCTCAGAGCTGTGTGCCGGGCCGAGGATGGCGGGTCTCTCTCAGAGCTGTGTGCCGGGCCGGGGATGGCGGGTCTCTCTCAGAGCTGTGTGCCGGGCCGGGGATGGCGGGTCTCTCTCAGAGCCGTGTGCCGGGCCGGGGATGGCGGGTCTCTCTCGGAGCTGCGGGGGCAGAGCGGTAACTGCAGGCGGCTTCGGAGTTTCGCTTTCCGCCGGCAGCCGGGTTCCCGGACCCCGCTTGCGCCGGCGGCTTCCGACGCCGAAGTCCCGGGGCCAGCAGGGACGGCACGGCCCGCGGCCGGGCTCTGCTCCGCTGCCCTGACAGGCGGGGTGCCCGCTGCCCGGGCCGGGCTGCCAACGGGCCGTCTGCCGGTCTGGCAGCTCCACCTGCCGGCCCCCACCGGCCGCACACCGGGAGCCGCCGCGGGCTGAAGGCGCCCGATTTGGGTGCAGGGTCCCGGGCACGGGGTGCCCGGCACCGGTAGGGGAAGCCCGGCACGGGTACGGGATGCCGGCGGGCTCGGGCTGCAGCCGCGCCCAGCACGGGACCGCGCACCCCCTACTCGCAGCGGAGGGGCACCGGGCAGCCGCGGAGGAGCGGGCCGGCCCGCGGGCTGGGCAGCGCGGGGCTCCGAGCAGGGAGGGGGCGAGGCCCGCGCTGCCGAGCACGGTCCCGTCCGAGACACGGACCGCGGCCGGAGCCGGGAGCGCCGCCGGGGCAGCCGGGGCCGGTCCCCCTTTCCGGGGTCGGGACCCGGGCGGCTGCTCCGTACAAAGGCACCGGGGCGGGCGGCGGGGCGGAGCCCGAGGGGAGAGGGGAGGCCGGGGGCGCCCCGGGCGGGCTCCCGGGCGGGCTGGGCGCCGGGAGGCTCGTCCCTCCGCCGGGGCGCGCAGGCGGCCCCGGGGCCGGGCGGGGGCGGCGGGGCCGGGCGGGGGCGGCGGGGCCGGCGGGGCCGGGCCCGGCCCTGCCCGTCGCCACGCAGGCAGGGCCGCGCCTAGCAACGGGCCGCGCGCCGGCGGGCGGGGAACGCCCCGCGGCGCTGATTGGCGGCCGCGGGCAGAGCCACGTGACGGCGCCGCGGTCACCTGACGGTCTCCCGAGGCAGGGCCCGAGGTGGCGGCGGCGCGCGCAGGTGAGCGGCGGCCGGAACCGGAACCGGAGCCGGAGCCGGAGCCGGAGCCGGAGCCGCGGCCGCGGCCGCGGCCTGGGGGGCTGAGCCGGGGGACTTGGCCCCGTCCGGTCCGGTCCGGTCCCGTCCCGGTGCTCAGGTGCCCCGTCCGGTCCGTCCCGTCCCGTCCCGTCCCGTCCCGTCCCGTCCCGTCCCGGTGCTCCCCCGGCCCGGCACGGGCCGTGCCATTCAGGTCCGCTCGCTGGGACCGTCCGTGGGCTGTCCGCCCGCCTCCAAGGTGTCCGCCCCGGCCCGGTCCCACACGCACAACCCGGTCCGGTCCCCCGCACCCCACTCGGTCCTGCCACGCTCTCCCCGTGGCCCGGCCCGGTCCCCTCTGGCCCGGTCTGATCCCCCTGCCTGTCCCCCCCCGGTTCCCTGCCTGCCCCCGGCCCCCCACACCCCAGCCCGGTCCCCTGCCTGTCCCTGCTCCCCACGCCCAGGCCGTGTCACCCCCTCTGCCTGTCCCTGCCCCTCTCCGCCCGCGCCCTCCTGCCTGTCCCGGTCCCGGCCCCCTGTGCCCCGCAGGTCCCCCCACCCTAGCGGGACGGTACGGTTGGCTGCACAAGGCTGCTGCCAGGGACGCGGGTGTGGGTGGGTCAGCGCCGGGCTCCCCCGGGCCTGCTGTGGCCTGGCGGGTCCCGCTCTACCTCCTGCCTGCCCTTGCAGCACCGGTGCCAGCGTCCCCGCCATGGCCGGTTGCGGGGCCCCTGGCTCCCCGCCCCGGCAGAGCGGCCCTGGCTCCACGATGGAGGAGGAGGAGGAGGATGACGACCCGTCCCTGGGCTGCGACGGCGATCTGGAGGTGAACCCCTACGACGGGCTGCCCTTCTCCTCCCGCTACTACGAGCTCCTGCGGCAGCGCCGGGAGCTGCCCGTCTGGACCACCAAGTACAGCTTCATGGAGCACCTGGAAGGCAACAGTGGCATCGTCCTGGTGTCTGGGCCCCCCGGCACTGGCAAGAGCACCCAGGTGAATGGGGGGGCCATGTCAGGGCAGCCGGGAGCGGCCGGCCCCGCTGGGGGCTGCGCACGCCTGGGCAGGGCCATGCTGCTGCCTGGGAGCCCAGCACGGGGCTGTGGTACCAATTGCTCTGCCGACAGTTTCTCCCCGTGCCCGCTGGTCTCCCAGCTGAGGGTCCCATCCCTCCTGCTCAGAGCACCTGCGGCACCGCTGTCGGCAGCAGCTGGGTCCTGCCTCGGGGCCTGCACGCAGATCCTACTGCCGTGCGGGCGAGGCACAGGCCCCGTGGCACGGGAGCTGCCAGGCCCTCGCCCCTGCCAGAGCAGCGCAGGCAGGCCCCGCACGCTCCCCTCCCGCCAGCCCCCTGCACGGCTTTACCGCGCGTTTGCCGTGTGCTGGCAGGCCCTGGGCCGTGGTGGAATGGGGAGGCGGGAGCCTGGGCGGCTGTGGGGCTGCAGGCAGAAGGCACCGAGACGGGACTGTGGCTGGGCAGCAGCTCCCTGACCCCACGGCAGCATCTGAGCTTGTCGGGGGGACAGAGGGGGCAATAGGCCCCGCGGGGCTTCAGCTCCACTGCGGTACCTGGGAGCGTGCCGCTGCGGTGAGCCCGGCGTGGGGCAGGGCTAGTGCAGAGCCAGGCAGCTGCACGCCAGGATGTGCCGGGGCATGCGCCGGGGCCCCGGGCGAAGCCTCGGCACGAGCCGGGAAGTGCTGCCGCGGCCGCCCCGGGAGCGGCTGCCGCAGCGGCGCAGGGCATCGGGCAGGCGCAGGAGGCGGCGCAGGGAGTGGGAAACGGCCCCTGCCCGGAGCTGGGCCCGGGTGCACGGGGCGGCGACGGGTGTGGGCTGTCAGGCTGGACAGTGGCAGGTCCAGGGTGCCAGGATCCCACCTGCCCACCCCGGGGAGCTGGTCCCGTCTGACAGCCCTTGCCACGGCACCCGGAGACATCGTCACGCAGACTTTGACCAGGGGAGGGATCACCTGGAAGCTGCGGGGGCAGCCATGGCCTCTGCAGGGCCGGATGCAGGCTGGGTCACCACGTGGCAGCTGCCGGCCTCTGGGGCTATCAGGGTGTTGGCAGTGGGCTTGGGGCCGCTTGCCCAAACCACCTCCCTTGGGCGTGACCCCGCTGCAGCATGGGCCTGGGTTCAGCCCGTGGCACAGGCTGACCTGTGGGGTGCTGGATTTGGGGAATAAAGCCCTTGTGCGGGCCCTGGCCTGGTCTGGCCCCAGGGCCGGGCTGCTTTTGGGTGCAGGCACCCTGCCTACAATCCCTGCGGGGCTCTGGGACCGCCGTGCCCTCAGCAGACCAGGGGAAGTGGCTCGATCCACGTGGAGTATCTGATCCTGCACGTTGGTGCACCAGCACCCCTCAAACGCAGTGTTTCCACCCAAAGTGGGAAGAGCCAATGCCCAAGCCAGGTCCCTTCGCTGTTGTCGTGGCCGAGGGCTGTCTGCGCCCTGCGCCGCCGCCCTCCACGGTCTTTGCAGGCAGCGAGGTGGCAGAAGGGAGGGTGCAGAGCCGTGCACGGAGACACGGCCGAGCACAGCCAATCTGTGGGGCAGTTGTGGGGCCAGCTGGAGGAACAGAGCAGGCTGCCCGCCCGCCCACGGTCACCGCTGGGTGTGTGCATGACCCGTGTGCTCCTGCCCGGCTGTGAGCTGGGCTCTCTGGAGGCAGCCCCTGGGCAGGACTCTGCCTGTCTGTGACCCCAGGTGCTGGGCAGACAGAGGGGTGCAGGCACCTGCTTGTGGGAGGCACACGGCACGGGAGGAGTGAGCGAGGCGGGCAGGTGTGTTGGGAGCAGTTAAACAGCAGATTTCTGGTCCCCAGTGCCCAAAGGACATCCACACAGCCCCGGGACCGTCCTGTGCCGCCTGGCTGAGTGCTTGGGCAGCGGCTGCTCCCTGGCACGCACTTCCCCATCTCTCACCATGGGGTTTCCTGGGGTAGTGTGTGATCCCTCTGGCCCCACGCAAGGACACTCGAGCCCCTGCCCCGGGCTTGCAGCTGCTGCAAGGTCTGGGTCTCGTGGACCTAGCCAGTGACCACTGCTCTGTGCTGAACCTGACTGGGGACCTGCCCAGCCTTCCCTGGAGAGGAATAGGGGGCCGGTTAGAATAGAGCAGGATGGCACCAGCCGGAAGGGACCTGCAGCCACCGCCTAGTCCAACCGCCTCACCGCTCCAGGGCTGACCGAAAATTAAAGCACATTATTAAGGGCATTGTCCAAATGCCTCTTAAGCCCTGGCAGGCGTGACCTGGAGTCACTGCTCTGAGCTGGCGGCTCTGGTGAAGGCAGCACAGCACGTACCCCCCCCAGCCCCATTTTTCCTGGGGAGGTGGAGGCAGAGAGGACTGTTGTCCCATGTCCCTAATGCAAGAGCCGGGACCGTGGTGTCCCATAGTGAGGCAGAAAGCTGCAGGCATGGGGCGATGAGGCTGTGGGACTCATGTCACAGGTTGCTGGGGCTCAGAAGTGGTGGTACCGGGGAGGGAAGGTCCCACCTGGGCTGTCGAGTGCTTCTGTATGGCCTCTGGCCCGGGAGGTCCTATAGCTGGATCTCTGGGGGCTGCTGTGGGGAGGGTCCCTCTGCCCTTCTGGGGGGGCACAGCGGGCACTGCTCCATGATGGGGAGGGGATCGTCCCGGCGCTTCTGGCTGGGGCCACGCTGTCCCCAGGCCCTGACCGGCGTTCTGGCCCTGCAGATCCCGCAGTGGTGCACGGAGTACGCCCTCTCCCTGCAGTTCGCCCACGGCCTGGTGGCCTGCACCCAGCCCCACAGCCTGGCCGCCCTCAGCCTCTCCCTGCGCGTGGCGGACGAGATGGACCTGAACCTGGGCCACGAGGTCGGCTACTGTGTCCCCCACGAGGACTGCTGCACCACCGAGACCATCCTCAGGTACGGGGATGGGGGGGGCCCCCGTGGGCTGCCTGTGCCGAGAGCGCCCGTCGCACTGCGCTCTAATCCCTCTGAGCTCCCCAGCGGCAGCGTAATCTCTTAATCCAGCCTGGCCTCATTGTGGGGAGCGATGAAGCGGGCTGCTGGCTGCCGGGGCCCTCCCAGGGCTGCAGTGGGGGCTCCTGCCATTGGGGAAGGGGCGAGGCGTGCTCCCCCAGGGCTGTGTGCGGGGATGCCCACAGGGGTGCAGCCCGTGGTGCCAGGGGTCCCCGTGGCCGCCCCACGCTGACAGGGCTGGGCTGCGGCAGGTACTGCTCAGACGAGATGCTGCTGCGGGAGATGACGTCGGACCCACTGCTGCGGCAGTATGGGGTGGTGGTGCTGGATGAGGCGCAGGAGCGGACAGTGCCCACCGACGTGCTGCTGGGGCTGCTGAAGGACGTGCTGCGCCAGCGCCCCGCGCTGAAGGTGGTGGTGGTGACCTCGCCGGCTATGGAGGAGCGGCTCCGCGCCTTCTGCGGGGACCCCCCTGTGGTGCGGGTGCCAGGGCCTGGGCCCCCTCCCCAGCTGCTCTACAGGGACCCGCCGGCCCGTGGCCGCATCGCAGCTGCCTGCCAGGCCGTGCTGGACATCCACCGGCGGCAGGAGCCCGGCCACATTCTGCTCTTCCTGGCCAGCGAGCAGGTGGGCTGTGGGCACCTGTGACTTGGCTCCTGCGGGAGTCATGAGGCTGGGGGGGAACAGGGAAGGTTTGGGGGATCCCTCTCAGCTGCGTGCGGGGAGTCCTGAGGACAGCGGGGGCTGCTGGGGATTAAACTGTGAGAGCTGGGGCTCCTCTGCGGAGGGGCTGTGGGCACCGTGCGGGACCTGGGGTCTTTTCCCCCAGGGCACCGGGAGGCAGCCGCAGGGCATGGTGCAGCACCCTGTCGCAGGGATGGGGCCACTCTGGGCGTCAGCGGGCATCACTCGTGTCCCCCTGTCCTTCCCCACAGGAGATCGCCGAGTGCTGCAGGGCCATCCAGACCGAGGCCGTGGCGCTGAACCCGGGGCTGGGCCCGCTGCTGGTCCTGCCCCTGCACCCCGGCATGGGCCGCGCGGCACAGAAGGTGTACGAGGTGCTGGAGGAGAGCGGCCGAGAAAGGCGGGTGATAGTCACCCACTGGCTTGCGGACTCGTCCTTCTCTCTGGGCACTGTGCGCTTTGTCATCGACTCGGGACTGGAGCTGCGCAATGTGAGTGTGCCAGCCTGGGACAGGGAGCCAAGCGGCGGTGAGCGGGGGGCCTGGCTCTGCTCTGGGGCGCAGCTGGCAGCACGGGCGGAGGCAAGTCTGGGGAGGGAGCGGCGGGGCCATGGCGGTCTGCGTTGTCTTGCTCAGCCCAGGCTCTGCGTGATGCCCCGGGCTGGGGGGCACGGGACCTGCCCCAGGGAGGTGGCAGTGGTGGCACTGCACCAGCGGGGTGGAGGGGCCTTTGGAGAAAGTGGGGGCTCGTCTGCGGACGCCCCTTCTCACAGCCTCGCCTGCAGGTCTACAACCCCCGCATCCGGGCAGAGTCCCAGGTGCTGCGGCCCATCAGCAAGAGCCAGGCAGAGTCGCGCATGCAGCGAGCCGCAGGCAGCCCCCCAGGTGAGAGCCCCTGCCCAGGCGTCCCCTGAATGTGCCTCCAGCGGGAGAGGGCTGTTACCCCACCCCACTGGGGCCCCAGGCAGCCTGTGGCCCAGCGCGCTTCCCTGCCTGCCTGCGCTTGCTGCCCTGTCGCTGGGCTTCATCCTTCCCGCCGCCATGGCTCATGGCCCCTCTCCTGCAGGCACCTGCCTGCGCCTCTACTCGGAGGCCTTCTATGAGCAGCGCCTGCCCCCCAGCCCCGCGCCTCACGTCAGCGAGACCAGCCTCAGCCGCCTCGTGCTGCTGCTGAAGCGCCTGGACATCGCTGACATGGGCCAGTGTGACTTCCTCGACCGGCCAGGTAGTGCCCGTGGGGCGCAGAGGGGACGGGCCTGTCATGGGGGGGGCTGGAGCAAAGGGGCGCAATAGGGCAGCCATGCGGGAGGAGCTGGAGGCTGGCCATGGCCGTGGCTGTCACTGCAGCCTGGGTTGTCTCTGGAGAGGGGCTGGAGGGTCCTGTGAGTGCAGGAGGAGGATAGGCAGGGCTGCCTGGTCCTGGCAGCCAGCTGACGTCCTGCCCCAGCCCCCGAGTCGCTGATGCAAGCGCTGGAGGACCTGGACTACCTGGCCGCCCTGGACGATGACGGGAACCTGTCAGAGGTGGGGATCATCATGTCAGAGTTCCCCCTGGACCCCCAGCTGGCCAAGGCGCTCATCGCCTCCTGCGAGTTTGACTGTGTGGAGGAGATGGTCAGCCTGGCTGCCATGCTCACAGGTACTGTGCCGAGGGGCTCAGAACCCGCTCTGCTGCTGGCATGAGGCACGGCGCAGCCCCCGGAGAGCCAGCACTGGCAGGGGTGGTGCTGGGGGGCACGTAGTGACCTTCCCTCTGTGCCGTCCCCAGCTTCCCCCTGCTTTGTGCCCCCTTCCACGCACCTGGAGGAGGCCGTGACCATGCGCCGGCGGGCCCTGCTCCACCCAGACGGAGACCACTTCACCCTCATCAACATCTTCAACGCCTTCCAGCAGCGTGAGTGCCAGGCAGGGGCTTGACTGCCAGCGGGCTGCTCACCCCACGAGTGTCCCACAGCTCCCTCACGTGTCCTCTGCTCCTTTTGGGAGCAAGCACTGCAGCCACGTTCGTGACCCCATCCAGGTGCCCCAGCCTGGCTGTGAGGGGGTCCCAGCCCCAGCCTGGGAGCCGCACTCTCTGCACGGTCCCTGTCCCCGCTGCGTTGAGGGGATGCAGACTGTGGGAGCAGCAGTGCCTGGTTTCGCGGCCCGTGAGCCCCCAGCCCAGCCAGGCCACCCGCTTCCACACGGGGTCTCTGCTCATCCAGCCCTGTCCCCGCAGTGCTGACCCCGCTCTCCCTGCAGACGATGCGGACGAGGGCTGGTGCCGCAAGCACGCGGTGAGTGGGGAGGCACTGCGGCTGGCGGGCATTGTCCGGGCAGAGCTGCTGGAGGTAATGCAGCGCATCGAGCTGCCCGTCTCACCCCCCGCCTTCGGCACCGACGCCAACGTGCTCAACATCCAGAGAGCGCTCATCTCCGGCTACTTCCTCAAGGTGGGCCGGGGGGCCATGAGGAGCCCGGCCGTGGGGTGAGGGTTGTGCCAGCCAGCCCCACTCCCCTCCCGCTCCGCTCCCCAGGTGGCCCGGGACATCGACGGCTCTGGCAACTACGTGATGCTGACGCACAAGCATGTGGCCCACCTGCCCCCTGCCTGCTGCTACCTGCTGCGGCAGCCCCCCCAGCGCCTGCCCCCCTGGGTCCTCTACCACGAGTTCACCATCTCGCAGGACAACTGCCTCCGCGTGGTCTCGGAGATCCAGCCCCAAATGTGAGGACCTCGGGGATGGGGAGGGCGGGTCGCGCCTGGGCTGCGTCCGTGTGTGGCTCCGGAGCTGGCGCTAGCTCGGGAGCGCGGTGGGGCCCTGGGATGCAATGCCTGGCCTGGGCCTCCTCTCCTGTGGGCAGGTGGGGGACTGTCCCGATGTGGGGGCATGAGGAGGCTGCTCTAGGGAGGCCCCTGGGGCCGGCTGCCCCTCGTTGACCCCCATCCCTGCAGGCTGGTGGAGCTGGCACCCCAGTACTACCTGAGCAACCTGCCGCCCAGCGAGAGCCGCGACCTGCTGATGGAGCTGCGGGAGAAGGTGGTGGCTGTGGAGGACGTGCCAGCGGTGCCAGAGCCGCTGGGAGAGGCAGCCGGCGGGGAGGATGAGGAGAGGGAAGTCTGCATGCTGCAGTGAGCCGCAGCCACCAGAGCCCCCACATCGGGGCCACCTGGGCTTGGCTGTGATTGCCGGGGATGGGAGAGCCCCAGGGAGGCTGTGCTGCTGTGGGGGCCGACCCAATCCCCAGGGAGGCACAGGCAGAGCCTGCTGGTACCACAGCTCTGCACCACACTCCTAGTGCCAGTGGCCACAGGACCAGCCCCCAGCATCTCCCCTGGGGACAGAGCCCGGTTCAGGGGAGCGTTGGCCCTGGGCCTGGGGAGTCGTGCAGGCCCTCCCCGCCCGGGGTCCTTCACCTCGTGTTTCCCCGGGGGCTGCCATGAGGCTGGGGCCGCTGGCCCTGCCTGTCGTGCTCCCCCCGCGCCCGGGGGAGCAGCGCCCAGGGGTCGAGGGGCCGCTTGCAGGTCTCTCCTGTATAAAGTTTTGTGACCTTTGCTCGTGGTCTCACGTCCGTGATTGCAGCCAAGGACGGCTCATGGTACGGAGGGGTCCAGCAAGGGTGGGCTCCATCCCCACCCCGGCGTCCTGCCTGCAGCAGGGCAAGGGCTCCCCCCAGGTCCCCATGCCCCTGTGGGGCAGCTCTGCGAACCCACCCCCCCACCCCCCCCAAGCCTCCCCTCTTCCCGGGGGGTTTCTCAACATGAGGCATCTCTGGTCTTGCTCACCTCCCGCCTCCGGTTCTGGGTAGTGTGCCGCTGCCCCCAGTCATGCCGACGCACCGAGGGGCAGCCCTGGCCTTTGTGCCGGGTCTTCCCCTCTGCGGTTGCGTCCTCTTCTGCAGAAGCAGAGGGGAAGCTGCGGCTGGCAGAGAGGCAGGCGGCAGCCTGGATGTGCAGCCAGCTTCTGCTCCCCCTGGGATGGGACAGGGCACGGGTGCTCCCCTGGCGCGAGGTGCCCCCCTCCCTCCCCCTCCCCGGGGTCCCCCTTCCTGCCTTGGGGTCCCCTCCAGCTTTCCAGCAAGTCCCGCTTCTCTCGTGGCTCCCTGGCACCATGGCCAAGGGCTGAGCTTCTGCCTGGGGTCCGGGTGTCCCAGCGCGGATGCTGTGCTCCAGCGCCTACCCCAGGATGGGCCCCTTGGCACAGGCGCAGGGCTGCTCCATCCCAGCAGCTGACACCCCCCCCCCCCCCGTCTCCCTCCTTTCCTCCCTCCTTCCCTCCCTGCAGCCCACGCGCGGGGGCTCTGCTGTTCCTGGTAAGGGGCCTGGAGGCTCCGCCGCAGCGCCTCGAAGGTCAGGCGGAAAGGTGAGGGCTGGGCCTCCTCAGAGCCCAAACTTCCCCTTCGCTTTCTAGGAACCCCAGAAAGTACGTGAGCAGGAGCAGTGGGGCACAGCTCATGCCTCCCCACCCTCCCTGGATTGGGGCCAACCTGCCCCTGGGGTGGGGGGGCTGCCCTGTCCCCTCTCCCTGGGCCAGGGCTGCAGGCAGTGGGGGCCAGGGCCGGTGCCCAATGTGGGCGCAGGGGCTGTGTCTTGCCAGGCTGAGTGGAGACGGCCACGCAGCAGGGCTGGGCTGGTGCTCGCGGGGATGGCAAAAGGAGGCTGGTGGCTGTGGTGGCCTCTGCCCCCACGTCCCCATCCTGGCACAGCGTCCTGCGGGACAAGCAGCCAGGGCAGCTGCGTGGCCCTGGGAGGGGAGGGAAGGGGTGAGACAGCCCGTGCCTGTCTGGATGCAGCCTCTGCAGGGACCCGCTCCTCTCCTCAGGGACCCACCGCAACCCAACTGGACGGGGCCAAGCACTGCGCCTGCCCCTCTCCGGACCCCCAGGACAGGCACTGCTGGACCTCGGTGGTCCCTTCCCTGCACTCCGGCCCCTGCCCGCCCCATAGGCAGGGCTGTGCGGGGCTGGGGGGAGCCCAGCCACGGGGGAAGCCTCGCCTGTGCCATACGGGAAGGGGCACTGCTCCCAGCCCTGTGCAGCCCCTGAGCCACCACCCCTCGGCCCCACCAGGCGAGGAGGGGATGAACGTCTCCTGCCAGGCTGAGTCCTACTCATGCACGGTTACTCCATGCAGCACACGGTGATGTGCAAACCCTCAGCTGGTCCTGGGGCTCAGGACTGCTCCGCGGGAGCTAGGAGCACTCTGGGTTCCCGCACTGTCCCAGGTGCCCAGCGCTGCCCCTTCACCCAGCGGTTCCCGGGAGGAGACCCATCCCCACCGCCCCGGCGGTGCCCGTGGTCAGGGCAGGGCAGTGGGTCCCCAGTGCCCTCCGGCCTGGGAAGTACCCGTGGTGAGTCCCAGCAAGGCTGGGGCCGGGTGGGTCGGGGGCTGAGCGTGGGTCCCAGCTCACAGCTCCACCCAGCGCAGCTTTCTCCTCTTCTGAGAACTGTGATGCTTCTGTGGTTTGGTTTCACCTTGGGGCAGCCCCGCGGGGTCCCAGCTCAGTATATACCCAGCCACCCACCAGCCCCCAGCTCATGCCGAGCCCACCAGATCAGCGCACACCACAGCGCCGAGGTAGGCACAGCACAGCAGCTGCTGCAGGGGTGCTTGCACTGCAGCCCCATCGGGGTTTGGGCACCAGGGAGCCCCGGGACGGTGCTGCTCCAGGGGGGCACTGCAGCCACCTGCCCGGGGGGGCATGCAGCAGGGCCACGGTGGGAAGGGTCGGGGTGTCACGTCGGCTGCCGGCCATATGCGGGGCTCCTTTCACATTGCACTGCTCCCCCTCCTGCCTGACCCTGCTGCCGTCCCAGGGCTGAGGGCTCTGCCCTTGCTGGTCCTGCTGGCTGCATCCCAGCTCAGCTGGCTCCCCTTCTCCTGGGGTACAGCTGGTCCCCCTCCCCGGTGCGGGGCTGCCCTTCTGCTTCCCCTTCCCCTACGACTGCCCTTCCCCTCCCAGATGCTGGTGCTGGTGGGGCTGGTGCTGTGCCTTGCTCCTGCGGATGCCCTGACTGCCTTCCCCCCTAAGTGTGAGTCCTGCCCTGCTTGGGCACAGGGGAGGCCTTGGAGGGGAGACACCCCAGTGTGTGGGGGACTGCAGGACCCACACAGCATCTGGAGGGAGCAGGGAGCGCCCGCATCCTGCATCCCTCTGATATGGGGTGACGTGAGCCCGGGTTGGGGAAGCTCTTCTGGTGGGATGGGGGCTTAGAGAATGGGCATGAGTGTGATGGGTTGTGGGGGGGTGGATGTGGGGTGAGGGAGCAGGGGGATGGATGTGGGGTGATTGGGCAGGGGGGATGGACATGGGGTGCGGGAGCAGGGTAGGGACCGTGGGGAAGGATGGATGTGGTGTGTCGGGACGAGGGGGCACCCAGCCCCATCGTGGTGTGGGGGACGGGCTGCCTACACTGTAGCCCATCTCTGACCCCAGTCTCTGCCTCTCCCCTCCAGTTCAGGTGGGGAAGCTGAATGGGGACGTGGTGGTGAAATGCAACACCTCGGAGCAGCAAGTGACCTGGACGCAGAATGGGGAGCCGGAGCCCATGGCCGAGCTCGTGGCTGAGGGACAGACTCTCACCATCCTCGGCTTGGACCTGCCGGCCGCAGGCAACTACAGCTGCTGGGCTGGCACCGTCCTGCTGGACACCACCTATGTGGTGGTCAGCAGCACCCGTACGTGGGGCTGGGCGCGAGGGGGCTGGCACAGCCGGGCGGAGGAGCCAGGACTGAGGGAGCAGGGGGGTGGATGGGGGTTGATGGAGTGGGGGGGGATGCAGGGATTTAGGGGCAGGCTTGGGGACCAGGAGATGTCCGTGCATCTGCAGGTGTTTGTGCCCAGCCCACGGGGCTGTGGGGATGCACCAGGCAGGGCTGTGCAGGGCCGGGGGGAGCCACGGGGGAAGCCTCGCCTGTGCCATACGGGAAGGGGCACTGCTCCCAGCCCTGTGCAGCCCCTGAGCCACCACCCCTCGGCCCCACCAGGCGAGGAGGGGATGAACGTCTCCTGCCAGGCTGAGTCCTACCGTGGCTCCTTCCGCTGCTCCTGGACAGGCCCCCGCTCCGCCGTCTTCCGTGCCCGCCTCACACGCAGGTGGGTGCCCCAGGAACCCCCCCAACCTGGCCCAGGTCCCGTGGCCGCCCAGCCCTCACACCTGCCTCCCCCCAGCAGCGATGGCTCCTTGGGGGAGTGGGTGCCGGCAGCCAGCCGCCGTGGCCGGTTCAGTGCCAGCTTCACGGACCCCTCCTTCTGCCCCTTCGCTGAGGAGCTGCACCCGCTGCAGCTGCAGCTGGAGGGGTTCTCGGACACCTCCTACCTCAATTTCTCCATCCACTTCTTCATCCGCGACATCGGTGAGCTCAGACCTGCAGCAGTGGGGTCCAGGGGGTGTCCTCGGGGTGCTGGGGGCCCTGTGGGAGGGCTCAGCCCCAGGGCTGGGCAGTGCTGCCCAGTGCTGAGCCCCGCTCTGCCCGCAGTGCGGCCTGACCCACCACAGGAGCTGACTGTGCAGCGGCGGGGGGAGCAGCTCCACCTGGCCTGGGCCCCCCCAGCCTCCTGGCCGCTCCCCAAGTCCTACTTCGCCCTGCTCTACCGGCTGCAGTACGAGCTCCCCAACGGCACCCAGGTAACTGCAGGATGCCCGTGCCCAGCCTGCCCCTGCCCATGCTGCCCTGTGTCCTCAGTCTGCTGCGCCCACCCTGCCCCTGCCCCAGCCCCAGCCCCAGCCTGGGCTCTTCCCTCCACCCAGGGGTGCCGTTGGGAACAGGGACTTGTCGAGGGCTCAGCAATGCCCCCCCTCCCCGCTACACTGCTTCTCTCCTTGGGGCGGTGAATTGTCACTCCTGGCTGTTACCTC
This sequence comes from Spheniscus humboldti, assembly GCA_027474245.1. Lineage (NCBI taxonomy): Eukaryota > Metazoa > Chordata > Aves > Sphenisciformes > Spheniscidae > Spheniscus > Spheniscus humboldti. Next base: position 928,278 of record CM049890.1, read on the forward strand.
TGCTTCCCCCCCCCAGGACCCAGCACTGCCCACACAAGGAAGCGTCACTGCCCAGGTCAGGGAGGTGCTGGTGTCTCCCACTCCTGAGCCCCCAGCGCCAAACCCTGCTCCTGCCCTGTCCCACCTTCCCCGCAGCCTCGCTTGGTGACGGCTGCCCCCCCGCCCCGGTGCTGGGGTGCTCCCCGAGGCCATGACCTGCCCCGCTTTGCAGGTTGACAAGTACGTGGAGGGTGCGGAGGAGACGCAGCTGCAGGAGCATGCGCGGCGGGTGCGCATCAGCTGCCAGGACCCCTACGCCAACCCCGCCTGGAGCCCCTGGAGCGCCTGGCAGGATGTTGATGCAGCCCAGCAGCGCCAGCTCCGAGCGCGCTGACCCCGCGCACGGACACCCTCTTCCCCCTCACACCCGTCCCCTACCCCACTGCACCTCCGTGTGCACGGGGACACCCGAGGGGCACCCCCTAGTTGTGGCAGCCATAGGGACCCAACACTGATGTTCCCATTCTCTTGTATGGTTTGGAAGAGGCTTTTTACCTCTGTTAAAGAGCTGGGCTTGGCTTTACTATGACAAACCTCGGTTAGTCTTTGTGTGGGGTGGGGGGTGCTGGGCCCCCCGGCCCCCAGCCTCCACAGGCTTCAGCTAGGCACGCCACAGGCAGGGCTCCTGCCTGCCCTGCCCTTCCGCTCAAGGTGGCCAGACTGGCCCCTGCCCTACAGGGGGGGTCACAGGCTTGTGCAAGGCCCCCACTGCCCCACAGCTCCCTGAGGAGCCCCCGCTCCCTGCCAGTGCTGGGCTGCTGGGCTCAGCCCGTGGGGTCCTTATGCACAGCTGAAAACAGATGTGTAACACATATGTGCGCACGTGCTCCAGCCCAGCCGGGGACAGCCCAGCTCAGCGGCCCTACCCAGCCCTGGCCTGGATGGGGGGGATCCCCACAGCCCTGCCCAACTGTCTGACAGGGCACGCAGGCGCCCTGGACCCTCCTATTCCTCATCACACCACCACCCCCGATCTGCCTTCTTTCTGGGGGCTGCAGTGGGGCAACATCCCCAGCCTCAGGGGCAGCACCCCAGCAGGAATGTACTGCCCTACACCAAGGGGGCATGCCCTGGGGGGGGGCAGCACCCCATCCCCACGTCCCGGGGTGCAGGATCCCTGCCTGACCCCAGGATCACCAGTCCTGGGGCAGGACACGACCATGGCCACGGGGGGGTGGGGTCAGGGACCACCTGCAAACACTGGGGGCTTAGCTCCCGCTGGGGCACAGTCCCCTCCACCACGTGGCCATGGCCAGGCCCCCACGATGTGCCCCACTCAGCATCCCCGTGGGGTGCCCTGCCCAGGAGCGAGGGGCTGCGGCCAGATGGGAGGGAGCCAAGACCCCACAGCCAGGCAGCCCCCACAGGACACAGCCCTGGCACCCAGGCCCCCATGGAGCTGCCCTGTGCCCCCCGGCTCTGCTGCAGACCCTGAGAGCACAGTGGGGTGCCCCCGGCGCAGGGTGCGGCTGGGGGACGCTGCCCCACCACCACAGACAGGCCGGCTCCGGGTAATGCCACGGGGCTTTATTGAGGTGCTTCCGCGCGGGCCGGGCCCCCAGCCCCGCTGCTGCTCCGGAGAGGCTGGTGAGAGTGTGCGGCCCCGTGGGCGCTACCCTCCTGGGGGGCTGGGGCCTCCGAGGGCAGGGGTCTGGGGAGCCCGGGTAGCCGGGGGTCCCAGGAGTCCAGGGGGCCCACGGCACAGGGGGACAGAAGGACCGGGGCTCCAGGAGTCCAGAGGGGTCCAGAGGGTCCGGGGGCGGAGGTCCCGAGGCACAAGCGAGCGGGGACTCTGGGGACCCCGAGGCGCAGAAGTCCGGGGTCTGGGGGCCCGGGCGCGGGGTCCAGCGGGGCCTGGCAGCGCGGGGTCCCGCAGCGGGACCTGGGGTCCCGTCATGGCGGGGCCAGACGGCCCAGGCGCAGCTCTTCGCCCTCCAGCATCTCCCTGCAAGAGACAGGCCCGGGCTGAGCCCCGCGCCCCTCCCGCCCCGCCCGCCCCCCCCGCGTACCGGTACGCGGCGATCTCCGCCTCCAGCGCCATCCGCAGCCGCAGCAGCGCCGGGTACTCCCGCAGGCACCGGGCCATCTCCGCCTCCGCCTCGCCGATCTCCCGCTCCAGCTCCGCCACCCGCTCCTGCCGGCCGGGCCGTCAGCAACGCCCGGGACCCCCGGCCCGTTCCGCACGGACCCCCGGCCCCTGACCCGACCCCCGCACCGCACAGATCCTCCTCCCCCGCCCCACCTGAACCCCCCTCCACAAGTCCCATCCCGACCCCCGCCCAGCACGGACCCCTGCCCCACCTGAACCCCCCCTCCCCAGCCCCAGCCCGACCCCAGTCCACACACACACCACCCCCCCCAGGCACCTCCCCCCGTCCCCGACCCCCCGTACCTGGTATTTGGCGAGCTCCCCGCTGTGCCGGTCCCGCAGCCCCTCCAGCTGCCGGTGCAACGCGCCCACGGCCCCGCGCAGCGCCTCCACCTCGGCAGCGCGGGCGCGCAGCAGCCTCCGGTACCCGGCAGCCTCGGCACGGGCACGCAGCACCGCCTCGCCGCCGCCGCCGCCGCCCCACCGGCACCGGGACTGGGGCCAGCCCTCGGCCGCGCTCATCCCGGCGGCTCTGCGGCGGTGCCGCAGCCGTTCCACACACGCACACACACACCCCCCCCCGGTAAAACGGGGCCGCGTCACGGAACCGCAGCCAATCCCGCCGCCGGGAAACAGGCACCGGTTGCCCGCCTCTTCCCGGTGGCAACGGGGGGGGGGGGGGGCCGGCGGGAGCCTGCCCCTCGCCCGCAGCCCGCTGGGCTGCTGAGCCTGCGGGCGAGGGGCAGGCTCCCGCCGGCCCCCGGGCAGCGGCTGCAGCACCATGGACAGCGGCGGAGGGGATGGGGTGGGGGTCAAGGTCAAGTTTAGGGTGGGGGTCGTCGCTATTGCCCCCCCTCCCCTCCATCATCCACCAGGGACCCCGGCCGGAGCTGACCCAGGTGGGCGTCCCGGTGACCAGGCACCGCATTGGCGGAGCCGGGGAGGGCAATGCCCCATCCTGGCCGGGGCTGGAGTGGGGCTGAGGGCATCGGTCCCTGGGGAAAGTGGGGCAGGGGAGGGGGTCCCCGGCTGAGGCTGAGGACACTCAGGGGGTCGCCAGGGAAGGGGGGGGCAGGCATTTGCTGGAGGAGGGGGGTTTCAGACCCCAGCGGACCCCTCTGCCTCCCCACGAGTGTGCTGTGGGTCACGTCAGACCAAGGTTCAGTCCAACCCCAGGCAGCGCAGGGGAAGGTGAAGGGTGTCCCAGGAACCAGAGACTGGGGGGGCAGGCACGAGGGCAGCCCCGCTCTGGGGGGGCTGGTGCAGTCCTTCGGCACGCAGGGGCACCCCGAGTCCATTGCAGGGTGCTGCAGGGGCACGTCCAGGCCCAGGGCCGCAGGGAGCCAGCAAACTGGTGGGGGCCGGGAGCGCCGGGGAGCCCGGCCCACGGGGCAGACAAGCCCAGTCCATCAGTTGGTCCTGACACTGGGGGGGCCGCGGGGCTGGGCTCCTCATCCAGCCCGAGGGCTGCAGCTCGAAGCCGGAGCTAGCAAACTCCGACTGGGATAAGGCAAGTGTGTGTGGGTGGTGCAGACCCCGTGGCGGCTGCCAACGAGGGTAGGGGGGGCTCCCGGCACCAGCAATGGAGGGGGTCCACCCTGCACCCCGCTCAGCCAGCCCTGGGTGGGCTGGGGGCTGTGGCCACCCCAGGGGAGAGGGGCCTGGCCCAGCCGGGAGAGCCACTGATGGGTGGGCAGCGGGTCCTGAGCAGGTACCACCCGAGGAGCTGCCCCCAGAGCGGGGGGCCCTGGGGAGGGGGGGCTGGACTTGCAGAGGCCCGTGGGGTGTGGGGGCCCAGCCGTGGGCTCCCCGGGAGGTCCAGGCAAGGGGCTGCCTGCAGCGGTGCTCCAGGCAGGGGTCCAGGCAGGGGTCGGCAGAGCTTTGAGTCCAACCGCAGGGGCACGTCCGCCCACCCGGAGCTGCGGGGTGGCCGAGAGGGGGCCCGAGGGGGCTGGCCCATGGCAGGGAGGGGGCTGCCAATGGGGGGGGGGGGCTCCCGGGAAGCAGCCGCCCCCTCCCTGCCGCAGGCCAGAGGTGCTGGGCTCAGACCCCGCCGGGCTCCCACCACCCACCACAGCCTCCCGGCACGTCCACGGCTCCCCGGGGACCTCACACCACGGAGGCCACCCCTGAGACGGATGTCACCTTGTTGTCCTCAGCCCAGGGCTGCAGGTTCTGCAGGGCGTAGAGGGAGGAGTTGTGCATGCAGAGCGGGTCCTGGGGCAGTGGCTGGCTCAGGCTCTTCTGGAAGGCCTCCTGCTGCAGGTGCAGCATCAGGCGGTTGGCCTGCTGGCGCTCTGCCTCGCGCTCCTCCGCCGTCTGCCTCCTGCCAGCACACACGGCCCATCCGGCACTGCCCCGCTGCCCACACCTGCTGCCACCTGCCGCCCGTCCTGCTGCTGGCACCGCTGTGTGCCGGTGTGGCAATGCCCCACAGCCCTGTCTGTGTCTTGGCACCACTGTGCACCGATGCAGAACTGCCCCACAGCCTCTGCCCTGCAGCCCCTCCCTCTCTTGGCACCTCTGTGCACCGGTCTGGCAGTGCCCTGCAGCCCTGTCCTGCTGCCAGCACCGCTGTGTGCTGGTCTGGCACTGCCCCACAGCCTCCACCCCACAGCCCTGTCCCTCTCTCAGCACCACTGTGCACCAATGCAGCAATGCCCCGTAGCCTCTGCCCACAGCCCATCCTGCTGCCAGCACTGCTGTGCACCAGTGCAGCAATGCCCCACAGCTTCTTCCCTGCAGCCCATCTCTCCCTCAGCACCACCGTGCCTCACCCAGCCGGGCACAGGGGACGCAGAGGGGACAGGCACTCCACCTTGCCCCAGCCCAGCCTCTCCCGGGGGGTACAGCCATGGTGGGGGGTGGCTGCCAGTGGGAGGCAGGGGGTTGGAGTTGCGGGGGCTGTGGCGGCCGGCCCCGTTACCTCCACTTGGTGCGGCGGTTCTGGAACCAGGTCTTGACCTGGGCATCCGTCATCTTGAGGGCCTTGGCCAGGGTGGCGCGCTCGGCCGAGGCCAGGTACTTCTGGCGATGGAAGCGCTTCTCCAGCTCACAGATCTGCACCCGGCTGAAGGAGGTGCGCGGCTTCTTCCGCTTGGGTGGTGTGCGGTTCTGGTAGGGGTGTCCGATTCGCCGGGTTGCCGCGAAGGGCGACAGCGCAGCTGCAAGCAGGGGGGGTGAGGGGCTGCTCAGGGGAGCCACGGGCAGAATGCCCTGTCCATCGCTGCTGCTGCACAGGCAGGGACTGGACAGAGCCCCTGCTGAGGGCAGGGCAGGAGCGGGCACAGCCCTGGCAGCGCGGGAGCCTGGGGAGGGATGCTCGGGGCCGTGGGGACAGGGAGGTCCAGGGGGACCACCAGCGCTGCCTGGCAGAGAGGAGGGGAGGAGGAGACCCCGAGTCGTCCCCACCCACTCCCACAGCCCAGGGACGCGCAGGGCAGCTCAAGACGTGGTGGGAGAGCCCATCCACACCCCACAGCCACAGCCTGATCGCTCCCCCAGCCTGGCGGGTGGGGACTGGGGCTGGCGGCGTGGCTGGGCAGGCCCGGTCTCAGGGCCAGTGCAGGGCTGGCAAGGCTCCCGGCAGCACAAACCCATCCTTCCCCACGTGCCAAGCCCTGCCACAGCCCCAGAGGAGCCTCTGTGGCGCTGCCGGGGCTTCCCAGCCCTCCCGGGGAGGGGACAGGACCCCAGAAGCCGTCGCGAGGTGGCCGATGTCTCCCTCCGCGCACCAGCAGCGTCTGAGTGATGGGGGCCAGGGAAGGGGCTGTCCTTGCACGGCTGAGGCGTGAGCCAGGGATGGCAAGGCCGGACGCAGCCGGAGCCACGGAGAACGTCAGGGCAGCGAAGGGGTGTGGAGAAAGGTGAGAGCTCAGCCGGGGCACAGCACCTAGCTCCCGCTCCCCTCCTGCTCTGCCGGCAGCCCACAGCTGAGCCACAGCCCCACGGTCCTCGCTATCACTGGCACTGCACAGGCAGGGCTGCACATGGCCAGGCCCATGGGGCTGCCATGGGGCCCCAGCACCCCATGCCTGCGGGGGTGTGGGGCAGACCCCACAGTAGCCCCAGGGACAGCCCGGCGCCCGGCAGACCCTCCCCGTGAGGCTGGACCCTCCCTCCCGCCAGCACCCAGGCAGGCAGAACGGGCAGGAGGCCAGCCTGCCCGCCGGCGGGGGCGGACGTGGTTGACGCAGGTGGAGCCGTGCAGTCGGGGGGACGGAGGCCCTCGCGCCCCCTCCCCGCGCGGGGCGGCCCCTCGCTGGGAACAGATGCTGACAGCCCGTAGACCACCCCAAGGCCAGCGGCACTGAGTGATGGCCACGGCTGGGAGACCCCGTGCCTGGGAGGGGCCGCCCCGTCCACCCGCCGGTGGCGCCAGGCAGGAGACAGGGACGTCACCTGCCGCCCCTGTGTGGGGACGGTGCTTCGTCACCGCCGGGATGGCAGGGTGGGCCAGGAGGCGAACCCGGCTCTGCTGGCACCCAGGCTGGGCCCCTGCAGCCCCTGGCCTCCCGCCCCACATGGCCCCAGCAGCCCCCATAGCCAGCGCTTGGCCCCCAGCCTCGTCCCCGCATGGAGCCGTGCGCTGCGGACGTGGCAGCGCCGCCATCTTGGGAAGGAGCCGAGCTGAGCCGAGCCAGGCCGGAGCTCCCCGGCACCAGCATGCACCCAGAATGCAGCCCTCACATCCAGCACCCCAACTGCAGCACCCCGCACCTTCTCCTCCGGGGTGCAGTGACCGGCATCCTCACCCCAGCACTGGGTGCACCAGCCCCCACCACGGGCGCTCAGCCCCTGGCCCCATAGGCAGCACCAGGACCCTGCACCACCTCCCCAACACCTGCATCGCCACTCGTCCTCCCCAGCCCCGGCACACACCAGCCCCAGCCTCTCCCATGGCACCGGCGCCTTGGGCCCCGCGCCCATCCCTGCACACGCGGGTCTCCGAGTCCCAGCCCTAAGCGCCCCACAGCCGGGCCCCACAGGCACCCCCCACCGCCTGCCCCTGTCCCCAGGGGTGCACGGGACAGGGGCACCTGCTCCCCGCACCCCAGCCCCACATGCAGACGGGTTTTGCCGCGCAGCCCCATGGCGGGTCCCTGCTCACGACACAACCGCTGCCCGCGCCCCGCAGCCCCCGGCAGCCTCGCCGTTATCGGTGGGACGGAGCTGGCACCCGGTGCCCCCGGGCCCAGAGAAAGGACCGGACACAGAGCGGAGCCCGAGGCCGGAGCACGGCAGGACCCCGCGGGCGCCGCTCGGAGCCGCCGGCGGCTGTGCCAGCCCCGAGCCGCTCTCCGTGGGCCCCGACGGCGGCCGCTTCCCGCGGCGGCGAGAGCCCGGCCCGGGGCACGGCGGCGCCCGGCGGAGCGGAGCGGAGCGGGGCGAGGGCGGGGGCGGGGCGGGCGGCGGGCGAGGACCCCGCGCTGCGGGAACCGGCGGAGCGCACGGCCCCCGGGCCAACCCCGGCCGGTCCCCGCGGGTGGCGCGGCCCCGGTCTGCGGCCGCCCCGACCCCGCTCCGCACCCGCCGCGCCGCGCCGCGCCGTGCCGACGGAACCGCCGGAGCCGTCGGGAGCCGTCGGGAGCCGTCGGTAGGCCGCCGGCGGCGCTCACCTGAGAGCCGGTCCTTAGCGATGCGGCGCGTCGTCTCCATCCAGGGGAAGGTGAGCCCCGACAGCCCGGGCACCGGCGGCGGCGCGGCGGGCGGCGCGGCGGGCGCGGGCCGGTGCGCCGGGACGCGGATGACCCCGGCGGGCGGCGCGGCGGGCGCGGGGGTCACGTTGACGCTCACGTTCATGCTCATGTTGAGGTTGTAGGAGCCGAGCGAGCAGGCGGGGCCGTAGCCGCCGCCGTAGAGCCCGTAGTCGGGCTCCCCCGCCGCCCGGGCCGGCCCCGCTCCGCCGCCCGCGGGCTCGGGGCCGCCGAGGATCTGGTCGATGCCGAAGCTGATGGGCTCGTGGGGCGCGGGGGCCTGGCCGCCGCCCTCCCGCGCCAGCGCCGCCGCCTCCATCGCCCGGCCGCGCTCAGAGCCGGCGGGGCGCGGGCATGGCCGGGCCGCCTGCGGCCGGGGGGCGGCGGGGGGCGGCGGGGGGGGGCGGCGGCGGGCGGCCCCGCGCGGGGGCGGGAGCGGGGGCGGATGGATCGGGGAGCCCGCTGCGGGCCCGCCGGGGCTGGGGCCGGGGCAGGGGCCGGGGCCGGGGCAGTGGCCGGGTCCGGGGCAGGCTCCGGGGCAGTGGCCGGGTCCGGGGCATGGCCCGCGGCTGCTGGCGGCCCCGGCGCGGGAGCGCGGGTGCGCGGCGGGCCCCGGCGGCGCGCGCTTTTCTGCCCCGCTCCATCTGGACCTGCCAAAATCCCGGCCGCCCGCGCCCTGATTGGCGGCCGCGCCCCGTGATTGACAGCCCCGCGCCCCCGGGGGCGGGGGCTCGCGCATCCCGGAGCCACGCCCCGCCACCGGCCCCACTCCCGCGGCGGCACCGGGCCCCCGCCCCGCCCGGCCCGCGGCCCGCCGCCCGCCGGGGCTCCCGCACCGCCTCCGCCGCGGCCCCGCGGCGGCCGGCCCGGCCCGTCGGGCCCCGAGCGCACGGCGCCCCGCCCGGCCCCGCGACGCTCCCCGGCCCGCCGCGCTCCGGCCCGGTTCCCCGCCGCCGGAGCAGCCGCCGGACGTCCCCCTGCTCGCAGCAACGAAGGGGCGGCGCGGGGCCCACCGGAGCCGCCGCGATACCGGCGCCTCTCCGCGCCCCGGCGCAGCCCCGGCTCCGCCCGCGGCCCCGTCGGAGGCTCCGGCGGCGTCGGGGCGCCCAGCGTGCAGGGGCCGGGGCCGCCGCTCGCCCGCCCGAGGCGGAGCCGGGGCCGCCCCGTCCTCCCGGGCGCACACGGCCGCGCGGCCCGGGGCACACGGAGCGGGCCCCGGCCCCGGCGCCGTTATCCCGGATCCCGGGGCGCGCGGACCGGCACCGCGCCCGCCGCTCCCGGGGCGCGCAGGCTCCGTTCCCCGGAGCCGCCGCGGGCCGGGCGCACCGACCCGGTCCCACCTCGCCCGCCCACCGCGGAGCGGACGGACCGCTCTGTCCCCGGAGCTGCCGCTCCCGGGACACGGACCCGGGGTGCGCCCCGACCCGCCGCTCCCGGACGGACCGCGGTTCCCCCGAGCCGCCGGTCCCGGGGCACGGACCCGTCCGCTGTTCCCGGTGGTACGGAGCCCGCTTTCCCCGACCCGCCGTTCCCACGAGACGGACCAATCCGCCCGTAGCGCGGACCCGCCGTCCCTGGGACACGGATTCCGGTTCCCCCGACCCGCCGGCCCCGGGGCACGGACCCATCCGCCCTTCCCGGTGGTACGAACACCGCTTCCCCCGACCCGCCGTTGCCGGTAGCACGGACCCCGGTTCCCAGGAGCCCGCCGTTCCCGGGACACCGACCCCAGTTGCGCCGACCCGCCGTTCCCGGTAGCACGGACCCCATTTTCCGCAGACCCGCCATTCCCTGATCACGGATCCCGTTTCCACCGAGACCGCCCTTGCTCGGTGATGAATCCCGGTTCCTCCGACCCGCCGTTCCCGGGGCACGGATCCCAGTCCCCTCCACTCGCCGTTCCCGAGTCACGGACTCCGGTTCCCACGGACCCGCCGTTCCTATTAACCAGCCGTTCCCGACCCACCCACCCACCCCGGTCCCCCCGACCCACCGTTCCCGGGCACGGAGCCCAGACCGGCCCCGTCGGGACGCTCGTACCTGGCTCGCAGGAGCGGGCCCGGCTGCGGCCCCGCCGGGTGCCCGGGCGCGGGGTGCGACGGTGCCGCTCGGGGCGGGCTCGGCCCCGGCCCGCGGACCGGCCCCGCTCCGCCGGCGGGAGGTAGCGGCCAACGGAGGGGAGCACGGGCCGGGCCGGGCCGGGCCTCCCGGCGACTATCGCGACAGCCCCGCCGCGAACGGTGTGTCCGGCCCGTGGGGCGCGGCTGTGGGTCGGCGGGGTGGCCCCGCGGGTCGGTCCCGGCGGCTACCGGGCGGGGGGTCCCGGCTCCCGGGCGGGCAGGGGCCCGGGGCGGCGGGTCACGGCTCCGGGGCAGGGGCCGGCGGGGGGGGGGGGCGGCCGCCCGGCCACCCTGGCGCCACCGGTCTGGGGTAAATGACATTACCGGGGCCTGCGCCTGTAAATCACAGCGGCACCGGGAACCGCAGCTGCCGCACCCCGGGGGCACTGCACATCCCGGGGGCACTGCACGCCCTGGGGGCACATCCCGGGGGCACTGCACGTCCCGGGGGCACTGCATGTCCCGGGGGCACTAGGCAGACGCAGGGGCACCGCACGCACCGGGGGCACCGGGTGGATCTGGGCTCAGCTGGACCTGCTGTGGCATGGGGTGACCGTCCCTGCACCCGCAGCTCCTCCGGAGCGTGGGGCCACAGGCACCCGGGGCTGCACGGGGCACACGCTCACCCGGCAGCGTGGGGTGGCGATACACAAACACACACCCCCGGCGGGGCACAGCTGCCCGCACACACGTGTGTACGCACAGCCTACAGCACAGCTGCACACGCACACACGCACGCTGTGCAGCGCAGATGCACACCTACAGACGTGCTTACACACAAGTGCTCACACACACACATGTTCACACACACGCACACGCGCGCACACACTCACACACATCCCACAAGGCACGGCACAGCTACACCGGCACACGCAGCACCAGTGTGCACACGTGTGCTCACCTCACACTTCAGCACGGCTACACACACGTACATAGACCCGACTGCACAGTGTTGGTGTACACACACATGCATGCGCGTGCACGCACACACACACGTGCCAGGCTGGGCACACGCTGCGCTGCCTTGCCCGACCCTTGTGCCATGCCGAGCTGGCCATGCCCGCATCCCACCGCAGCGCCAGGCAGGCACGGAGCTGCCCCTTCCCATGCCCGAGGCATCTCCCTTCCTGCTGCTCCCAAGGGAGCCCCATGCCGTGGGTGCAGGTCCCCGTGCGCCTCAGCAGGGGAGGGGGACGCTGCATTCTGGGCCGCACCACCAGGACCCTGCCCTGCCGGGGGCCCTGCCAGGCTGAGCCCTGGGAGTTTCCCGGCATTTCTTGCTTGTGGCCCAGCAGGTGCCGGGAGAAACCTGCCTGGTGCTCCGGCTGCATGCTCACGGCACGGCTGCGGCTTTCCCACCCGCAGAGAGCCACCGGCTCTGGGCCTGCCGTGGCAGAGGGGCTCGCCGTGGCCCCGTGGGGCGCAGCCGGCACTGGTACTGGCATTGGCACTGGCACTGGCGTTGGCGCTGGCGTTGGCCCAGACCCTGTCGGCGCCTGCCCCGGCCCCGAGCAGTGGCGGGGAGGAAATGCCTGGTGCTGGGGGAGGGAGGCGGCAGCAGGTTAATTAAACCTAGAGCAGGAGGCAGATGTTTGCCGTGCCCAGGGGCTGGAATGCTGCCGGTCCCGGGAGATGGATTGGGGGGCAGGTGACGAGGCCGGGGGCGGCGCAGGCTCACGCGGCGCCTGCCTGCGCCACGGTCCGCCCCGCGCCCACGGGGGTCTGCTGGGCGGCACCCCCAGCCAGGGCCTTGCTGGGTGGGTGTTCGCCCCGACCCCCGCTCAGGGTGGGACCCCAGCGCCCGGCACTGGAAGGACGGGAGATCTCTGCAGCCGGGGGCTGGGGCCGGCACCACCAAGCAGGGGGGCTGGCAGCACGCACAGCCCGTCGGCTGGGGCAGACACCCCTGCCTGGCTTCCTCTGGCACCGCGGTTAGGGCTGCCCCAGGATGGCACAGAGCAAGGAGAGCCCTGAGGGCTCACGGGGAAGGGCTGAGGGTGCTCAGAGAGTTGGTGAGCCCTGTGCCACCCCGGCTCTGGGTGCAGGAGGTCACCCTTCCAGGGACCCCGCTGGTCCCAGGCCCTCCCGCTGTCATCTCCTCATGCTACTGGCCCTGTCTGCCTAGTGACACTCAGGCCACCAGCAGCCGGGACAAGGTCCTCTCCCCATGCCTGGTCCCAGGGTCCCCAGAGCTGCTGTGCAGCCTGAGGTGGGGGGGCCAGGCAGTGTCCTGGCCCCTGGCTCCCCCCAGCTCTGCCCCCAGCCTGGCATTCCGTGGCCAGTGAGGCTACGGGCAGGGGGACCCCCACGCACCCACACTGGGAGGGCTGGGACCACCCAGCGCACTGGTACAAACCTGCTCCTCGTTTCTCGGCCACGGTGTGCACCCCTGTGGTCCCCGGCATGTGCCCCCTCCTGCCCTGCAGGGCTGGACCTGGGGGTCCCCGCGGGGCACAGGGGATGTGTCCCCACGCAGGGGCAGGAGCGTGACCTGGCACCTGGGTGGCAGGGACAGACGGAGGGGACGTTGCAGAAGAAGGGGCGTTTGCCTGGTTCCAGGTAAGAAATCAGCCTTCGGCCGCGAGACTCTGCCTGCGACCACGGCGGCACCAGGCCCTGCCGCCACCAGAGTTACACCGGCTCCCGCAAGGGCCGGCTGCCCGAGTGGAGCTACATCCCAACATCCCACTGCCCCATGCCCCCCACACCGCCCCGGGGCCCCCCGGCCCTCGGCATAGCCGACCTGGGAGGCAGGGGAGTGGGCACGTCGGGGTCTGACCCCCCCACCTCACTCCATGACAGGGGTCCCATCGGTGTCACTGCCCGTCCCTGCAGCCACCCCGGGAGCTGCCAGGGCTCCTACCCCCCCCCGCCCCCCGCCACCAGACCCTCGCCCCGTCACCCACTGCGCCTGCGGGTGCCCGTGGCCCTGGGGTTGCTGGTTGCAGCTGATGCAGCCACGTGGCTTCACGGCACCGCATCCCCACAGGCCAGCCATGCCGGTGTCCCTGTCCCCCACAGGAGCTCCTGCCGGGCTCAGGTGTTGCTGCTGGGGCAGGATTTATTAAAACGGGTCCCTGCCTGCCCCTCACTCCTGACAGCCCGCTCCCCACGCGCCGGCCAGCGCGCGGCAATTAAGCGGCAGAGGCCTGGAAGGGCCCCACGTTACCACCAGCAAGATGCTGCCAAGCCGCCCGCTCCCGCCCGCTCCCCCCTGTAATCTCATTACCGCTGGACGTCCCCTTCTTCCTCCCGCTTCCCCCCAAACCCGCTGGCAAACTGTAGGGACAGTCAGCTCCTCTCTGGCTGCTGGGTTAATTCTGGGCTAATTAGATGAAGCCAGCCCAGATTGGATTACTTTAGCCTGCATTTGGTCCTCCAGTCCTTGGCTTGCGGCTCCCGGGGGAGCTGCTGGCGCCTCCTGCCTCAATCAGACACTTCTTAACCGCATGAAACACTCCCGGTGCCCCCCGCTGCCCGCCCCGGGGTGGGCGCCGGCACCCGGCCGGGGTGCGCGGGGTGATGCGGGTGGCAGCCGGCGGGCACGCTCCCCACCCCGACCTGCCGGGAGGGCCGGGATGGGGCCGGGATGGGGCCGCTGCAGCTGCCGGGGCAGTGTGGGCAGCACCGTGCATGGTGAGAGGCGGCCCCGCTGGCCGGACCACAGGCTCCCGGGGCCACGACGGCCAGAGCCGCCCCGGCTGGACGTCACGGTGGCCGTTGGCATCTGCGCGGTGTCCTTGGGGAGGAGCTGGGTGCAACGGGGATGCGCGGGCGACTGCAGGTTGACACCGGCCCTGAGCTGATGGGGGATTGCTCCCTGCAGGGCGTCCCAAGGCTGCAGCCTCCCAGGGGCGGGGGACAGCAGAGCCGGGGGTCCGGGCAGCCCCCCTGCCCCAGCAGGTACTGGGAGCCGGGGCTGGGGGTGCAGCATGTGCCACCCCCTGCAAACCCACCCACCCCCCCTGTCTCCGGTAGCTCCTGTGGGCTGGGAGCAGGGGCTGGAGGGGCTGGGAAGGGGGCGCGGACAGCGGTTGCTGCCTGGGCTGGGGGAGGCTGCAGCAGTGCCCGTGGTTGCACCGTCCTGGCTGGGTGCCGCAGGCTGGGGTGGGCCCCGGGGCAGGCAGTGGGCCCAGAGGTTGGGGTGGGGGAAGGTCGTGGGGAGTCCTGCGGGTTGGGGCACCCGCCACGGCCAGTTCCGATGCCACCGGGGCGGCAGCCGAGCCCCCAGGCCTTCAGCAGGGCAATGGCATAGCGGGGAGGGGGGGGGGGGGCTGGGAGGAGGGGGGGAGATGGAGCGGGGAGCAGGAGGGGGTCCTGCGGGAGCGGGGGCCATGCACGGCCTCTGGGCCCCTTTGGCTGCAGGCAGCCAGGCAGGCATGGGGGCTGGCAGGACGGGCAGCTCCGGTCCCGCTGCGTGGCTGGTTTCTCCGCCCTTGTCCGGCGGAGCTGGTGCAGGTGCACGGGAGCCAGGGACAGGCGCGCCGGGATCCTCTCCCAGGCTGCAGCCTCCTTGGCCGTGCCGTGTGGTCCTGGGGGCGCCCGCACCCCCAGCCCCATCCCCGCCTCCCCCGGGGCCTGGCGCTAGCTGGGGAGCTGCTGGGGGGTCCTGTCCGGCACGGGGCTGCAGGTGCCGGTGCTGCCCAACCCCGTGGGCTGGGGTGCCAGCGGCCGCGGCTGTGGCTGCCACGGGGCCGTTGACAGAAGCCGTCGCTCAGAACCTCGTTATCAAAGGCCGAGGGCAGGTAATTGGATTCTGCAAATCCAATCAGGTGCATTAGGCAGGAGTTCAGTCCATAACCACCCAGCCCCCCAGCCGCCCGCGCCGCAGCCTGCCGTGGCCCCCTGCCCACCCTACCCACCCTGCCTGGCCCCGGGACCCACTGGCACCAGCCCTGCTGTGGTCCCGCCGGCCCTGGAGCCCCTGCGGGGCCAGGACCCAGGGTATGGGGCTGGTGTGGGGCTGGGACAGTGGCTCTGGGCATGGGGACTCCCCCGCAGGGATGCCGGGACAGGATCCCGGCTCCAGCCACAGTACAGCACGACCGCCTTGGGGGCAGAGGGACCCGGCCGGCGGCCACAGCAGGGGGACCCCAGGGTGGGGGCAACGGGCCATGCGGGCTGGTGTGTCCCCACTGCTGCCCGATGGGTCCCCGCCTGCAGGCAGCCGTCCCAGCCCCGCGCTGCCCAGGCAGCTCCCTGCAGGCAGCACCCTCCCTGCTGCCCCGGGCCGGGTCCGGCCGCAGCCCCCACCTCGCCTGGCCCAAGGGGGCCAGAGCGCTGATGCCCTGCACCCACAGTGGTCATGAGTGCGTCCGGCCTCAGCCCCAGCCTCGCTCGGCCCTGACGAGGAGCCCGGACGGGAAAGACCCCGGCAGGCGCTTACCAGAAGGAGCCGCCCAGGCCCCGTGCAGCTCCGCAGCGGAAATGGAGCTGAATATTTGAGCAGGTCTCTGCTAAAAGCACCGGCCTGCCCAGCCCCGGAGCCTCTCTGAGGCTGGGAGAAGTGCCGGCTGCCGCCCAGGCATTAATTATTTACGGAGAGATGGAGCTGTGCGGCCTCACGCGTGCCAGGCTGGCAAGCATGGCCCTGGGGAGCGCCGGCTGCCAGGCATCCCGGCCCCCATGCCCAGCACCAGCAGGGAGCACGGGTGGGCACCCTGCCCCGGCGCTGCGGGACCCCCAGGCCCCCCGCAGATCCTTGTCCCCGGGGGTCCTGTGCCTGGCGGTGCTGCGAGCACGGGGGGTGCATGAGGAGGGGGGGGGAGGAGATGACGTGCGGGGCGCAGGGAGCCCTGTGCCTGCGTGAGCGGGTCCCACAGGGACGTGCACCAGCAGGTGCAACTGCGAAGGGTCGCTGGCCACGTGCACACGCTTGTGCTCGTCCCTGCCCCAGTGCCCCCTCGCCGGGGGTTGGTCCTTCCTTCCCGGCGGAGCTGCCTCACTCTGCCATCGCCACCACAACCAGCCTGTCCTGCTGGCCTGGGCCACGGCCCAGCGGGACCCGGGGTGTCCAAGGGACACGGGGACACGCAAGGGGCATGCGCAGGGCATGCATGGGGCTGGGCAGCAGGCAGGCAGTGCTCACTGCAGTGCCCGTGCTCAGGGCTTTCCGTAGTGCCGGTGCTGCTGCAGTACCAGTGCTGGTGCTGGGTGCAGTGCCGGTGCCAGTGCTCGATGGGGTGCTGGTGCTCAGTGGGGTGCTGGTGATGATGCTCAGTGCGGTGTCAACGTGGTGCCGGTGCTGCTGCAGTGCTGGTGTTCATTGTGGTGCAGTGCCGGCGCTCGCTGTGGTCTTAGTGCTCAGTGTGGTGCCGGTGCTGGTGCCAGTGGTCAATATGGTGCAGAGCTGGTACCGCTGCAGTGCTGGTACCGCTGCAGTGCCGGTGCTGGGTGCGGCGCTGGCAGTGAGCAATGCTACCCTGCCCCAGGGCTGCGCTGGCCCGGCTGTGACCTCCGCAGCCCCCAGCCCGGCCGTCCCTCCCAGGAACTGCTCCTGGCAGGTACAAATGGGCCCGGGCCCTCCCCAGATGCGGGGGTCACCCCGGCCCCAGCCTCATTTCTCACCTCCCAGCAAGGACGGGCCGGAGGGGCAGGCAGGCTCTGGCCGGCAGCGGGTGGGCGAGTTGCGGGTGCCGCGGTCACCCCAGGGTGGGGGGCTGGTCCTGCCCGCCTCTGCCCACAGGCGCCCCGGCACTGGGGAGGGGGCCCGTGCAGCTCCCGGTGGGGTCCCCTCCTGGGGTGCAGGGGCTGCGGGTGTTGGAGCCTGGCCACGCACCATGCCTGGCCCCAGGCAGGAGGCAGGGACAGAGGGGCTGGCACCATGGGGACACACCAGGGGACGCCGGGGCTCAGCCGGTGCCGGCTGCACCGCACGGGGCCGGGCTGAACCACTCCAGTCGGTCATGGCGGGCCGAGCCAACCTGACCAGCTGGACTGGGCCACACTGGGCTGACTGGGACCTGGAGGACCTGAGGTGACAGGGGCTGGGACACAGATGCTCTGACCAGAACCAGGAGAGGGTGAGCTGACCAGGACCGGGACTGGGACCGGGACTGGGACTGGGACCGGGACCGGGACCAGGACCCGTCCAGGAGCACCTGAGCCGAGGGGGCCAGCTGCAGCCATCTGGTTGGTGAGCCAGGGAGGCTGGCGGTGCCAGGGACGGTGCCGGCTCACCCATGGGCCCCACAGCCACCACTCCCCGCTGCGCCAGAGGCACCCCAGCCCCGCACGCTCGATCGAGGCGACCGGAGATCACAGCCCTGGCGCAGCCCTGATGAGCCAGACTGCTCCTGCAGGCACGGCTGGGACGGAGCCCCGGGGGGGGCCAGACCCCCCGTTAGCTCTGCCCCTGCCCAGCTGGGCCATGGCAGCCAGCGCGGTGCCAGTGCCGGTGCCGGAGCAGGGCTGGCAGCACGGCTGCATGCCGAGGAGCTCCGTGCCGGGGCCTCGCCTGGGCCAGGCCAGCGGGACGGCATCATTTCGGCTTCGCTGGCATTAAATGCCAGCTCCCGGGAGCCCCCCGGGAGTGGGGAGCGACAGCTCGGCCACTCGGCCGATGGCAGCGGGGGCACAGGGCGGGATATTGCCTGTCAGGCGGCGGATGGCAGCCCCGATCCGGGGGTCCCGCCGCGCGCCCCTGCCCGCTCCCACCCCACGGCGGGCAGCAGCCGCCCCCCGCGCCCGCCCAGGCCCGGGGTCCCCGCGGCGCGCCGGCTGCCCCCGCCGTCTCCCCAGACGGCACTTGTTGCTCGGGATTGGAGCAATAATCGTAACCATAACGAGCCATTACGGCCTTTAACGGCTTCTGCTTTGCATTAGCGGGGCCGCTCCTTCCCCTCCAGAGCCCTGATCCAATCACCCCCCATTAGCGCGGCTCCAGGCTCCGGCGGGCTGCGCCAGGGAGGCCGCCCGGCCGCCCCGCCAGCACCCCCCGACCCGCCAGCGCCGGCAGCACCCCCGGCACCCCCCGACCCGCCAGCGCCGGCAGTACCCCGGCACCCCCCGACCCGCCAGCGCCGGCGGCACCCCCGGCACCCCCCGACCCGCCAGCGCCGGCGGCACCCCCCAATCCACCAGCACCGGCAGCACCCCCTGACCCGGCCAGCGCTGGGAGCACCAACCCTGCACCCTGATCCCAGCCCGAGCCCCCCCCAGTACAGCCCCTGCACCTTGGTCCCCTGCATCCACCGCCCTCCAGCCCGGGGCCCCGCCACCCCCCCCCCGTCCCCCAGCCCAGCCCTCTGCCCCCCAGCCCAGCCCCTTCCACCTACTGCCCTCCCCCCCCCCCCGACACAGCCCCTCGCACCCATCCGCCCCAGTACAGCCCCTGCACCCACTGTGCCCCAGCCCGGCCCCCTACACGCTCCCCCCCCCCGCCCCCTGCACCCCCGGCGCACCCCCCACGTCCCCCTGCGCCCCCCGTTGCCCCAGCCCGCCCTGGCCCAGCGGTGCCCGGCAGAGGGGATGCTGCCCGCCGCCCGCCAGCGGCCCTGCCCCGCTGGGGAGGGGGCTGCCATCGGGGCCCGTGCGGACCCCGCAGCCCGCGGGGTCGCTGCTCGGGGGGACCCGCACCCCGCGGCCGGCCGCGGCTGCAAGCACCTTCCAGCTCCCGCTCCGGGGCAGAGCCGGACGCGCGGCCCCCGCACCCGCTCCGGCCCCGCTCTCCCGGGGACCCTCGCCCCGGTCAGGGAGAGTCCGGCGGGGGCCGCCGCCAGCACCCCAGCGCCGGGGCCGGCGAGTGCAGCTCCCGCGGCACCGAGGGGCCCGCCGGCACGTGGGCACGGTGGGCTCAACATCCCCGCAGGGCCCACCGTGCGGCCGGCCGGCCCTCGCACGGCACGGAGCGGCTCGGGGGGGGGGGGGGGGGCACGGAGGGGCTGGGGCACGGCCCCACCCTGCCCACGGCCGGCCTGAGCGCGGCCTCGCGGCGCTCGGCCGGCGGCGGGGACCCCAACCCCAGCCCCGCGGGTCACGGCCCCCCCGAACGGCCCCGCCGACCCGGGCAGCGGGACCCGCAGGGCAGCCCCCCGCCCCCCCCGGGCACAGCGGGGCCTTGGGGGAGCCCAGCCCCACCCGCCCGGGTCGGGTCGGGTCGGGGGCGGGACGGGACCCCCGGGAGAGCGGAGCCAACAGCTGCCCCCGGGGCACCCCCGGGTCCCCGTCTCCCCCCCCCGCCCTCGGGCCCCCGAGAGCCCCCGCGGTGCTCTGCTGCCCTCTGGCGGCGGTCCGCGGCACCGCGCGCCCGGGGCGGCCTCGCTGATTGGCGGTGGCTGCGGTCTGTCAAGGGAGCGCCCCGCCGCTATTCGCCATCGGCGGGGGGACGCCCGCCCCCAAAGCGGGTGCCGGCGGGCCGTGACCGGGCGGTGCCCGCGGGGCCGGCTCGGGGCCCGCCCGGGCGCTGTGCCCGCACAAGGGCGGCGGGGCCTCGCTCTCCGGAGGCCCGACCGAGCCCGGCGGGTCTCCGCTGGCCCCGGCTCCGCTCTCCCGGCCCCTGCGGCGGGTGCTGCGGTCAGGCGGGGGGCCAGGGCCGGCGGCCCCTCGGTCAAGGCCGGGCCGGTCGGGGGTCCCCTCCCGCCGAGCGCCCCGGCCCGGTCCCGCGCCCCGAGATCCCCGGGCCTCCCTGCGGGTCGGGGTCAGGGGTCAGCACCGGGGCCAGCGCCGCGCCGCGCCGCGAGGCCGCGCTCCCCGCCGCCCCCAGCAGGGGGCGGCCGCGCTCGGCGGCGGCCCGGCCGTTCCCGGCATGCCTGGCGGCGCGCGGGGCGCGGCGGGAGCCGTAGTCACGGCGCGGGCGGCGGCGGCCCCGCCCCGAACCCGGAAGTGAGCGGGGAGGCGGAGGAGGTTCTAAGATGGCGTCGCCTCCTCAGGGGGGCCCGATGGCGATCGCCATGCGGCTGCGGAACCAGCTCCAGGCCGTCTACAAGATGGACCCGCTCCGGAACGAGGCGAGCGGCGGCGGGCGGCGGCGGGCGGCGGCACCGGGCCGGCGCATGCGTGGGCGGAAGAGGGCGCCGCGCCGCCGCCCGGGGGGCGCCGGGGCCGCGCAGGCGCCGTGCGGCCGCCCCGCGCATGCGCCGGGCCGCCCACGCCGGGGGAGAGAGGGGCCGCGGGGGCGGGGCGGGGGCGCTGGGCAGGGCCGGGGGCGGGGACGGGGCACGGGCGAGGGGCGGGACCAGGGACGCGGGGCGGGGGCGGAGGGGCGGGGCCAGGTGTGAGGGGCGAGGCGCAGGTGAGGGGCGGGGCCAGGCGCAGGGGTGGGGCACCGGTGGAGGCTAGGGGCGGGGCATATGGCTGGGGGCGGGGCCAGGCGCAGGGGTGGGGCACAGGTGATTTAAGCCCTGCCCTGGCCGGGGCGGCTCGGCTCGGTTGGGCTGGGCTGGGCTGGGCTGGGCTGGGCTGGGTAGGGCTGGGTAGGGCTGGGCTGGGCTGGGTTGGGCTCAGCTGGGCTGGGCTGTGTAGGGCTGGGCTGGGCTCGGCTTGGCTTGGCTGTGTTGGGCTGGGCTGTGTAGGGCTGGGCTTGGCTGGGCTCAGCTCAGCTGTGTAGGGCTGGGCTGGGCTGTGTAGGGCTGGGCTGGGCTGTGTAGGGCTGGGCTGGGCTCAGCTGTGTAGGGCTGGGCTGGGCTGGGCTCAGCTGTGTAGGGCTGGGCTGGGCTGGGCTGGGCTGGGTTGGGCTCAGCTGGGCTGGGCTGTGTAGGGCTGGGCTGGGCTCGGCTTGGCTTGGCTGTGTTGGGCTGGGCTGTGTAGGGCTGGGCTGGGCTGTGTAGGGCTGGGCTGGGCTGGGCTCAGCTCAGCTGTGTAGGGCTGGGCTGGGCTGTGTAGGGCTGGGCTGGGCTGTGTAGGGCTGGGTTGGGCTGGGCTGGGTTGGGCTGGGCTCAGCTGGGCTGGGCTGGGCTGGGCTGGGCTGGGCTGTGTAGGGCTGGGCTCGGCTCGGCTGGGTTGGGTTGGGTTGGGCTCAGCTGGGCTGGGCTGGGCTGTGTAGGGCTGGGCTGGGCTGGGCTCAGCTCAGCTGTGTAGGGCTGGGCTGGGCTGTGTAGGGCTGGGTTGGGCTGGGCTGGGTTGGGCTGGGCTCAGCTGTGTAGGGCTGGGCTGGGCTCGGCTGGGCTGGGCTGTGTAGGGCTGGGCTGGGCTCGGCTGGGTTGGGTTGGGTTGGGCTCAGCTGGGCTGGGCTGGGCTGTGTAGGGCTGGGCTGGGCTGGGCTGGGCTCGGCTCGGCTTGGCTGTGTTGGGCTGGGCTGTGTAGGGCTGGGCTGGGCTGGGCTGGGCTGTGTAGGGCTGGGCTTGGCTGGGCTCAGCTCGGCTGCGTTGGGCTGGGCTGGGCTGGGCTGGGCCCGGCTGGGCTGGGCTGGGCTCGGCTCGGCTGTGTGGGGCTGGGCTGGGCTGGGCTGGGCTGGGCTGTGTAGGGCTGGGCTGGGCTCGGCTTGGCTTGGCTGTGTTGGGCTGGGCTGTGTAGGGCTGGGCTGGGCTGTGTAGGGCTGGGCTGGGCTGTGTAGGGCTGGGCTGTGTAGGGCTGGGCTGGGCTGTGTAGGGCTGGGCTGGGCTGTGTAGGGCTGGGCTGGGCTGTGTAGGGCTGGGTTGGGCTGGGCTGGGTTGGGCTGGGCTCAGCTGGGCTGGGCTGGGCTGGGCTCGGCTGGGCTGGGCTGTGTAGGGCTGGGCTGGGCTCGGCTCGGCTCGGCTGGGTTGGGTTGGGTTGGGCTCAGCTGGGCTGGGCTGGGCTCAGCTCAGCTGTGTAGGGCTGGGCTGGGCTGTGTAGGGCTGGGTTGGGCTGGGCTGGGTTGGGCTGGGCTCAGCTGTGTAGGGCTGGGCTGGGCTCGGCTGGGCTGGGCTGTGTAGGGCTGGGCTGGGCTCGGCTGGGTTGGGTTGGGTTGGGCTCAGCTGGGCTGGGCTGGGCTGTGTAGGGCTGGGCTGGGCTGGGCTCGGCTCGGCTTGGCTGTGTTGGGCTGGGCTGTGTAGGGCTGGGCTGGGCTGGGCTGGGCTGTGTAGGGCTGGGCTTGGCTGGGCTCAGCTCGGCTGCGTTGGGCTGGGCTGGGCTGGGCTGGGCCCGGCTGGGCTGGGCTGGGCTCGGCTCGGCTCGGCTGTGTGGGGCTGGGCTGGGCTGGGCTGGGCTGGGCTGTGTAGGGCTGGGCTGGGCTCAGCTGTGTAGGGCCGCGTAGGGCTGGGCTGGGCTCTGTGGGGCTGTCGGTGCCAGGCGGCCCCATCCCCGCAGGTGCTGGGCCCCGCAGCAGGAAGGGGGGCCAGCCCCGTCCCCCCCACCCCATCACAGTGGCAGCTCCGCTCCGGGCCCCGAGGCCGGGCTGTGGGGCGAGGCCATGGGTGAGCTGGGGCACGGGGCGAGGCCGGGCACGGGGTGGCTCTCGGGGCTGCTGCCCCAGGAGCCAAGTCCCTTTGCATCGCCCTGGGGGGTCCCTCCACCCGTGCAGGGGTGGGAGCTGCCAGCAGCCCCCTGTTCCCCCCGCCGTGCTGTCCCTGGGGGACCTGCCCCAGTGTCCCTGGGGGTTCCCGCTGACCGTGGGGTAGGCAGGGGCTCTGTGGGGCGGGCAGGGGCTGCTGCAGAGGGCACGAGCCTGGGGCGGCGGGGCCGAGAGGCGCAGGGTGCCCCTGCCGGGTGCCAGCCCGGGGCCAGAGGCTGGGTGACGGTGGCACGTCTCCGCAGGAGGAGGTGAAGGTGAAGATGAAGGAGCTGAACGAGCACATCGTGTGCTGCCTGTGCGCCGGGTACTTCATCGACGCCACCACCATCACCGAGTGCCTGCACACGTGTGAGTCCCCACGCGGTGGCGGCAGCTGCCTGCGCGGCTCCGGCGGTGCGGGGTCCCGTGGGGTCCCCCTGGGCAGGGGCCAGCAGAGCCTCCCCTGCCCGCTGGTGGGTCCAGTGCTGCCCTGGGGCCGTGGGCGGCCAAGGGGGACGCGTCCGCTGCTCAACACTGGGTGTCGGGGGTGTGGGGCCGGGCCCCCCCTCCCCCCCCCCTCCCCCCCCCCCCAGTGCCCTGTCCCTCTGGCCACAGTCTGCAAGAGCTGCATCGTCAAGTACCTGCAGACCAGCAAGTACTGCCCCATGTGCAACACCAAGATCCACGAGACGCAGCCGCTGCTCAACCTCAAGCTGGACCGCGTCATGCAGGACATCGTCTACAAGCTGGTGCCCGGCCTGCAGGAGAGTGAGTGTCCCCAGCGGGGGGGGGGGGGGCAGGATCTGGTGTCCCTGGCACCGGTGTCTTGTAGAGCGATGCGGGGAGGAGCTGTGAGGAGAAGGGCACAGGGAAGAATGGGACGCTTTCGGGGGGCCACCTCCCTACTGGGTGTGGGAAACTCTGTCCGTGGGTTAGGGTCTTCAAAATGCTGCTGACCACGTCCGTGGCGGCTGCTAGGGCTTCTCGGCTGGGAAGAGAGGGCGGGGGGGGGCATCTTACCGTGTAAAACCGGTTATAGAGCGAGGGAGAAGGCAGGACAAACAGCCCTCGCTCGCGGAGGCGGGTGTCAGAGGGCTGCGGGGACCGTGCCCGGGCAGCACGTGGGGCCGCTCGGGGACGGGGAGTAGAGCGAGGCGGGGGCTCGGCGATGGCACCGCGCGGTTTGGGAGGTTCAGGAGCGGCGACCCACAGGAGGCTCTAGCTGTGCCGGGGCTCTGCACCTTCCCCTCGGCCGTGCCAGCGGGTGGAGTGGCTGCGGCTGCCCAGGGCTGGGCCACTGGGCTCAGGGACTGGGTGGGGAACGGAGCAGGGAGGTGGGCGCTTCGTCGGGGTGTGTTTAACCGGCTCAGCCGCCTGCTCTCGGCGCTCGGGCTCCGGCAGCCGGCCGTGCTCGGCACAGCGGGGCTGGGCTGCGGGGACAGGAGCTGCGTGAGCCGGGGCTGCCTCCGTGAGCAGCGTCCCTGGGGCCGGGAGCTGAGTGACGGCGTGATGAACTGACGGTTGGTGGTGGTGAATGCAAAGCAGCGTGCAGGGAGGGCAGCCCCCGCGCCGCAGACGCAGCGGTGGGCTCGAGATTAGCCACCGTCACTCAGGACGGGGATGGGGACGGTGCTGGGGACACCTCTGTGGAAATGTCAGCCTGCCGCGTGGCAGTGGGGCGCTGGGCACTGCCACGGGGGGATGGAGGCCTCGGCTGGATGGGGGGGTCGCAGCAAACGCGCAGCATGGGCCCTGGTCTCCCACCCTGCAGCAGAGAGGGGAGAAAGTGGGGAAAGGCGTGAGGGACGATGAGAGCAGGGACGTGTCTGCGTGGGCAGGGATGGGGACAGGGACAGGACCCCCCGGCCTGCGGCGGGGGCTTGGTGGAGACCCCTGGGGGCACGGAGGAGGTGAATGGGGAAGGGGAGGGTCTGGGCTTCTGGTGGCACGAGAGCTGCTGGTGGTCAGCTGCATTGCCAAGCCGCGGGACGGGCGGAGGGCAGCCCGGGGACCCCCACTTCTGGGCACCATGGGGCGGGAAGCCATGATGGGGCTGGGTGGGATGCGGGGCGAGGGGGTGTCCCTGAGTAACGCCGGCCTCTCGCCTGCAGGTGAAGAGAAGAGGATCCGGGAGTTCTACCAGTCCCGCGGCCTCGACCGGGTGACGCAGCCCAGCAGCGAGGGTGGGCACGCTTGGGGGCTGTGCGGAGGGGCCCGGGGGCAACCAGCTGGGGGGGAGCAGGATCAGAGCGGGGGGGGGGGGGGGGGGGAATCTTGCTGCGGCGCCTCCGGGAGCCAGCTGGGGCAGTCGGGCAGTGCCGCGGTGCCAGGGGGCCGGAGGCGGGCTGACTGCTGCCCCCTCCCCGCGTCTCCCCAGACACGGTTGGGGGCGACCCCATGGGGCTCCCCTACAGCACCTTCGATCACTCCCGCGCCCACTACTTCCGCTACGACGAGCACGTCTCGCTCTGCCTGGAGAAGCAGAGGTGAGTGCCGGCGGCGCAGGCAGGGCTGCGGGACGTCGGCAGAGCCACTGCCCCTTGGCGTGGTGGGGAGGGGGGCCGGAGGTGGCACCGGGCGTAGCAGCGTCCCATGCCCCCACCTCCGTGGCCCTGGTAAAAAGGGGACCTGGCCGAGCCGGGGGGGCTCCCGCCCCCCCCTCTGGAGCTGCCCCAGCTCTGTCCCCGCTCTGGGCCGCAGCCCTGCCCGGTGGCTGCCAGCGTTAATAGCTGCCGGGGCGGGTGCCGCGCAGCTGCCTGCCGGCTCCGACAGCAAAGTCAATAAGTGGCAGCTCTGGGGGCTGTAATGGGATCGATGGCTGCAGCTCAGCTGCCAGCCCCGGCTGGCGTGCCGGCTCCGTGCCGCCCAGCCGTCCCCAGCTCCGTGCGTGCATGACGGGCGGGTGGGGGGGAGCGCCGGGGTGGGCGGGGAGCACCCAGCCCGGGGCACCCCGCACCTCCGCACCCAGCTGTGCCCAGGGAAGGGGCAGGGGGTACAGCCCGTGGCCCCCCACCTCCCTGTGCCGGAGCTGGCAGGCTGCCCCTTCTCTTCTCTCCGCAGCTCCAGCAAGGACAAGAGCAAGGCCGTGCTGCAGGTGAGCGGGGGTCCGTGCGGCCGCCCTGCCGGTTCACCGGGCCCCGAGCCCCCGGGCTCTGCCCAGACCTGGCCCCGCAGCCCTCGCGCTGGGCTCGGCTTGGTGCGTGGGGTCCCAGGCGGGGTGGGCAGAGGCGAGATGGGACCACGCCGCGCGTCAGCACTGGTCCCGTGGGTCTGGGGGCACCCACACCCCCCCCCGACCCGCTCTGCCCCTCGCAGCAGAAGTACGTGAGATGCTCCGTGCGGGCGCAGATCCGGCACCTGCGGAGGGTCCTGTGCCACCGCCTGGAGCTGCCGCTGCAGCACGTGAGTGTGGGGGACGGGTGGGTGCTGGGCGGGGGTCGCGGGCCCCGGGCGGGGGTCGCGGGCCCCGCCTGACGCAGCCTCCCCCCGCGTAGGTGCAGATCCTCTTCAACAACGAGGCCCTCCCCGACCACATGACAATGAAGCAGCTCTGGCTCTCGCGCTGGTTCGGCAAGGTGGGCGTCCCCCGGCGGGACGGGCGCTCGCTGCGGCCCCCGCCACGGGGGGATATGCCCCCAGGGGCCACATGCTGGGCTGGGGGGGGGGGGGGGGGGGCTCGGTGGGGTCCGGCAGGGGGAACCTCCCCGGGAGGCGGCTCGGGGCAGCGCTGTGCCGAGGACACGGCGGCGGAGGGGGGGATTGGTGAATCAAGGGTGATTAATACCGCTCGCTGGAGCGGCGACCCGGGGCGCCCACGGCCCCGCCGCAGCCGGCCTGGCCTGCGGTTCCCCCACGGGTCAGGAGGGTGACGGGTCCCAGAAGGGGTTGGACAAGTTCATGGCACAGCCCCGGGGTTCTCCAGGCTGCCTGGGGCCGGCCCGGCAGGGAGGGGTCGCTCCTGCCCGCCCGTGGGGTCCTGGGCTGGGGTACGGGCTGTCTGCCCTGGGGTGGGGGTGCCAGCGGTCCTGACCCCTCTCCTTGTCTTGCAGCCCGCGCCCCTTCTGCTGCACTACAGCATCAGGGACAGGAGGAGGTAGGGGCTGGGGGTGGGCGCTGCCCCCCCCCCCCCCCCCCCGGAGTGCAGCCCTGCTCCCCTGCACCCTGCCCCGCTCCCCCTAACTTAATACCCTGCTGCTTGAGTTTATTTTTTGAATAAAACTGTGGAAAATCCCCTGCGGGTCCCTCCTCCATCCTGGGGGAGCTTGGGTGGGGCTGGGGGTCGCTACTGGGGTCTCGGGGGGGGGGGGGGGCTGGGGGCCCTGCTGAGCCCACCTCACCACCAGCGCCTTCAGGAGCAGGGCTGGGTGGGGGGGAGAGCAGTACCCCCCTGCAGGGCTGCTGCCGTGGGGGGGTGCAGCACTGGGTGGGGAGGGGCTGAGCCATGGGGTGCACTATGGATGCACCGGGGCTGCGGTGCTGGGGCAGCCCTGGGGAGCAGATGCAGCATTGGGGGGGGGGGGAAATGGGGTGGCAGTGGGGGGGGTGGGCAACGGGGGTGCACCGTGGGCAGTGGGTGCAGCGCTGGGAGGTGGGGGTCTGGGCTGTGAGGCCCGGGGGGGGGGGGGGGATGCAGCCCCCTCCCCTCCCCCCATTCCTCCGCAGTGCTGGCGCGGGGGCACGCAGCCCCTCGGCCGAGCACAGTTGTGCGGGCGCTCGGCAGATTAATCACCGTCACGGCTGCCTGGCGCATGTCCCGGCCCCCCCGCGCCGCCGCCGGTGCCAGAATCCCAATGAGGAGTGATGGGGAAATAACACGCCTGTCGCCTCGGCGCAGGCTGCGCGCCCCCCCGCCGCCCGCGCATAATGAGCCGTAATAAAGTCATGGGCCCTTTGATTGCCTGAACGGGGGGGGACACGATAGGGTGGCCCCCCCGCCCCCTGCTCCCCAGCGCTTGCCTAATTAGCCCGCTATTGTGGGGACAATATCGCAGCCATCTGGGCCGCTGCCGGAGCGCGGCAGGGTCGGGCATGCGGCAGCCCCGGGCCCAGCTGCAGGCGCGGGGCGGCTTGGGGGTCCCCTGGTGCGGGGGTCCTGTCCCCCCCCCGGTGCGGGGTTGGGATGCGCTCCCCTCACCCGGGCACTGCAAACACGATCCGGCGGCTGCGTCCCCTATTCCTGGCAGAGGAACAGGTGCCATCTCCCGCTGGTCCCAGCCCTGCCGGGAAAGCGGCTCTGGAGGGGCCCTGGCCACGGCACAGGGCTCGGGGATGGGGTGCCGGGTGCCCTCGGAGGGGTGACCCGGAGCTGGCGGGATGTCCCCACGGCCCCTGGTCCTGCTGGGGAGCCCCAGCCCCGCTCCGTCCCCCCCAGCACGGCGATGATGGTGCCTGGCCGTGCCGCGCAGCTGCCGGGGCTCGCTGGGACAGGCAGCTCCGGGGCAGGCAGCCGCAGCCCCTCTGCTCCCACCCTCGGCCCCAGAGCCGGGCGTCCCGTCCCGGGGGCGCGCAGCGGCCAGGCAGCAGCCCGGGACCCGCCAGCCTCGGTGGACGTGGCATGGAACCGTTGGGCAGGCTGTCCCCTCCAGGTACCCCGTGCACACCCACCCGGCCTCGGGGGTCCCCAGCCCACGAGGGACACGAGCCATGGCCCGATTTTCACCCCCGGCTCCGCACCGTGGCTGACCCTGCGCCTGGGACCCTGCGAGCTGCTGCCGCCACCGGGGGATCTGGTTACCGGCCCCTCTCCCCAGCCCAGCTGTCGACCATCCCTCACTCGGGCGCGGGGGCGGCTGCGGCCCCCCCGTGCCGAAAGCCCCTGCTAAGTACGTGGTGAAACGTGGGCAGAGGCCAGGGGTCAGCGGATTGTGGGGCTGCGCTGCTCGTCCTGGGACAGGGATCCGTGTCTGGCCGGGGCTCCCTGGGCTGGTGGGGAGCAGGGGGACGCTGTGTGTCCCCCGGGCTGGTGGGGAGCAGGGGACGCTGTGTCGTCCCCCCCGGCCCCACAAACACCCCACAGTGTCAGGGGACTCCCTGTGCCGGGTCCCACCAGGCAGCCCTGGGGTGCTGCGGGTGCGCGGGGCCCATCGGCACCCCGGCACGGCTTGGCCGGGTGCAGCACCGCTCCATCCCATGGCATGGGGCTGGCCGGGCCCCGTACCCACCCCAGCACCCACCGGAGCCCCCAGCCCCCTGGGGCAGCCAAGGCTGGAGGGATGCGGGGTGGGGTTGTGGGACAGGGGTCCCAACCGGGGCCTCCTGTTGGGGGGGGAGGGGGGGGGGGCAGCATGGCCGTGGGAGCGGGCGGGTGGGTGGACGGACAGACGGACGGATGGATGGCGGGACGGCGGGGGCGGCGAGGCGGGGGCCGTCCCCCTGTCTTTCAGCAGCGGCTCTGGCAGCCGGTTACAGACGGCAGAGCAGGAAGCAGGAGCGGGGCCGGGGAGCCCCCCGCGCCCCTCAGCCCCGCGCCCCCTCACTTATCAGCGCCGGCCGCGGAGGAGCCTAATTCAAACCAACTGCGGGGCTGACGTTGGTAAATGAGCCCCCGCCGGGATGGGAGCGGGGGTGGGGGTCGGTGCCAGCAGCCCCCTGCCCGCAGCCTGGCCCCATCGCCCACCGGGGCCTGGGGCTGCACCGTGCCCCCCCGGGGGTGCCAGGACCCAACAGGGGCTGGGAGCAGCTGGGGGTGCGGGGAAGCCTCAGAGTGCAGGGGAATGAGGGCAGCGAGGGGAGATGGGGGAATCGGGGGGTTTGGGGAGGCCCAAGGGGGCAGGGAGAGGCCGGGAGTGCAGGGGGAGCCCCAGGCAGCCGTGGAAAGCGGGGTTCACAGGATGAGCCCGGGGGGGGGGGGCAGCAGGATGAGCCTGGGTTGGGGATGCAGGATGAGCCCGGGGGGTGCAGAGGGGTCCCGGGGGTGCAGGATGGTCTCGGGGGGTGCAGGAAGTCCCCGGTCCCCGCTGCCTGGCCCTGGCACAGGCTGAGGCTGCGGGCAGTGCCGGGGGGGCAGCGGGGGCAGGGACAGGTGCCGGGACGGGATCCTGCACCCCTGGCCCGGCCGTAGGGGCCGTGGGGTCCGCGGGGGCCGACCGCGAGCTGGGGTCACGCTGGTTAGCGCGGGGCGAAGGCACTTTGATATCCCGCCCCCGTCATGCTCTGAGGGGGCTAATGGCCCCAGGCTCCAGCCCGGCAGAGAGGGAAACCTGAGCCCCCCGTTCCACCCAGCCCTAACCCGGGGGGCGGCGGGGGCTGCACAGCCCTGCCCGGGCAGACCTGGGCACAGCCCGGTCACAGCACAGCCCCCAGCGTGGCTCCCCACGGCCGGGGGGCCGGGATCCCCAGGAGCTCCTTGGCCGTGCAGGGACCCCAGGAGCTCCCACTCCCCTGCCCCCGGGTCCCCGGAGCGAGCCCGGCTACGCACCGGGGGCGGTGGCACCCCCAGCCCGGAGGGTCCCGGGGCAGGCAAAGGGCCTGGATGGGGGATGAAGGGCCTGGATGGGGGGGGGTGAAGGGGCGAACGGCCCCAGCTGCCCACCTCAGCCCATGCGGTGATGCTGGGGCAGGAACGTGCTGCTGCGGGTCGCCCGCCGTGCCGCCGTGCCGCCGTGCCGCTCCAGCCGTGCCAGGGGCCTGCAGGTGCAGACAGGTCCCGCAGCCCCCGACCCGGGTGGGCAGTAACGGGGGGGGGGGGTGGTCAGCGGGAGGATTAGCTCGTCACAGGGGCTGCAGGGCTGCCAGCAGGACAGGAGGGACCCCACGGAGGGACCCCTCGCCCCCATGGCCCTGCAGCCCCTGTGCCCGGGGGCCACCACAGACTGCCAGGGTGGGGGGCACTGGGGGCACAGCTCGGCCTGGGGGGACGGCATCACCACCCTTCCCTCCTATGCCAAGGTCCCCAAGCACCCCGTCCCGCTGCCCCCCCACTCCTGCCCCACAGCCCCTCCCCACTGCCCCTCGCTGGGGCTCCCCCCCCCCCCCACTGCTCCTTGCGGTAGGCAATGGGTGGGACAGTGGGGCCCGTGGCGGGGTGCTGGGGGAGCTGGTCCCCACGGGGGGGCTGTGTGGCCGCGGGTGCCTGGCAGAGGGGTGCAGCACAGTCCCCTCCAAAGACCTCATGTAACATGGCTGCCCCATGAGTGCTTGCTCCGGGGGGGGCCCCGCTCGTCCCCCCCAGCCCCTGCCCCATCCCATGGGCAGGCACAGGGGCCAGACCCCCCGTGCCGCCCAGGCAGCCGGCGCGTGGTGCTGGCACCGTCCACAGGCGACTGTGGCCGTGGGGCAGTGCTGAGCACCCCCGGCTGCACTGTCCCCGCCACGCTCCGGCAGCACCGTCTCCCACGCCGGCTCCTGACAGAGACAAATGAGCCGCCCGCGCCTGCCACCGCCTTCGCACCCCACAGCCGGGTTGAGCAGGGCAGCGCCCGGGGACCCAGCGCGTGGGGCCGGCCCCGTGACACCCCCGTGCACCCCGGGATGCCCCCCCCCCCCCCCCCCCCCCCCCCCGCATGGCATCACCGCATCCTCCCAGCTCCAGCCCAGGCACTGCCGGCATGGCAGCGCCGTGCTGCCGTGCCAGCTGCCGGGCCGCACCGCAGGGTCCCGCTTGATTGCCAGCACGCAGCACAGCGGGACCTGCCAGCGCCTCTCTGCGGGGCACGGGATGGATGGGCACCACAGGGACACGGGTGCCGGGGCCTGGCCAGCGCCGCCCCGCACACCGACTCCCTCTTCACACCGCAGCCCACCCCGGGGGCACCCACCGGGCCCGTCGGGGCACACGGCCGTCCCTCCTGGGCACCCCAGTGACCGCCAGCGTGCGGCACGGGCACGCTGGCATATGGCTGTCATGGTGGGAATGAGCTGTCATGTCGGCGCAGGGAAATTACCCCGTAACGAGGCACGCTGGAGATTAGGCTAATGAGAAAATCAAAACACAATTTAATTCCTGTCACCGCCTGATCGTCTTTAAACGACGCCGTGCGGTTCTGACGGGCCGGCATGCTGTGCCCGCGTGCCCTCCGGCACCACGCTGGCACCGACCAGGCCCCCGCCATGCCCCACGCAGAGGCAGCAGGACTGGGGCGGGTGGGACGGCAGCGCCCGGCTTCCTGCCGGCTTCCCGCGGATGTGGGCACCGGCGCTGGCACCGGGATGCCCCGGCAGCGTGGGAACGGGGGGGGGACGGGACACACCTTCCTGCGGACGGAGGGAGCACGGCGGGTTCGGCCCCGGGGGACGTGGCTGTGGGAGCCTGGGAAAGTGGCGCTGGCCGCAGGGAGCCCCCTCCCCGCCCGGTGCCCCCCAGCAGCCCCCAGGACCCCGACACCCCCCGCAGCCGGGCTGTCCCCACCCCGGGCCAGGGGGCTTGGGACTGGTGTGGTCCCCAGGGAGAGCTCGGAGCAGCACAGGCTGGTGATGTGAGCAGCCATGGCACCCAGCCCTGCCACCAGCACGGCCGGCACCCCCGGCCCCCAGCCCCAGCTGCGGGGACGAGCCCGGGCCCAGCAGCCCCCAGGTGCTGGGTGGCGGCAGGGCGGGTGCCCCCGGCGAACGGGGCGCTGGCGCCGGGCGCCTCGAGCCCATCTCAAGGCGCGGGCGTGAGGCGCGGCGGGGCCGTGGGAGCGGGGCAGGAGCGCACCCCCTCACCTTTCCCGGTTTATCTTGGACGGCGGTGTTTCCTCCGGCCCTTTGTCTGCGAGGCTGCGGCCGCCCGCACCCCCCCCCCCCGGCCTTCCTGCGTGCCGCCGGGCCTGGCGCGGGGGGATGCACGCCGGGGCCGTGCTCGCGCCGCGGGACCACCGCCCTGGCACACCCCACCAGGCTCCGCAGGCTGGGACCACTGCGGAGGAGGTTCGAAGCCCGCGGGGCGGTGCCGCAGCCAGCCCCGTGCACGCACCGGCTGCGCACACGGGATGTGCACGAGACGCCCGTGGGACGCGCACACGTGGGACGCACACACGGGGTGCAGGCGTGCACGGGGTGCAGGCGTGGGGTGCTCGCAGGCGGGGGTGCGAGCCGGCTCCCCAGGGCCAGGCTGGCGCGGGTGCCACGGTGCGGGGTGCCGCAGTGTGGGTGCCGTGGCACGGCGCTCGCCAGCCCCGCTATTGTTGCGGCCGCAGCCCCGCGCAGCCTTTGAAGTCGGGCGACTTCCTGCCCCGGTTTTATGGCCCAATCTGTCTGCGCCGCGCGCTTCCCCCGGCCATAAATCACTCGGCGCTGGGAGGCTCGGGGGAGCGCGGCATGGCCGGCCGCATGCCCATGGC
Source organism: Spheniscus humboldti (assembly GCA_027474245.1). Lineage (NCBI taxonomy): Eukaryota > Metazoa > Chordata > Aves > Sphenisciformes > Spheniscidae > Spheniscus > Spheniscus humboldti. The sequence continues at coordinate 960,869 of CM049890.1, forward strand.
CCCGGCCCCAGAGGGGGGGGGGCACCAGCCAAACCCACGTTCACCTGGGACCTGCCCGGGGCAGGAGAAGGACCCTGGCCAGAGCCCCGCGGCGCTGCCGGGCCGGCACAGGGACCCACACCACAGGACGGCGGCCGGTCCCCGCAGCTCCGACCGGCCACGCTTCGCCCCCAGCGAAGGTGCTGTGGGCACAGGCAGCCAGCTGCCCTGGAGCCATCCCACCCGGGGCACCCCTCTTTCCCCGGAGGGACCCAGGGCACGGCCAGGGGGAACCCACAGCCCCGGGCAGGGCGGGGGCCGCGGGACGGGTGCTCCTGCCTCCCTGACCCTTGGCCCCGTGCGTGCTCCCATCCGCGGGGCCGTGCATCCCCCGTGCCGGCACCCTGCCCCAGTGCCGTGGGGACAGACAACACCGTCCAGCCCCATCCCCGCGGCCCTGCCAGACCCCCCCCCGCTCCCCGCTGACCCCCCGGCAGTAAAACAGGCTGCGGTTTAACGGGCGGGACCTCGAGTCAGGCTTTTGGGGCGAATGATGGCAAGATTGGAAATACCCGCGGACAGCGAGGGCTCAGCCCGGCCCAATGCACCGCGCGGTGCTGCCCGTGCCAGGGCTGCAGGAGGGTCCCCGCTGCCCCGATCCCTGCCCGGCCGCCCCCAGCGCCCCGAGGCTTCCGTCTCGGCTCGGTGCCGGCGGCGCAGGCCCGGCACAGTGGTTACCTTCGCTATTCAGAGCATTTCCTGGGTTTTATTGTCTTTCCCTCCTTGTCCCACCTTCCTTGCAGGAAGCCCTCGGTCCCGGCGGAGCCAGCGGCTCTGTGCCCAGCAGGACAGCGCTCCAGGCCCTCTCCCCGCTGTGCCGCGGGCACAGCTGGCACCCCTGCATTCCCACTTCCGGACGGCGGCTTCCAGCGGCAGCACCCACCTGGCAGGATGGGGTGCTGGGACCGTGCCCTGACACCCCCAGCCCTGCCAGGGCATCGCTGGGCTCAGCCCCGGAGGGGTCCCGGCCGCACCACACACACACCGGCCTGAGCCCCTGCTGCGGCCGTGCCGGCGTCGATGCCCTCCCCAGCGTGCTGGCATCAGGGCGTGCTGAGGCCCGGCAGCGCCCAGCAGCTCCCGCGCACCCTTTTCCCCATCTGGTAGCGGCTCTGCCGGGCCGTGCCGGGGCCGCAGGCAGGGTCCAGGCTCACTCCCGTGGCAGCGGCTCGGTCCTCACCGGCCGACTGGGAAGGCATGAGCGGGATCTCCGGCAGCAGATGCCAAGCGGGCAGGTGCCTGCCCAGCCGTGCCGCATCCTTGGGCAGGGGGGAGTGTGCGGGACCCCCGACCCCTGCGGGGTGGAAAGGCCCCCAGGCTGTGCCAGGCTGAGTGCACCACAGGGGACAGCGAGCCCCACATCCAGCCCCCCGTTAACACTGCCCCTCGCCTAGGTCGGGCTCCGCGGCTCCAGGCACCCCCTGCCCCGCTCCCCTCTGCACTGTCTGCAGCCCGTCGCTGGCCAGGGCAGGGGGGTCCTGCTGCTCACCCCCCCCTTGCCGTGTGTTCGGGGCAGGCTGGGGGTGCCAGCCGGGGTCCCACGGGGTGGGCAGAGGCGGGGGGAGGCGTCTCTGGAGCCCCATTCCCAGTGGGGGGGGCTCATTTTGCCGCGGCTGCTGCCTGCCCGGTCCCGCTCTCCCTAAATCAATTGAGTGGGTTATTGAAATGCCGCGTCTCCGTCTGGCGGCTAATTGCATGTGATCCCCAATCACGCAGGCGGCGCGGGCCCCTCTCCTGCTCCGCAATTATGCAGCGCCCACACCCAGCGGCTCTGCCGGTGGCTCGGCGGCAATGGGCACCCACCGCGGTGCAGGGGCTGGTGGGGCAGGGAGGGTCCTCAGCGTGGCAGAGGGGTGCTCCCGGTGGGATGAACCTGGGGGGGGGGGGGGGCGGCTCCATCCCCATCCCTGTCGCCGTCCCCATCCCTGGCTCAGGCGGGCATGTACCTGTGCCGCCTGCTCCAGCCGGGCCGCAATCACCCCAGCAGAGATGAGGATGGGGCCGGGGCCAAGGGGATCGTGCCCGTCTCCATCCATCATCCCGCTCTCCCAGCCCGCTCCTGCTCCCGTGCCGGGCCGGCCACTGGCCCCTGTCCCTGCCCCGCTGCCCCAGCCTGTGCCTGGCTGGACCCCCCCGCACCCTGCGGGGCCTCGGGCGGCAAATTCCAAAGGGCACCCGGGAAGATTAATCGTGGGGCCGGCAGCCAGGCCAGCGGGTAACTGGATCGCCCCGCTGGGAGCAGGAATGCGGCGCTGCCGCGCTGACCCTGCCGCGCCTGCCACAGCCCAGGGACTGGGCATGGCAGGCACCCGTGCAGCCTCTGCACCAGCCGGGGGGACACCGCCCCCCGGTCCCCAAACCCAGCGAGGCACCGTTCCCAGGTCCTCAAACCCACAGAGACACGTCCCCGGGATGCAGGGACAAGCAGGGTCCCCAGCGTCCCCATGCCGGGAGCAACGCCATCACCAGGGTCCCCATTCCGGGATAGGTGCCATCCCCTGTCCCCACATCCAGATGAGCACTGTCCCTGGAGGCTCCGTCCCCCCAGCCCATCCTTCCTCCCCTCCGCCGCCCCAGGGGCTCTGTCTCCCTCCCCACACCCCCAGCCCCGGGGGTCAGAAGCCCCCCCCCCAGCCCCACAGCCAGCCCAGGGGATGGGGACAGGCCAGGGGACACCTGGCAATGCTGGGCTCTGTGCGAGGGCTGATGCCGGTGGGCAGGAGGGTTCGATCCTGCGCTGGCACACTGGACGGCTGGCCCCCCAGCTCCGTGCCATGCCGTGTCGTGTGGTGTGCCGTGCCGTGCCGTGGGGGCCGTAGGGCAGCCGCTTCGGCACAGCTGTCGGGTCTAGAGTTACGGCGGCGGCTGGGGGCGGGGAGTGGGGCCCAGGGAGGGACGGGGTCCCCGCGGTGGGGTCTCCCGGCTCTCCTGCCCCGAGGGTCCCGCTGGGGCGCAGGGCCGGACCCCGGCCGGGCAAGGAGGATGCAGGACAGACCGGGGCTAAGAATAGAGCCAGGCTGGGATGGGAGGAGGAGGAAGGATGGGGCTTCCTCTGCGACAGCTCTTCTTCCTCCCGCCCAGCTCTGCCACGCGGCACGTGCGGCACAGCCGCGGCACGGCACAGCGTGGCACGGCCCTCACCATGCCCCCTGCCAGGACAGCTGGGTCCCCCCAGCTCCGGGGCACATGGGTGCCCCCATGCCTGCACGTGTAAAGTACCCAAATTGCACACACTGATGGTGGTGCGCGCACACACACGCATGCGTGCACACCCCCCCACACCCCCACCCCCCCACACACCCCCCCATCCCACCTGGGCACCCCTGCACAGCCAGGCAGGCGTGGGCACTGGGAGCCGGACGGGCAGCGCTGATGCAGGCCCCTGCCCTCCTGCTGCCTGCGGGCAGCGATGCCGCCGGCTCCAGCCCCGACCCCCTGCCTGCAGAGTGCCCCAGCCCCTGCCCCACGAGCCCCCCGGGATGTGGGGAACGCGTGGGATGGGGACACCCCGGCTCCCACCTGCTCCCCCCCCCCCCCCGCTGTCCCATAGCCCCCTACCCACCGCGTGACAGCCCACGCCAGGGGGGGGTGCAATCGACGGCGGCGCTGGCGGCATCATGCCCGCTGCCCGCACCAGTGCTGCCGCGCCGGCCCCCCCCGCCACCGCTGCCGCGTTTCATTGCACTTTTCTTTTTAATTAACCTCTGGGCGGCGCGGCCCGGCTGCCTCGCCGGGGTTAATGATATCGGTGACCCGCCATGGCCCATTGATGTCCCCGGCCCCACGTGCTGCGAGCCCAATGCTCGCCAGCCGACGGATGGGTCCCCTCAGGTCCCTGTGGGATGGGGTCTCCCCCCCCCGCCCGGGGCAGCAGCACCCAGCCCGTCACTGAGCCCAGTGGGGCCCCTGGGGTGCCCCCACCCTGCTGCAGCCCAGCGAGGTGTCAGACCGGAGCCCCCAGCCCTCCCCGGCACCGTCCCCCTGCCCAGTCCAGCCCCACAGCTCAGGGCAGCGCCACGGCATTGCCGGGGGCCGTGGGGCGTGCCGGGCTGTGAGGCACCGGGAGGGCTGTGGGGCACAGGGAAGGCCACGGGGCACCGGGAGGGCCGTGGGGCACCGGGAGGGCCATGCACTCCGGGCAGCCCGGCCGAGGGCAGCACGTGGGGCTGGAGCCAGGAGCGAGCCCTCGCCTCCGCCAGCCCCACCGTGCCCTGTGCTTCCCCAGCCGTTGCTGGAGATCCCGGCCACGGGCCCGGCACCGGCACAGGCAGCTCGAGCAGGGTGCCCTGCCCCGGCACGGCGGCAAGGGTCTGGCAGCGCCGACAGCTGCAGCTGGCCCCAGCGGGTCTGGGGGCACAGGCCGGGCCGGGCCCGCAGCGGGCACCCGAATTGGCCCCAGCCGGGGGTCCCTGCTCGCGGCCGGAGCCCGGCTGGTCCCACAGGGTGACGCGTGCCAGAGGAGCAGCCTGTGCTGCTGCAGCCCCGCCGTCCCCGCGCGTCACCCTGCGCGGGGTGCTGCTGCGGGTGTCCCGCTCGCCCTCACCCTCGCCCACCCATCGCCTGGTCCCGCGAGGCCCTGGGTGCCCATCCCCCGGGTGCATCCCCCCGGCCCCCCACCCCTTGGACCATCCGGGACCCTCCTCCCGGCCTCTCGGCGGCCCCTCGGCAGGGCCGGGGCCGGGGTCCTGTCCGTCCCCCCCCCCGCCGCGGCCGCCCTGGCCCTGCTCCTCGCTCAGGTGCGCCCTGTCAGTGTGCGGAGCTTTAATCCAGCGGTCGTTCATCTTGGGCGCGGGGCCGGGCTGTCAGCGGCTCAGACGAGCCATTTCCTCACCGCGCTGCCCTGCGCGGGGCCGAGCCGAGCCCCCCGTGCTCGCGCCCTAATTGAATCCGCATGGCCGCATGGCCGCGCTGGCCCCGCCGCTGCACCCCGTGCCCCCCCCCCCCCCCCCCATACCCAGGAGGTGCCCACTCCCCATGGCAGCTGGGTTCCCCCGGGGCCCCTGGTGCCATGGGGCCATCGGGGGGGGCAGCAAACAGGGACCAGGGTGCCCCACACACAGACACACCTCGGACCATGGCCAGAGCCCCCCACCCTGCTCCGGCTGTGCCCAGTGAGAGCGGGCCAGGGTCTCCGGCAGCACCCGCTCCCCGTGCCTGCGCCCGCCAGCACCTCCGCCCGGGACCCGGGCCGGGGGCTGCCGGGGGCGGCACAGGAGAGCGGGTCCTCGGCGTCCCCCGCCCCGCACAGCCCCTGCTCCGGCTGCCTCCGCCGGCCGCCCCGTCCCAGCTATTTGCGGCGCGGGGAAGGAAGCGGCCGCGGTGAGACGGTGCTGCCTGCCCGCTTCCTGCCTGCCCCGTCGTAAATAGCCCCCCTGCCTTCGCGGGCAGCGGGCACACGGCCCCACACAATGGCTCTGCCCCACGGCGGGACGGGTTTCCCACGACCCACCGCCCCAGCCCGCTCCCCCCCCCGCCGCCCGGCGCAACCCCCCCCGTGTCCCCTCGCAGCCCCTCTCCCCCGGCCAGCGCAGCCGCGAGCCCCGGCTCAACCCTGGGAGGGACCCCGACCCCTGCGGGGGGTCCCAGCGTGGGGCCGCCCGGCACAGGCCCCTTGCTGGAGGGTCCCCACCTCCCGCCCCATGGCTCCTGGTGGCTCCGCGGGGCTGTCCCCATCATCCCTGGGGAGGGGGACAGGACCGTCCTCGCCAGCGCTGCCGTGGCCGGGGTCAGGGGGCGCAGGCGGGCGACAGCCCGGCAGGGGGGCAGCGGCGTTTGCTCCAGCCGGAGGCTTTGAAATGCAACCACCACCCCCCCCCCGCCCCGGCCCATTTGGCTGGAGTTTGGCCCAGGCCCATATGGAGGCCTCGGAGCGGGGAGGAGGTCCGGGGGGCTGGGGGGGGGGGGGCAGCAGCTGGGTCCGGGCCGGCGGGACCCCCTGACCCCAGCACACCGCTTCCCCCGCACACGGCGCTGAGCGGGGGTCCCCGCAGCATCCTCCCTCGTCCCCGCCTGGGTGCCCCTCCCCAGAGCCGTGTCCCGCTCCTGCCCCCAGCCCGGCCCCTTTCACTGGTACGTGTGCCTCCCTGCGTGTGCGTGGGCCTGCACACGCGTGTGGTGGCTCTGCACGTGAGCCGGCGTCTCAGTGCTCCGCGAGCGCCTCCGCGCATGGCCGCTGCACGCCTGCACACGCCTGCACACGCCTGCACACGCCTGCACACGCCTGCACCCGCACAGGCAGCTGCGGGGTGTCTGCCGGGCGAGGTGGTTGTGCGCACACGTACACAACAGGCAGACGGGTGTGAGCTCCCGCCTGCACGGGCTGCACCTGCACCGGCACACGCGTGTGGGAGCAGCCGAGACGTGTGCCGGGCCCTGTGTGCCTTAGGCCCCCAGCACCCCCAACGCTCCTCGCCCCGGGCCATCCCCATCCCCGTCCCTGTCCCCGTCCCTGTCCCCATCCCCTGTCCCTGTCCCCGCCACCGCTCCCCTCCGTCCCCGCTGCGTAATGAAGCCGGGGTCAGCCCCGCTCTGGTGCGGGCGGCAAGGTCGGCGCGTGTTAATGAATAGATCATTTGCCAACAGCCCCTGGCGGGGGATCCCCGGTGTCCCCCGGCTCCCAGCACATTAATCCCCGTTTACCGGGGCGAGGTGTAATCCCATTAGTCGTGGCTTCACCCGCGGCCGCCAGCTCCGCTGGCGGGGTCAGGATTTATTGCCAATAATTGGCCAGGTCTCCTCCCCCGGTGCGGGGCGCGGCGCTGCCGGCGGCTCCCCTGGTGATGCCCCACTTGTCTCCGCTACCGACGGTTTAATTTTGCACTGAGCTATTCCCCTTATTAAAGGAAAATTCATTTGCAAGCAATTTCCATGTGCAAACTGCTCTGCAGCTCCGGCTCCGGCGCGGGGCTGGGAGCGCCCCTAATCGAGTTACCGCCAGGCGCTTCGGCACGGAGCCGCGTTATTGAAATGGATCCGCTAAATAATAGATCAGGGGCAGAGCACGGTGCCGGGGCATAAGCATATTAGCAGGCTGAGCTGCCGCCTCCCGCCCCTAATCGCGTTACCCCGGCACGGGGAGTTGCCGGTGCGGCACGGGCACCCCAGCGCGGTGCGGGGCGTCCCACCAGCCTCCTCCCCGTCCGGCTGCAGCAGGGCCGCGGGCACGCAGGGCTGGGCGGCCCCGGGTGCCCCCCGCTGTGGGTGCCTCTGAGCTGGGGCGCCCGGAGCTGCCGGTGCCCCCACGATGGGGTGTCCTGAGTGGGGGGACAGGACGGCCCCAGCCACTGGCACCGACAGTCTCCAGAGTGTGCACACCCTCACGCACGCATGCACACCCTCACGTGCACACACACACACACTTATGTGTGCACACACACCCTCGCACGTGCGCACGCACCCCCCCCCCCCAACGTGTGCGTGCACACACACACACACACACACGCTCAGGCGCTGCTCGCCCTGAGCCTGGTGCAAGGGGTGCAGAGACTGGCACAGCTGCCAGGGGAAGGGGCACGAGGGGCTCGGCCCCGGCACATCTGGGCGCTGCCGCCTGCCCCGGCCGGGCTGGCAGCAGCTGCGGGGAGCTGGGGGGCGGCTGGGGAGCCGAGGGCTCAGGCCTTGCACGTGGTCACAGACCCCCAGGGACCCCCCCAGGGGACCTGAGCCCCAGTGGGATGGAGGTGTGGGAGCCGAGGCGGGTGCTGGCAGTGCCACGTCGGGGTGCGCTGCCCTGGGGTACCCCTGGCTCCGTCTGAGCAGCCGTGCCCGTTGCCGTCCCTGCCGGCTGCGGGCGCCCGGCCAGCGCAGGGCGCTCTGCCCCGCTCTGCAGGAAACTCCAATGTTCCTGCAAAAATTCAGAGGTCTCTTTTTTGTTTTCCACTGTGTGTCCTGCTTTGGGGTGAAAAGCGCTTCCTATCCTGTGTTCCCGGCAGCGGGAGCTGACGCTTCTCCCGCCTGGCGGCGAGCCGGGGGCCAAGGCTTGCCCTGCACTGGGGCTGGGGGCCAGGGTGCGGCTGGGGCGGCGAGTGGGGACGGGGTGGCAGGGCTGCCACAGGGGTGGGGATCGCTGCTTCGGCAGGCCGCGCGCCTGTGCTGCATCCCCTGCGGCTGTGCCCGTGCCCGTGCCCGTGCCCTCACCCTGCCCGCAGCGGTTGCGGGGGGCTCAGCCCTGCTTGGGGGCCGGGCAGGATCCGGGCTGCTCAGCCCACCCTGGCAGCGCCCCGGGCTGCCCCGCTGGGCAGCTCATGGGGGACGAGTGGGGGGTCAAGGAGGGAAGGAGGTGGCGGCACTGCTCCCTGGGAGCATCCCTGGGCACCTGGCTGGGGCGCAGGGGATGCACCCCAACCGCTGCGGAGCGGTGGGCAGGGGTGAGGGGGCAGGGGTGACGTCGCATCCCATCAGGGTGAGCACTGCAGCTGGAGATCCGCCCGGGTCCCAGCCCGGCTGGAGTGCTGCGGGCGCCGCCGGCCCAGGACTCTGCAGCAGAGTTCCCGCCGGTCCCCGAGCAGCTGGAGTTGGGGGTGGGGGGTGGGGTGGGGGGGTTTGCTCCACCGGGCAGGGCGGCTGCGAGCCCCGATCAGCGCAAGAACAAGGAATTATCCTGAGCGGCAATTTCCTGGTGCGTGTCACAGGGCATTAGCTGAGACTGAGCCCAGGGCGCGGGCGCCAGCTGGGGCTGGGACCGGGGGGAGAAGGGCTGTGCGCAGGCTGTGCCCCTTCCCCACCCCTGCCCGCTGGGTGCCCGGGGCCTCGTGTCCGGCACCGTGCCCTCGTGCCGCGCGGTGCTGCTGGAGGGGACCGCGGCTCACAGGGGCCCAGCTGAGCCCGGGTCCACCGGCAGCTCCTGCGGGGCCGGCAGCCGGGGCGGGAGCAGGGGACGCAGCTCGCCTGAACCCCAGGACAGGCACCGTCCCCCGGCAAGCAGCGGGAGCCAGCAGCACGTGCAGCAGCGGCAGCTCCACCGGCTCCCCTCGCCTCCCCGCGTCACGTTGCCGCCGGCCAGGCGAGCGAGCCCTCCGGAGAGGACAAAAGCCACGTGCGAGGCAGCCGTGCAACCGCCGCCGCGTCGGCCTGCCACGTCCCGCGCGCCGGCGGGCGAGGGGCCCTGTGTGCCCGCGGGAGCGGGGCCCGTCTGGCACCGCCACGCCGGGGCAGCCGCGCTCCCAGGCTGGCACTTCCCGGGAGCAGCCTACAAACCTCTCCCAAATCGGTTCGATCCCAGGCTGCCGGAGCCCCCTCCCCACCCCCGCCCGCCGCCCGCTCCGGCATTTAATTGCTCCGGCTGCTGGGAAATTTCAAGGTTGAATTTATCTAACTCCAATTTCCAGCCGGGGGATCGCGTTCTGCCTTTGTCAGCAAGATTGGAAGCCCCCAACCCCTCCCGGCACCGGCACTGCCGGGTCCCCCTGCACCTGCTCCCCCAGCCCGGCACGGTTCTCCCACCACCACCACCCCCCCCACCCCCCCTCGGCCCACAGGTTCATTTTCTCTCATTACCGCCATGACCCCTGCGCCCTCCACACCGTCACCGTCGCCGGGCCCAGGGCATCCCAGCAGCAGACCCATGGGGGCACTGGGCGGGATCGGGACCGGGGGATGCCGAATCGGCCCAGAAGGCCGATTCGGCATCCCCCGGTCCCGATCCCGCCGGAGGATATGGACCCGGTGTCGGCAGCCGGGGCTCACCTGCGTGTGCGGGCGTCCCCGGCCTTTTTACGAGCAGTCGGGATCCCGGAGCTATTTGTACTGGGGAGGGCAGCGGAGGGGGGGGGAATTTATGGCCGGGCCGCGCTCTGAAACCCAAAACCCACCCGAAGCGGCCTAATCACTCCCAGACGCGGCGGCCCCTGCGCTTTTATGGGGCATTTTAGAGCAGGGGAGCTAATAAATTTTTTGCGACGGTAAAAGCCCCGCTGAGGATGGCGGGGGGGGGGGGCAGCGGGCACCCACCGGCCGCCCCCCCCCCCGGGGGGGGGGGGATTAAAATCGCTGTACAAGGGGGAGGCGCGGCGCTGCGCCCCATCTGCATCCCGGTAGCGGCGGCGGAGAGGGAGCGGTTCCCCCCCCTTCTCCCCCCCCCCCCCCCGTCGGTGGCTCCTCCTCCTCCCGGTGCCCAATTTGCCGCCCCGGCTCCGGGTCTTTAAGGCTGCGGCACCGGGGCCGCGGGGCGGGGGGGGGGGGGGGGAGCGGCGGCGGGCGCGGAGCTGCCCAGCCCCGCCGAGCGGCTCCCGGCGCCGGGAGGCCGAGCGCTCCCCGCCGCCGCCGCCGCCGCCGCCGCCGGGCCCCCGCCGAGGGGGCGGGCTGCGCCCGCGGGGTTTAAGTGCGGCCGCGGCTTGATGCGCGGGCGGGACGGCGGCGGCGAGAGGGGGGGGGACCCCGGCGGGATGAGGCGGGCGCGGTGCTGAGGCGGCCCCGGTGCGGGAGCGGGGACGCGCCATGACCTCGGCGCGGGAGGCGGCCGGTTCCCCCCCGCTGCAACCCCCGGGCGGCGGCCGCCGGCGGAGCGCCCTGGACCAGCTCCCGCCGCCCGCCAACTCCAACAAGCCGCTGACCCCCTTCGGCATCGAGGACATCCTGGGGCGGCCCCGCGGCGGGAGCCCCCCCGGCCCCGGCCCCGCCGCGCCCCCCGCCCGGCTCCCCGAGAAGGCGGCGGGGCCCCGCGGCGGCGGCTGCGCCCCGTCCTCGCCGCTCTGCGCGCTGGAGGAGCTCGCCAGCAAAACCTTCCAGGGGCTGGAGCTGGGCGTGCTGCAGGCGGCCGAAGGTACCGGGGGCGGCGGGGGGCTCCGCCGGGACCGGGGACGGGGACGGGGACCGGGCAGGTGCCGGAGCCGGCGGGCGGGGGGGTCCGGGGCCGCGCCGCCGCCGTGCCCGTGCCGGGGCCGGAGTCCCTCCTCGCCCCCAGCCCGGCGCGGCCCCGGTAAGTTTCCTTCGTGTCCCGGAGGGGCGAGCGCGGCCGAGAGACCCGGCGGCCGCGGGCAGGGAAGGGGCCGGTGCTCGCCCCGGGGCCGCGGGGACACGGCGGCCCGGCCGGGGCGGCCCCGGCACCGCTCCCCGGAGCCACGCCGGCGGCCGCGGCCCGCGGGGAGGGAGAGGCCCGGGGCCGGGCGCCCGAGCGAGCCCCGGCCGAGCCCGCTCCGCGGCGGCGGGTGAGCTGCAACCGGGACCGAGAGACCGGTGCGGGCAGCCCGGAGCTCCGGGAGGACCGGCCGGGCCGGGCCCGGCAGCTTTACCGGGAGACGCGGCGACCGACCCGGCCTCGGGCCTCGGGAGCCGCGGTACCGGGCGGCGGATCGGTCCCGCCGCGGCGGCCGGGCTGCACCGGGCGGAGCGGCGGCACCCGGCCCCGCCGAGCCGTGACCGTGACCGTGACCGAGCGCAGGGGCAGAGCGGCGGATCGGTCCCGTCGGCAACGAAAACCCGTTACCGACCCCGGCGCCGGCGTCCCCGAGCCCCGGCGGGCTCCTTCGGCAGGGACGGCAGCTCCGGCCGGGCCTCGGTTCTTCGGCAGAAACCCGTTACCGGCGGGGCCGGGCGACCGGCGCGGTTCCCGGCGGGGTCGGGCAGCCGCTCCCCGCTCACGGACGTTGCCCGCGGACCGGCGGCGGCTCCCCCGGGGCACCGGGCCCGGCAGACCCGGCGGGTGGCGGTCCCCGGCTCGGCCCCAGCGGGGAAGGCCGCCGTGAGAGCGGGCGGACGGACGGACCGAGCAACAACCGGGACCCTGCAGCCCGCCCGAGACAAAAATCCTCCATCGAACGGACAGACGGACAACGGGCGGGCGGAGCGCGGCGACCGCGATTAACGAAAAATGCCTTACACGGACGGACGCACGGACAGAGAGAGCGGGGCTCCCGCCGTTAACGAAAACCCGTTACCTGGACGGACAGACGGACACGGACAGACAGAGCGGGGCTCCCGTGATTAACGGGAAAAAAAAAACCCTTACCGGGGCGGACACACGGACAGGGACGGGCAGAGCGGCGTTCCTGTAATTAACGAAAAAAACCCAAACCGTTACCCGGTCGGACGGACGGACACGGGTGGGCAGAGCGCGGCTCCCGCCGTTAACGAAAAAACCTTTGCCACGCCGGACAGACGGACATGGGCAGACAGAGCCGGGCTCCTGTAATTAACAAAAAAACCCCATCCCTTCCCCGGCGGGGCAGGGACGGGCCGAGCGGCGCTCCGGTAATTAACGAACCCCCCTTACCGGACGGACAGACGGACACGGGCGGACAGAGCGCGGCTGCCGTGATTAACGAAAAGAAAAAACCCTTACCCGGATGGACAGACAGACGCGGCCGGGCGGATCGGCGCTCCTGTAATTAACGAAGAGAAGCCGTTGCACGGCCGGACAGATGGACGGAAAGGGGACGGAGCGGGGCTCCCGGGATTAAGGTAAAAACCCGTTGCCCGGACGGACAGACGGACACGGCCGGGCGGAGCGCGGCTCCCGCGATAAACGAAAGCAAAATCCCCTTACCCGGCTGGACAGACGGACAGAAACGGGACAGAGCGGGGCTTCCGGAACGGAGGTAAAACCCCCGTACCCGGCCGGACAGACGGACACGGCCGGGCGGAGCGGGGTTCTCGTAATTTACAAAAAACCAATCCCTTACCGGCCGGGCAGGGCGGGGAGCCCGCGGCTGACGGCGAAATGAACCGGGACCCACGGACAGACGGACAGAAAGAGGAGAGAACGAGGTTCCCGTAATCAAGGTAAAACCCCGTTGCCCGGACGGACGGAGGGACAGACGGACACGACCGGGCAGAGCGGGGCTCCCGTGATAAACGAAAAAAAAACCCCAACCCTCTTTGCCCCGACGGACCGAAACGGGAGCGATCGGGGTTCCGTGACTGAGGTAAAGCCCCGTTACCCGGACGGACCTACGGACACGGCCGGGACAGCCCGGGGCTCCGGTAACGAACCACCGAGGCGGCTGCACGGACGGACCCACTCGCAGCCCCCGGCGGGTCGGAGCGGCGGCGGCCGGGGGTCCCCGGGGAGCGGAGCCCCCGCTGCGGGCAGCGGGACCGGGACCTTGCGGCCGGTGTGGAGCCGTTACCGGTGCCGCGGGCGGACACGATCCGCCTCTCACGGGAGGTTTCTCTTCTCCTCCACCGGCAGCAGCGCCGGGGCGCGGCCGGATCGGGGCCGCGGGGCTGCGGCGCGGCCGTGCCGAGAGTGGCGGCCAGGACCGGACCCCGGGGGACCCGCGCGGACCCGGGGCCGCCGGTACCGGGGCTCCCGAAAATCGTTGAGCGAAAGCACAGGCAGGGGCTCGGGCGACCGGCCGCGTTTCGTGCTGCCGGTCCGGCCCCGTCGCCGGGGGCTCCCGGGGCTCCGCTACCGGCTACCGGCTGCCGGCCCCGGCGCGGTGCGGGCCCCGCGGCAGCGGGACGAGCTCACGGACCGAGCCGGCGCCGGGGTCGGGGCGAGCTGCCGGCGGCGAGGGGCCAGACCGGAGTCCCGGGACCGCCGGACCGCGCCGCCGGCGGGACATGGGTGGGCTCGGCCCCGCGGGACACGGGTGGGCTCGGCCCGGCGCCGCAGCGGGCGGCGGCTCCGGCGGGACCGGGACCGCTGCGGAACGGCGTGGGGCCAGGCGGGAACGGCGGCGGGGCGGGGCGGGCGGCTCTCGGCTCCCGGCACCGGGGACCCGGCAGCGGCACCGGGCCCGGGCGGCGTCACGGGTGGCTCGGGCTCGGCGCGGCTCGGTTTGGTCTGCACGGCTGAGCTGGGGCCGGCTCGGCCCGGCTCGGCTCGGCCCGGCCCGGCTCGGCCCGGCTCGGCTCGGCGCGGCCCGGCTCGGCTTAGCCCGGCTCGGCTCGGCTTGGCTCGGCGCGGCCCGGCTCGGCTTAGCTCGGCTCGGCTCGGCCCGGCTCGGCTCGGCTCGGCTCGGCTCGCCTCGGCGCGGCCCGGCTCGGCTTAGCGCGGCTCGGCTCGGCCCGGCTCGGCTCGGCTCGGCGCGGCCCGGCTCGGCTTAGCGCGGCTCGGCTCGGCGCGGCCCGGCTCGGCTTAGCGCGGCTCGGCTCGGCTTAGCGCGGCCCGGCTCGGCTTAGCGCGGCGCGGCCCGGCTGGGTTCGGTCCGAGCGGGTTCGGCGTTTCACGGCTGGGAAGGGCTCGGCGCGGAGCGGCGGGGGACGGCGGGGCAGGGACGGGCCCGGCCGGGCTCGGCGCGGCTGGGCTCAAGCTAAGCGCGGCTCGGCGGTGCCGGTGCCGGTGCCGGTGCCGGTGCCGGTGCCGGTGCCGCCGCGCTGAGCCCGCTGTCCCCGCAGGTCGGGAGCCGCTGGGCGCCTTGGGGCAGCGCCCGGCCTGCAAGAAGCGGCGCAAGTCGCGGACGGCGTTCACCAACCAGCAGATCTACGAGCTGGAGCAGCGGTTCCTGCGGCAGAAGTACCTCTCGCCGGCGGACCGGGACCAGCTGGCGGCGCGGCTGGCGCTCAGCACGGCCCAGGTCATCACCTGGTTCCAGAACCGCCGCGCCAAGCTCAAGCGGGACCTGGAGGAGCTGCGGGCCGACGTGGCCTCGCTGCAGGCGCTGCCCCCCGCCGCCCTCCAGCAGCTGGCGGCGCTGCCCGACCCCCCGCGCCCCCCCGGCCCCGGCCCCGGCCCCGGCCCCGGCCCCGGCCCCGGCCCCGGCCCCGGCCCCGCGCCGCCGCCGCCGCCGCCGCCGCCCGCCGAGCTCTCGGAGGAGGAGATCGACGTGGGGGACTGAGGCGGCGGCGGCGGGGGCCGGGGGGGGGGGTGTGGGGGTGTGGGGTGGGGGGGGTGTCCCGGGCCGACACCGAGACTGACCGAGCCCCCGGGCTGGACGGGGCGGCCGCGCTGCCCCCGCCCCGGGGGGAATTGGTGCAATTTTTCGCTTTTCTTTGTCCGTCTTTCCTGGTTTTTTGTTTTTGTTTTTAATTTTTTTTTTTTTTAATTTTCTATCGTGTCTGTCCCGCCGGCCCGTCCGCGGCCCCGCCGCCCCGAGAGCCGGGGGCACGGTGGGGGGGCCCGGCCCGGCCCGCCCGGGTGTAAATATTTGGAATAAAGGCGACACCTTATTAAGGAGCGCGGAGGGGCTCTGGCGGCGGGACGGACGGACGGACGGTCACCCCCGCACCCCCCGGACCGTGAGCACACACCGGGGGGATGCTCTGCTCTGCCGCCTTACCCGACCCGGGGGGGGTCCTCGCCGGGGCACGGGGCACCAGAGACCCCCCCCCCCGGACAGCCCGGCATGCCGCCCCCCCCTCCCGCCGCCCCGGCCCGGCCGCGCCCATCCCCGTGTCCCCGGCGCTGCCCCCGCGTTCCCCGCTCCCGAGAGCCGAAGGGCACCCTCGGGGGGGGGGGGGGGGTCACCCGGTACCAGCCCGGGGCGGGGGGGGGGGGGGGCCGGCAGTGGCCCCCAACGGGCTCCGTGTGCTCCGGGCCCGCGCTGCGCCCCGGCTGCGGGGGGGGTGGGGGGGTGGGGGTGGTGGGGGTGGTGCGTGTCTGGGAGTCTGTGTGTGTCTGTGTGTGTTCAGGCGTGTCCGTGTCTCCAGCCCCACTCGCACACCCTCATGCCGGCTGCAGGGGGGCGCAGGACCCGCGGGGGGGGGACGGGGACACGGAGGGGACGGACACGCGGGGGGGGGGCGCCCCCCCCCCCCCCCAAGTGACGGATTCTCGCCGGCGGCGCCGCTCCCGCTGCTGCCCCACGCGTGACCCGAGCGGGGCCGGGGCGGCGCCGGGTGTCGGTACCTCGCTCCCCTCCGCACCTGCCCCGGCCGCTGGAGTCCACGCCGCCCTTCGTGACGTCATGCCCCGGTGACGTCACTGCGCGAAGCGGTCATGTCACCCTCTGATGAGCGGGAGCGGCTTTAGCCTCGCCCCGGGGGGAGCGGGGCGGTCCGGGGGGGCGGCAGGGCAGGAGCCCCGCGCGGGGCGGGGCGGGCAGCCTGGGGGGTCCCCCGTCCCCCCGATCAGCGGCTCGAATGGCGGACAGCCCCCCCCACCCCCTCCCCCGGTGCCGCAGGGCACGGCCCGCACGAGGCGCCCGGAGGCCGCGGGGACGGGCGGCCGCGGGGGGCGTCGGGCAGCTGCCTGCTCCCTGCCCTTGGCGGGGGTCCCCCGGGTCCCCTGTCACCGCAGCTATGCGTGTCTCGGCTGCGAGTCCCTCCGGCATCCATATGAGCCCTCGCTGATCTAATTACGCCGGTGCAAACTTCCGAAGGCAGAGCCGCCCCCCCCGCCGCCCCCCCCCCCCCCCCCGGTATTTTCTCCGGTTTTAATTGCATTGTCCCGCCCCTCCCCCCGCGCCGCAGCCGCCCGGCCGAGGGGGGGGGGGAGGGGAAGAAATGAGATTTAGCCTGAAAGTGCCTTTGAGCATCCCCCGGGGGGAATCGCTTTTAATTTGACAGGTAGGAGCGGCCCGGGGCCGACACGCGTGGGGCATGCGCGGCTGCGGCTGCTGCGCCCCGGGCCCCCGCCCGGCCCCCCCCCCCGGCCCCGCTGCCCGCGCCGGCCCTGCCCGGCAGCCCCGGGGCCGCGCGTCCCTGCCGGGTGAAGGGCAGGGGGGCGATCCGGGCGGCGAGGGGAGCGGAGGAGGCGGCCGTGGAGCCCCTGCCCGCGGGTGCAGGGACAGGCAGGGGGAGACGCCCTGGGCAGGGGGCAAGAGCCGGGGGGGGGGGGGGAGGGGGGAGGATCCCCGGGGGTCCCATCCCGCCCCCCCTTCTCCCTCTCCCCGGTACCTGGGAGCTCCCCGGGGCTGCCCGACCCCGACACCCCCCCGGGCTCAGGAGCCCCCAGGCCGGCACCCACCCCGCTCCCCGGGGGGCTGCACAGCCGGCGGGGGGGGGGGGGGGTTAGTTTGCACACCCGGCAGTGGGGTCGGCACACGGGATCACAGCGGGCGGCTCCCCGCGTCCCGGGCTGTGACCCCTCGCCCCCCCCTGCCCCACCCCGAAGGGAAGGTTTGGCCCCGGCCCGGAGCCAGCAGCTCCCCATTGACCCCGGCAGCCCCCGGCGGCTGCGCGGCCGCAGCCCGGACGCGGCCGCAGGAGAAAGAAATGCCTCCGCTGCAGGCGACGGCGTCTGCTGGCCATGCAGCCGTGTCACCCCCGCGGCCGTGTCACCCCCAGCCGTGTCACCCCATGGCCATGTCACCCCCCAGCCATGTCACCCCAAGTGTGTCACCCCACGGCCATGTCACCCGCAGCTGTGTCACCCCACAGCCATGTTACCCTGCAGCATGTCACCCGCAGCCGTGTCACCCATGGCTGTGTCACCCCACGGCTGTCACCCCGCAGCCATGTCACCCCCAGCTGTGTCACCCCAAGCTGTGTCACCCCGCAGCCATGTCACCCCCAGCTGTGTCACCCCAAGCTGTGTCACCCCGCAGCCGTGTCACCCCGTGGCCGTGTCACCCCCAGCCATGTCACCCCAAGCTGTGTCACCCCGCAGCCATGTCACCCCCAGCCGTGTCACCCCCAGCTGTGTCACCCCAAGCTGTGTCACCCCGTGGCCGTGTCACCCGCAGCCGTGTCACCCCGTGGCTGTGTCACCCTGCGGCTGTGTCACCCCCGGCCATGTCACCCCGCGGCCGTGTCACCCTCGGCCGTGTCACCCCCGGCCGTGTCACCCCGCAGCCATGTCACCCCCAGCCGTGTCACCCCCGGCCGTGTCACCCCCAGCTGTGTCACCCCAAGCTGTGTCACCCCGTGGCCGTGTCACCCGCAGCCATGTCACCCCCGGCCGTGTCACCCCCGGCCGTGTCACCCCCGGCCGTGTCACCCCGCGGCCTGGTCCTGGCGGGAGGCAGCGCCGGGCGACGGCAGAGCCGAGCGCGGGGCAGCCGGCCTGGCTGGTCTGGCCGCAGCCAGGAGGACGCTCCCGGCCCCAGCAGCGCGCGCAACGCGCGCAGGCACGCGCAAACACGTGCACGTCTGCGCGCCGACGCGCACACCTGCCTGCAGGCACATGCGTGCGCGCTGCACGCGCGTGTGTCCCCAGGCGTGCGCGTGCCTGCGTGGGAGCGGCGGAGGCGGACGGGGCCGGCCCCGGAGATGAGCTCACGGCTCCGGCTCGCTTCCATCGGGCTGATGCCAGGGAACAGCTGGCGGGATCACACCTCCGCGCCGCGGGACGTGCCCGGCTCCGCGCCCCGCGCTGCCGCCTGGGCCCCCGCCGCAGTCTTCAGAGCCGGGCAGCTCGGCCCCAGCCCGGCCCCGCCAGACCCCTCTCCCCTACCCGGCCTGCCCGGGACCCCACAGCCTCGGCCCCAGCCCCGCACCCCTGCGCCCCACAGGCCGCGTGGCAGCGTGGGGCAGGGATGGGGGGGGGGGGGGGCTGGCTTGGAGGAGGGGGCTCAGACCCCCGCGATCTCATCCCGTCCCCGCAGCACGAGCCGGCCCCAGCACCTCCAGGCGCCTCTGTCCCCTCTCGGCGCAGGGCGGCTGAGGGACGACGAGTTCCCCCGCACAGCACCCTCACCGCGGCCTCTGGGCCGCCGCCGCCTCAGCCCCAGCTCCGCCGCCCCCCCTCCTGCCCCGCGCCAGCCCCCACCGTGCCAGCCTCCCCCGGGGCAGCTAATCGCGGGCGGAAGCGTCGGCCGGGCCGGGCAGCGTCTGGCGTCGCCCCCCGGGGCCGCCCCACAGGAGGTTTTGCTGCGGGAGATGGCGCAGGCGCTGGGCACGCTGCCACCGCTGGCCCTGTGCCCCGGCCAGTTCCCACCGCTCCGCGCGGCCACACAGCGAGGCCCGCCGGGCCCGCCGTCGGCACGGCCAGCCCGCCCACGCCACCGGCACGGGCACGGTTTGGGGGACACGCGGACGCACGCACATGGACGGACACCGGCTCACACAGACACACGGACGGAGCAGAGCTGCGCGCCCG